>OZ019964.1:2356343-2956343 GCA_963970385.1 Theonella swinhoei
CAACTGCAAGGAGTAGGATCCAGTTTGAGGATAAGTTGCCTCCCTCATTTGATGCACTGTGACGGCACTGGCAGAGAACCTGTGGGGTGTCAAGCATGTGGAGTCAAGCCACTAGCAGTCACACGTCCCTGTAAGACCTCACACAGTATGGGTGAAGGATTGTAGGTGGCAAGCTAGGGTGTGCCTGGGGGTCTGTTGAGAACAGAGTAGCAATAAGGGAGCGAGTGGGGTTACTGTTCCATGACGTTCATGTTCAAGTGTCATTCATTGTTGCAGTTGTGTGAAGAAAGGTGTCCCAGGTTGCAGGTGTTCTTCCTCCTCTACTCATCACTGCCCGCATGTTCAATACACTGCCCTCCACACATCCTCTCCAAGCATCATACTACCATGCTCCTCCTCAACTTCAACCAGCTCTATGGGAGTTTCCAGCTGTGGTGTAGCAGCAATGACAGCTAGGATTTGAGCAGTTCTTAGATGTGGATAAGGAACTATGGCTGACCACAACACTCTATTGTGTGTGTATTATTTTGCAGGAACTGGCAACATCACTCTTGCTGTGTAAAATGCACTGGAGGCTGTCTTTCTCATGACTGTTCCTCTAGACACAGCTTGAGGCACATTTGATACACTATTCTGTGTGTGTGTCTGTGTCATGCGTATAACCAATTCATAATCACATTTTATATCCGTATACCAACGCTCATATCTCTGTAACAAAATCTGGAACCAAAAGCATATTCACATATTTTATAGCCCTATCTCTGCTCTACAGAATGGCCTAACTTTCATGGCGCTCAGTAGGGGCCACAAAAAATGCCCTGTGGTGGTGCTACCCTGGGTCGGACACGTAGCGATTGAACAGTGTGTGCGCAGCAGGCTCCCCTGTCCAAGCGGTAAAACACCTAAGCTTATGACGTTGTATGTTGAGAGAAGATGGATAGGGCTATAAAATCGTTGGCTAGTTCAGAAGATCTGAAAGCTCACTTCACGAAAGAAACGGTCTGCAAAACAACCGGAAGACAAGTGGTTGTAAATTAATGGAAAGAATTTTTGCACGTAGACGTTTTCCATTTTTCAATAAATCTCCGTATACGTACATTGGCCGTACGACTAAGAAATAGTTTTGCACTGCCTTGGTGAAGGACCTAAATCTCTCCTTACCTCAACAGATAACACTACAGTATTACTCAGAAAACCCTGTAAATATAACAATCTGACAGGTAGTAGGTTTTCAAAATCTTTTGGCAAACAACATTTCGGCTGAAGAAGGCTGAGAAGCTGAAACGTGTTTGCCGTGGCTGAAGAAGCGGAAACGTTGTGTTTTCCAAAAAGATTTTGAAAACTTACTACCCAATCACTATTTTAGATTGTTATATTACAGTTTCTAAAGTCCCTACAGTCTTGTGAAGCAGGGTAGTTGTCATCATTGTTAGACTTTGTTTCCGTTATTTACTTCTCGTACAGTATTACTCAGTTGCATTTGAATATATCCTTGAAACGGCATGATTTAACTGCTACACCTAGTTTACATGCGAATATAATATGAAAGCTGAAGTGTTGAATATCATTTGAGTGATCCCAACAATGCTATTGCCCATTGTGTACTATTAGGAATCATGTTTCAGGTATTAGGCAAGAAAACAAGTAGTTGGTAGCCTCATCATTAGGCTCTCCCCCTTTCTGTGCAATGATTCTACATAAAACCTTTGACCCACCCGAAAGAAACAGAGTGCCTGCTCACGTGAATGATATAAGGAAAGACGTAAGTATAGGTGAGTGAAAACCACCTAAAAAAATATACCACCATGTGTTTTGGCCTAGGCTTGCTCATGGAATCTATGTTGCGATCTACAACTAGTTGATGTGAGGAAAAACTATACGCTACGGTGAAGGTAGACAAAATAGAAGTGCGCTGTGGGAGGTTCACGAGGGAGCTAATGTTGTACCATCCCTACATAGCTATCACTGCACCTGGAGGAGGAGAGGGGCTCCATAAGGGTAGTATCTTTTGTCCTTCACAATGGTAGTTACGATATTACACACTCACACACTCACACCCACACCCACACCCACACACACACACACTGCGCTACTTCTCTGTGCTAATTCTCTGTAATCACATGGTCTGTTACAGTGCTTGTTCTAAGTTACTGTCATGCTACTGATCTATACCTGAGTACATGTATATACACTTCTGTTGCTAATATTTTCAGGCCATTATATACTTCAAATGGGCATATATATCACACTTGAAATGTTGCTAGGCAGTAAAAATAGCCCAGCTTTGATGCATGAGCTAAGTGTTTTGCAGTAGGGTCATCATACACAAAATTAAGTTCTCTCTATCTTTCGAGAGTTAGGTGGGAGCTTGTGGTAGGATGTCAGGGTCATGTGAGGATGCCTTTTAGATAAGGGATAGAAAAGGCCGAGATTAACAAATGCCTTAGGAAACTAAAGAATAATAAGACAGGGGTAGTAATGGGTTAGTGGGTGAGTTGCTAAAGTATGGTGGTTCTGGAATGGTTAGCTTGTTAGTGCAGTTATTTTCAGTTGTTTGGCATGAGGAGGCTGTCCCTAGGCAATGGAAAGGGCCTTATTGTTACCCTATTTAAGAAAAGGGATAGAGAGGATCCAGGGAACTACAGAGGTATTACATTACTGAGTGCTGTAGGGAAAGTGTTTTGTAAAGTGCTTAACAATAGGTTGGTGCAGTGTTTAGATAAGGGAGGGGTATTGCATGAAGGTAACGCTGTATTAGAGTTAACAGGAGTTGCATGGATAATGTTTACTCATTGAATGAGATTGTGCAAGGCAGGTTGAGGGAGGGTAAACGTACATATGCTTTTTTAGATGTACGTAAAGCCTATGATACTGTGTGGCATAATGGTTTGTTGGGTAAAGCTATGGGATACGGGTGTGAAGGGAAGGATGTGGCGTGTAATTAAGAATATGTACAAAGTGCCATATTGTTAGAGGAGAAGTTGTAGTGTAGAGCAAGGTGTGGCACAGGGCTGTAGCTTATTCCCAATTTTATTTTCAGTATTTATAAATGGCTTATTAAAGGATGTAGAACAGGCTGGGCTCAGGATAGAGATTAGTAATGGTAAGAGGATGGGAGGAATGTTGTTTGCTGATGATTTTGTAGGTGTTAGTGAGTTGAGGGAAAGCCTGCAGAAGCTTATTGATGTTGTATATAAGGTACTGTAACAGGTGGACTGAAGGCTAATGTGGGTAAGAGTTGGTGTTTTCTAAAGATAGAGTAGAGGGTAGGTGGAAGTGGGGAGAACATGAGCTTCCTAAGGTTTCAAGTTACTCTTATTTAGGTATAGATTTTGCAAGTAACGGAGCATGGGATGTGCATATTAAAAAGGTGATTAATAATGGCAGGAAAAAGGTAAGTCAGTTGCATAGTGTTACTGGTAATCGAGATATTAACGTAACTGCACATAGGCTGTTGCTTCTTTCTGTGATTAGACCTAGTATAGAGTATGGAGGGGAGATTTGGGAGGGTAATAAGGGTCAAGTAGCTGGATTAGAGTCCATTATTCTGGGGGGAGCTAAGTGGGTTGTTCGTCCAAAACTTGTAATGAAGCAGTTAGGTTTAGAATCATTGAGGGGTTGAAGGGATAGAGCTAAATTAAAATGGTAGTATAAACTAGTATCAATGCCTGAGGATAGAAACCCAAAGCAATTATTCAGCCGGGAATGGGAAACTAAGCTCGTAGAGGTAGACAAAGGAAAGCATTGGGTAGGTGGTTGATGAACTCTTTTTGTCCTTAGGTTTGGATAGGCATGAATAGGTGGAGGATAATAAGAGGGGAGAGAGTTCATTAGCTTCATTTTTGGCTTGTATAGAGGAGAGTATTAATGAAAGGGAGGGTAAGCAGTTTGAGGAAGGATTGGATAGTAAAATAATTAGATATGTACAAAGGGTTTGGGAAAGAAATAGAGGTATTTGCATTGGGTTGGTGATGCAGGAACTAGACTATTGTTTAAGTTTAGGTCAGGAACACATGGCTTGAATGAAGAGCTAGGGAGGCATAGAGGTAAGGCAAATCAGAGTGTGTGTTGTGTGGTGATGAGTGTGAGACTGTAGTTCATCATAGGCCGTCGGAACCGGGGGGGCCAAGGGGGCCCTGGCCCCCCCACTTTTTTGGGAGTTAATATACGCATATACGGCAAAAAGCCATGATGCGGAGACAATCCGTGACGTATTCTGTGTGATCGGTGCCGCACGCGTCATAATTTAGACTAGTACATGCAAGTTAATGACAGAAGAAAAGCATTTTTTTGGAAATTACTAGTGTTTTTTGGCAAATATTTGTTTATAGTATATGTATTATATTATTAACAATTTCACCACACCATTGGGCCACCCCACTAACAACTTTGTTCCTACGCCTATGTTCATGTGTTATGGGAGTGTTAATATTGGAGGCATCTTTGTGGAGAAGCTTCGAGAGCTTTTAGGAAACAGATATGCAGAGATTGACAGGCTTAATAGTATAGAGAAAACTGTATATGTATTATATAGGAAGTGAGCTCTGGGAATACGACTGTCGATTTTCTCAGCTTAGTGAAGTATTGTAGGTGTCTGGATGCGCGTAAACAAAACTGTATGGTGATGACTCGTGCCCTAGTCAACTTCAGTCCTTGGCTGAGGATCTGCAGCTGGCTGGAGTTGAGGGCCAAATGGATGGTAAGTTATGTTCCTCAGGTGAGCGAGGAACAGATGGTAAGGATTTGTCTGTATGTGCATGTGTGGGTGGCTCCACCCATGATTGTGGGTGCATGGTCGATGTTATGGTAGCTTTATGAGTATTATTATTATTATAATACATGGTATGCTTATGTACCTCCTTGAAAAGGCTTTAAGTTAGTTGCTGAAATCACTGTTGAGAAAGAAAAAAAGATAATTCATTTTATTTCACACACAGACATATAGCTATACCTACAATATACTTATGTATGTACACTAGTCATGTACGCTAGTCATGTACGCTTCATATCACACAGTACAGTAGTACTCTGATTGCTATGGTCTATATCCCCAATGAAAACCATAATAAAAATGACAGGAGATAAGTAAATAAAAAAATTAGGAAATTTGAAATGAAATATAGGGAATGCAAAAGAAACAGAGACCAAATTGTGACAGAGACATGCTATGGTATATCAATGTACCCACAATGGTATGTTGATGTATAATAGCATGTCTGTGTCCCAATCTTGTCTCTGTTTTGTTATTAACCCTTGGCGCACATGCACAGGAGGGTTACTGTAGTTGGGTTTGTGTGTGTGTGTGTGTGTGTGTCTCTCGGTCTGTCTGTGAAGTCACATCTCACCTCTGGAGCGTTTGTTCGTCCTGAAAATACTAGCGGAAAATGAAGGTCAAAACATTTGTGGGGTTTTCTCTGAAACCGCTCCGTTGCAGAGATCCAGTATTCCCTCTGTTGAAAGCCATACGTATGGTCGACCATTTTCCCGCGGAAACGCGCATGCGTATGGCGCCAAGGGTTCTGCACTTTAGTGCATTCATTTACTATAGCCTTAGGTAGAATTATGCTAAAGTTATGCTATGCTACACTGCTCAAGAAATGTGACAATTATGCTTAAGAATATGCTCAGCAGTTTTCAAAGTAAAATGTTGCCATTATGCTTGATGCTCTTCACAGCTAATTATGCCCTAAATTATGCTTGCCTACTTGTCTCAGTCACTACATTTGTACATGTATGTCTCACTAAACACAAATCACTAAAATGGTATAGTGGTAAGGTGTGATACCCAAAGATGTAGCTGTAAAATAGCTCAGAATACACACTTGTACGTCGGATTATTAAAATTCTTATTAGAGAATAGTTAAACTCTATGTAGGGATAGTACTGACACGCCCATTTAGCCTAAACAAAAATAACGAGTCAGAGCTCTATAAGCCTCTATAAGCCTTTTCAGACACAGAACCTGCTATACGAGTGTTTCTATATGTGGTAAGACTCTCAAAGTAGGTAAAATACACTGCTACAACGGTTCACGGTAAATTCCTAAACAGACTATTTCTTTATCATCTTCTTCTTCTTCAAACGGTCTACCTCAAAATCGACAAATGTGCTCACCTTTATTTTGGCATAAGAGGATTTCTTTCTCTCCAGTGCATGATGCATGGCCAACAGAATTGTCATAGGATCCCCCTCGAATGATAACGACAAGGATTTACTAGTACTTCCATATAGTCCTACGCTATTTCCTCATTAATTGCATTGATGATGACACATGTGCTATTCGACAATTGCACCTGTATCAAGAATATAAGTGTAGCAGAAGTAGACATGTTATGATACCCATGTTATGATACCTTAACATGTCCGCGATTCAATCTTGTGTGTGTTGCTTTTATGCAATCCCCATTATCTTTTTAAACCTTACTTGTTTAAAAAGACAAACAACACACGACATCCAATCCAAATGTACTATAATAGTCAGTTTATTCACATTGCAAGAAGTTATCTCCTGCACACCACACATACATACCTCTAATTGTACCCTCCAATTCGCCAGTAGCTGGATGGTGATAAGCATCAATCTCCATTGATACCTCTCCACATGATGCATCAGTGCTCTGTGCTGTATCATTAGAATCAGCAATGAAATCTGATATAAGCATGTCTGTGGTCTGTCTGTAGAGATAAATGATTCCCTTTAGCTGTTTGATACCACGGTCAAGAGTGGCTGGCTTAATGTGCACCTGACCACCCTCTGCAAAGAAATCCTATAATAAAAGAGCATTGATTATCACAATTGCATTTAATAATCATGAATTCATAAGGAGCCTGTAGATTTATATAATATCCTAATAAGGCTCAATAATGATAAGTTTGTAAAAGCAGCAATTACAATATCTTCAAGCAATATCTTTAAAGCACTACTAAAAAGCATCGGCACAGGGGTAGGGTTTTATGTGTAAATAGTATTGTAGCGCAAGCTGAAGCAGGCCTATGGGAGAATTGAGTGAGGGTGTATGTTAATGTGTAAACCTCTATGGTTGATACATTACTTATCTTACTCGAAGTATATCCAACATGGTCTCAAGAGCAGTACACTGTCTGCTGGTGTAGTTGTGAGCTGGAAACTCTGAACTGACTGCTTGTACTCCCTCCTTGTCCCACTGCAGCATAGGGAGAAGCATACGGTGTAGGCTCTCAAGGACAACATACCACACCTCCTGCAAATGAATGAAGTGGTACATATAAACTACGGCCATGTGTCAGATATGCTGTGTTATATATAAACCATGGCCATGTATATGTCACAAATAGACTTCCAAACATAGCAGGTGTATATCTCAAATTGGTAGTAGCGTAGAGTAATATCTAAGCAACATTCTATCATTGAGTCACTTTTAGTGTGCTAATATTCCCCCATGCAACTCCCCACATGCAATTGACACGTGTACATGCGCATCTGGGTCTGGGAACGAGGCTAGTACTCCTGCTACTGTACTTCATGCGTGTCTATGAGCGGATGAAAAAGGCGCCACTGCTCAGAAAAAGCAGGCTGAAAAAGTGCCACAGCTACACTAGGTGTGTGTGTGTGTGTGTGTGTGTGTGTGTGTGTGTGTGTGTGTGTGTGTGTGTGTGTGTGTGCGTGTGCGTGTGCGTGCTAGTGTTCTCTACGCTAAAATGTGGTCCATTGATAACATTTTGAGTGACAGGTCCTCCTCGAAGACACTGTTTGTTTCTCTGCAACCAGGAACCGCCTTGTTGTAGACACAAGATATTTCTTACTTGCTCCACTCCAGCCACCCCTCAAAACAAGGTACTATCTCATACAACTCCTAAATGGCCAAGCTTGATTCCAAATCCTCACCAACCTTTTTCGCACCACCTGGCCAAAGGGTCAATGATGCCATCACAGTATACAAGTGCCAAACGCAATACGGATCAGTAAAGGACAGTTCTCAATACATAAGGCAGCTTGGTGTAGGCACTTGTTTCGTGAAAGTTGATCAGGTGTACCAGATAGTGCTGCAGGCATTTATTTTTCCTACTACATTGATTATTTTGTTGCCACTCCATCATGTTTATGTGATCTATGTGTATGTGCTTTTTCTTAACTTTAGTGTTTGTGAATAGCCTATTGTCTGTCGGTGGTAAGCCCTACTAGAAAGCCGAGTATGTAAGTCCCGGTGTAAGTAGCGTAGTGTGCTACGTGTGTGATATTTCATGCATACTGGAGAGTGCTGGTCCATCTGATGACCATCATGTTTGGTGCATTGACACACCTCTGCCTTTTGGTCTTAGATCAACACCCAAATATTTTCAGCCAGTGGCCAATCCTCTGACTTGGATTCTTCACTCAAAGGGTCAACTCCACTAACAGCCTTCAACGTATACATACACATACATGTACAGTAATATAGGGTATGGACGAGTTTCTCAATTAGAAGATGGCACAGCCGAGTATGTACATAGCTGGCTACCCTCTGTGCACTTGCAAGTTGTCTTTGAACAAAGGTACAGTCTGGTATGTGACGCCATTTTGTCACATCATAAGATAGAAAGTGGGTAAAGGGGTTTAAAGAGCATAGGCATACCCAGATATGCAATTGCTAAATACAACCTCCAAATACTCATCCGCTTGGTAATAGACTATAGAGCATGGAATGTTAGATATGTGCAAACATTTAGAACTCTTCTGGCTGAGTTTGAGTGTTTAAATGCAGATGTCTGTAATTGTACAGTAAGTGTATATTTTGACAGTCAAGGCCTGGCTGTGTTTGGTCAAGGCATAGATACAGTGAGTATATGGTCTACAGTAAAAGTACTGGCTTTGTAAGCACCGATATTGCATTTTCAACCCACAAGAACTCCATATGGTGTATTAAAGGGCCATACATTATTGCAGCAATGTATTATGACAGTCCTATATTTTATAGAAACATTCAAAGAATGTGTTACGTGTCTCTTTCTTAGTTTCAGATTTTCATATCATGTTTTAAGGCTAAAAGGCATGTCAGTGCCATCCTTAATAAATGCACTGGAAATGCAGAACCCTCGGCGTATATATATATATATATATATATATATATATATATATATAACATGTGCGTGCACGAATCCTGGATAGCATACGTGCTATTGAAACTTGTGGCTCTGTACACCGCTGGAAGTGGTATAGCTTTGACTGGAGCAGTACGCCTGCTTATATTCCCTCATGCAGTAACCTCTGGTGCTTCGCTGTACATTGAACAGGAAAAACTGAGAAGGCCAGATCTATTTAGCATATTGGCTATTTTGCTTGTGTTTCACACCATAACTCTTGAATTCAGTCATTTCAGAAAAATCCCCACAAGATTTTTGACGATCGTATGCCACCGAGATATATATAGTACGATCACTTATTCGAGAAGTGAGGTGTTGAGTAACAGACGCACACACACACAGAGGACAACTACAGTAAGTCTCACTGCGCATGCGCACCAAGGGTTAAATAGGGAGTCTACTGTATTAACAGAAAGTGTCTCACTCCTGCCCCCAAAATGCTGCAGTAGTATATACATATACTATTTTACAAACCTTAATAACCTTCTGTAAAACCACTGTTTCACAGTTCCCAGCAATTGTACGTGCCCTATAAAAAAGAATAGTTGCAGTCAACTACTGCTACAGTACATGAATGTATCCATGATACTTCAAATCCTGCAGTGCAACAGAATTTATCTTTTTGCAAATGGATGGTGCAACATGAATCATCAGCATGGTGTAACGAATACATAAGCAGATTTTAGACATATACATGTATAAAAAGGAACTGACACAGGGCTGGGACACAGACATACTATGATACATACATCAACATATCATTGTTGGTGTGTACATTAATCAATATAGTATGTCTGTCTCAATCTTTTCTCTGTTGCAATTGCTGTATTATGTACACTTCAAATTTCCGAAATTTATTGCTTGTTTTGTCACTTGTTTTCAATATTTCTCACCAGGCGGCACATGCTCACTATAAAATATCTGGACAAATAACTGCTATAGGCCATCTCTGTAGCTACACAATAGTGTTTGAATTGTTATAAGTATTGTTAAGCCTTAATAGCCAAGCTAAATTGCTACTAATCAAGCCAGCAGTGGGCACTTTGATGATTAAAACTACTGAAACTTCGAGGAAACCTGTTAGAAACAGACCATCAGTCACCAATGCCTTGGCGTAGTGCTAGTATTGTGGCAAAATAGTGTGCAGCTTCTTAGGTAGATGGTACTGATGCAGAATAGTGGCCTCGAAGATGGAAAAACACTGTCTATAGTTATAAGAACGTCCTGAGTGTGAGATTACCAAACAAATAGTCAACTCTTAGCCACTTTTCTTATGGCTATAATAGTTACTAGGCATTAGTTGCTATGCTGTAGTTGCTAGCACCTGCAAGGGTGTTGGTTGCATATGACAGCATTATGTCATTACATAATATACGATTCTACGTATGTACTATGTGCCTATACCTTTGTAATCATAAGTAAAATCACACAAATTGATTTATGTTGTTGCTGTATACATATACATGTTTGTACGGCTAGGAGTGTTAACATCAGTATTACAAGGGTTAACTTTGCTAATATTGATGGTATCTCTAGGCATGCCGACTTTCAGATTTGTGGCTACCATGGTTGCTGAAAAACCGATTGAATATCCTCATTCATTCGGAGAGAGAATTAGCATTATACTTCTACTAGTTTTCACATGCAAAGACTCTAAATTTATAGACTTTATTGAGTTATACTTCAAAAGAAAAAGAAGACAAAAAATATGACCAAATCTGAAAAACACTTTTTCAGCTATTATGCATGTCTTACAATGGAACACATTATACTATATAGTTATCTTTCATGTGCTCTTTACCTTGATATCATAAGTAATATCAAATTGAAAGTAAATATCCTTACATATAGTTTTCAATGGGGACAGACCATAGCAATCCCAACACATATACAAAATACTACCATACTGTGATAACAATATTATGTTGTGGTATTTGTAAAATTCAAATGGTGAAAGACGCACCTCTTTGTGAGCATATCCATGACTGGTCCAGCAGTTAATCTGACTTCATTCTTGTCAACACCTCCTTGTCCTTTCAATCTATATAAGATCAAGCCATGATTCCTGAACAACTTTACCTTGGTCAATTTATGAAGCATAAAATGTTTTCATGTAATAAAGGATACAAATGATGGGAGTGCCATAAATCAGAGGAACAAGGGACATGTGCACACACACACACACACACACACACACACACACACACACACACACACACATGCAGATAATGAAATAACACCATAAAGGATGTAGGGACATGTGCATAGTGGGTTAAGCTATTGGTTGTGTCCCTGTCACTTTATTGTATTGAAAGGCTAAACATTTCCAGGGCCTCAGCTTTCTAAATCCCGTATTGGTGTCCAGCTATTATTGGTGTCCAACTACTATTTAGAAACTGAGTTTAGAAACATCATGTACATGTTAGACACAGAGTATGGATTCAGACTATCAGCAGATTTTGTTGCGCATCCCCCAAATCCACGCACTGCGCAGCAAATCTGAGGATCGCATTCCAGCCTATGCTATCTGCAGATTGCACTTGCGCAAACTTGACCAATGAAATACATGTGTTGATACATAAAAATGCGTACCGTAGTTTCTGTGGCATCAGTGCGTACTTGTCAGTATGGAGTGACAAACAAGACAACGGAGAACCATGGGACACCGCGATGCCTTCAAGAAGATACACTCATGCGCAAATCATAGGCGGGGCCAGTTGGCAGAGTTTCATGGTACTATATACCTTGGATAACTGGCAACGCGACACCGAGCTGCGATTGCAGGTGGTGGATGAAACTCGAGCGCAGTACCATGCTTTGGCATTGTGTGTCTCGTTTTTATCTGGCTACTGTAGTGTAGCATATAGATATCCAAGGTCTGCTAATTATATAACATCTGAGGAAGGTCTGCACAGTACTAAGTACTATCCAAGGACTGTCTGCGCAAACCTTGTATTTATTGCGCTGAGTGTGGATCTGGGGTTTACATAACAAATCCGCGGACAGTCCGAATCCATACTTTGCGCCTAACATACACATTAGCTCTACTTACATCTACGTAAACATCCCCCCTGCCTAATTCTAAGCCAACAGATATATATGTACATGTAGGTAGAGATGGCATCACACACCTTAAAAGCTCAGATTGAAGTCCACTAACAGCAACTAAAATTTCTCCGGTTAAACTGTAGCATGGAAAACATATGTCCATATTTACGCTAAAGTGAGTATTATATGCGGATAAGCAAAGTGGTAGAATGTGACCATCTGTATTGTATGTATGCATACATGTATATACATGCTAAACAAATGCTGCTTGGACATGAGTAAGTGTTCTGTCCAAGATATATATGTCACACAATGCACATACACAATAGTGGAAATGCATGTTTCTCACCTCCTGGCCACAAATACACACCAAGCCTGAAGCTCTTTGGCAAGTACATTAGCCTGAAAATCATTCAGTGCCTCCAGTGCAGCACGACCTATATTCTGAATTCATCCATGTACAGAAAGATGCTTAGTATCGTAGAGTCATTATTATATGCATACACTGATACTACAATACCAAATGCTGATCATTGTGGATGAGTGGGAGTCAACCATGAATAGCAGATCATTTCGCTTTGGCAATATGAAAATTGATCTCTGGCCTTCACAGACAGGGGGACCCCTATCTTTATCTCTACACTTGGTGCCCCACTATTCCTCTCCTCAGCTACCTCTGAAGTAATACAATCCTTTGCTCTAGTTCTGTTCCTCTATAGTTGTAAGTCCTTGTTTCAACACTTTCTGAAGCACACCACTGTCTCGTTTCCCCTAGACATGACATGGTGCCTAGCTACCCTCAGTGTGGTGTGTATAGAGCAACGAAGTGCAGCAAATTTGAGCTTTGAAATTGCTAAAGGTGTAATACATGTGAATTTATGTATGTGCACACAATGCCGAATATACTTGGCTGCATGCCTAGCAGTAGCTATTCCGTGCTGATATGAATACAATAATTGGTGGGCTCACTTTCACTCACCCAACAAGTGTCAGAACTATAGTTGATATATACGAATATAATATAGAGGGACAAATAAAATATATGTGCCACAATTCATGTGGTGGCTTTTTAGAGCCACAGTTAGTGAAAATGAGGGATTTTATCTATATCTTGTAAAATTTGAGGTCTTCTACCTGTTAACAACTAGACTAAAATATGTTCTCACTACACCAATAATTGTGAATGGACCTACGTAAGTACATCAGCACAAGAAAACTTACATGACTTAATCATCCATGAAAAAGAAAGGCAAGGCAACACAACACAACAGAAAGACAAAGCAACACAACACAACTTGCCCAAGGCAGTTATTTTTCAAAGAAAAAATAGCTGCCTTGGGTGGGACTCGAACCCACGACTGTCTGCTTGCTAGGTGACGCTCTTACCAACTGAGCTACCGAGGCCAAAAAATTACCATTGTAATCTAACCTAGGTATGTACAAAAACAAAATTACATACATGTATGTACGTATAGTCTGCTGTATAGCACCAATCTGTCAAATGTATAATCACAATACATGCATGTATATACCTACACTACTTACCTCTTCTCCACCCATGTCCTCAAACAAACCCTGAGTATGGACTCTCAAAGCATGTAGATTATTCAACAGCATGCATGCCTGGCAAGGGAGCACATAAAACATTATGTAATTAGGACTTATGACATGTGTACTAAAATGCAAGTGCTCTTAGTCAAACCTAGAGCAGAGAGGTTGGTAGGCACGAAATGTGAACGCATTGTATTTGAGATGAACATACTTAGTGGTGCCAATCCCCCTCCCCACACACCCACAAACACCATGACACTCACAAACCTTTTTCCTTTAGCAATGCCAAAATGCCATATGACACTGCATGTACGTACATGTTACGTGTATGCATGGGTACCTGTTCAAGTTCTCCAACAGAATCAGGTAGGTGTTCGGACACCTTGTCCACGTAGTGACCTACAACACTGCATATCACCTGAAATACAGACCATTTGCTGTAAGTACCCATGGACCACTCCCTAGGCTATGAAATATTTCTATATTTCTATATATATCAATGCAAAGGAAGCAAGGCACCTCAACCTGTTAAGTAGTCCACTCACATCTGAGAAGTCCTGAAAGTGGACATGTTTAGCATCCTCATCCATTGGTATACCATCTGGGGTGTGTAAACTCTGCAGGAGCTGATATCCCTGGTCAGAGAAAGCTGGTTTTAAATTATAGTCTTACAAGTGTAAAATAATTGGGCCAGCCGAGTGAGCCCACCTAGTGGTACGAATAATAGGGGGCATATATATACAACCGACCAATGTATAAAATGTCTGTGCAGCAAAGCAGAGGATGATGGCATGCAACATTATTTAGGGAGGGAGTTACGAATATTACTATTGTTTTATGCTATCCATCCCCTGCTTTGCTTGATACGTAGATGCTCTTTCTTTTTTTGGCACTCCATCCCTACGTCCTTAAGTAATTTATATGGAAAATGTACTCCACTTGTTTCACTGTTTTTTTATTGTGCAAATGGTTATTTTTGCATACATGAGCTTCACCCTCTTCTACTTGGCATTTTGGAGTCCCACCTTTTATATGCATGTATATGATGTGCAATGCACATGCACAAATTGAAAAATGGCTTACAACAGATAGGAAGTTTCTTGATTTACACAGTTGTTCATGAATATACAAAGTTTGTTGGTCAAGGATCATGCTCACATGGGGAAGTAGCTGTTATGTAAAAACAAGGTGAGCACTTATGCTAAAATTGTGGTAGGGTGTATTAACCCTTCCCAGACAAAGGTGGATCACAAGGACCCGGTAAAAAGCGCATGTGCTGTAAGTTGTCTAAATATTCAACAATACCATATATAGCGCTAAAAATCACACCATTAGATTGCGTGTGCACTGAAGAGTACGACGATATATAACTTGCATGTTTGTATAGAAAACCTTTTTGCTGTGATGGCTGGAAGTTTACGGACTAGGAGCTACACAGCTGAGGAGGCAGTTGACCTACTATTTTTGCTGGATGATGGCGCCTGATAGTCTTCTTGAAGATGTAGAGTGTGATGACGGTGATGAAGAAGAACCAGACTACATAGGTGATGATGGTACCAGCTTGCTAGTGCCTCCTGAGCTCCTAGGTTCTGCGTCAGAGTTCTTCAATGACATTGGGACATGGGTAGAGATGATTATGCTAATGGATGTATGCACTGTCTGCAGAACACTTGACCCCCTGTCTTCCTCGGAAAATGATAATGAGCATGATACCAGCAGCATTGACTCTGAAATGGATACACATGATTGATCTATGAGTGAAGAGCAAGAAGAGAGAACTGTGAGTTGCAGCCGTGGTAGAGGAACTGGGAATCATGGGTGAAGTGGAGGAGCCAGAAATTGTGGGCAGGGTGGACGAGCCAGAAATCGTGGGGGGGGGGGGGGAAGGAGGAGTCATAAACCGTGGGCAAGGTGGAGCTGCTAGCAGAGGACGAGGAAGAGGTGGAAGATCAGGAAGAGAGATACAACGATGACTCTTCTCTCTCATATCCTCCGATTTTTGATAAAGACAGTGGTCCCGCTGCTTGCACACATATCTGCAGTATTCCAGATGACTTTTTTCGTCTATGTTCCCTGATGAGCTAGTTGAGCTCACTGTTGACAACACAACCTATATGCAGCACAGCAGGGGTCTCCCATTACTTTTTTCAGGGATGATATTTTAGGATTCCTTGGACTGAATGTTGCCATGGGCTTGCCTGAGGTAAAGGACTACTGGGCTCATGAACCAATTCTGCGACACCCATGGTTTTCCACTGTCATACCTCGAGACAAGTTTCTTGCATTTCTCAATTTCTCCATTTTGCAGATAACATGCAGGCCCCATACAGTGGCAGTGGTTACGATTGACTGTGGAAAATTCGTCCTGTCGTCAAAGTTGTCAAAGAACAATTGTCTAAAGCCTACATTTTAGTTGAGAAGGTTAGCATGTAGCAAGTATGGGTTCTTGCAGAGGCAAAACAGGCTATATCTATAAGTTTGAGGTGTATATAGGGAAACAGGAGGTACCTGAAAATGAGCTAGCGTATGGTGTGGTGTTCCAATTGATGGATGACTTACTTGAATATAGCTGGCCGGGATATCGTACTGTGACAATTTTCTACACTAGCCCACGGGGTATATGCTAGATCCATTTGCCTGTACTAACCTGCTCCTGTGACTTAATGAAAAAGAAGAAATGCATTTAGATCTGCATGGTCCAGGAGTCTCCAAAGGACAGGTTTATACCATTTCATTGAGTTCCTTCCACAGGCGTAGTACACCATATACTGGTCAGCGATATCAACTGCTGACATGAACTCATTGTAGTCTATTATTATTAATACACACTAATGTAACCGGTAGTTTAGGAGCTGTGGAGGGTTGCCTGTCAATCACTGCAGACCTGACCAAGCAAGCGAAACCTATATAGTCTCTTCGTTTGCTCTCCCAGGGTTGTGTGGCCGCCTTCGGTAGTGAAACAGAAGGAAGGATGGTAGGTGTGTGTTAACACTCTATTATTTTGGAATGCTCTGCTATGCTGTGTACAACGGAGGTCGAGCCTTGTGTAGCAGCCAAAACAACCTGTTTTCTTTTAAACGGAACGTTGAAAAAGCATAGCAGGAATGTTCTCTCTCTCTCTCACACACACACACACACACACACACACACACGCACACACACACACACACACACACAATATGTGTATACATATATATACATGAACATGTATATACAGGGCCCAAGGGTTTCTATTTGATTAGGATTATACATACCTTATTTAAGAAGAAAAACATCTGATAAACTGAATTTGAATACGACTGGTTTTGGTGAGCAGCAAACTGCAAAGAAAGAATAACAAGAATTATGTAGCTGTACCATATCATCTGAGACATGTTGCCATCCATAGTTTGTCATGTGCTCTTTTGTGTGTATGTGGTCACCACAAATACACATGCACATGTATAGAGTAATTACATATATAATACACAATACACATTGAACCTAATACTGTTAGCATTTTGATTTACCTTATCATTATTTTTGTCATCGTCCCAGGCATTGTTAACAAACAGTAGAGCTGAGTGTTGGTACTCCTTCAGCCAATGTCTCACACAAGGGATGAACCACTGGTGGTATGCAGGAACTTTTTTGTTACAGTCAGGAACATCTTCCAGCAAAAACTTGTAAAATCGTTTAACCTATGAACAAGCAGCCCCACCCCCCCCAAAAACAATGTTACTAAACAAAGAAATTTTAACTTTATCTTACAGCATAAAGGAGGTGGATATAAGCATTTGGTGAAAAGAGCTCTAAGTTGGCAGGCTCATCAAACAAGTTCTCTATAGTAGAGCAGAACATGTTCCACATCTCCAAAGATGAAGTGTCACCAAAATTGTGAGCACAAAACCTGCAAATATACAAATTTGTGGCACTGAATATACATATGTATATACATGTATGTTACATATAATTTACGAAACTATAATGGCTGTGTACATACATGTACCTAAAGTACAAGTCATAAATGCCTTCCAAAATGGTGCTTATAATGGTGCTATACACAACATCAGCTCTTGACACCTATGAAACTAACAGGTTCTATATTCTCATAGACAAAGATGACAGTATACGTATGTAATAACCATAGCAGTGGAGTAAGGAATGGGGGGGAGGGGCTTATACCTTTAGCCACTACATGCAATATCCAATACTAGTAATGAAGAAGCCCCCCACTGCATGCCCCATTGCACAACAGCTTTGTACAGGCATAGGCCACATACAGACAAAAGCAAAACAGTGATACAGTGTAGTTGAGGCATCAGGAGTACATTTTTGTATTTGGTTATAAAATATTCAGGCAAGGATGAATGATTGAGTTTCCTAATACTACATATTCACTTGTTGCGTGAAGTTGCAAATTTAAGCCGATGGTGAACAGAGCAAGTATGAATACATGTGGTACAGCAATGACAGTACGCTTTAGTAGTACTCTGCCTACCCTATAGTCAAATAGAACTTGTAGACATTTGGCTTCTAAACAGTGTAGGCAACCACAGAAACGAGTTGTTACACAAGAATAGACAAGCTTTGGAGCTATAGTTTCTCCTTTTCATTGAGTCTTCGATGACAAAGCGTATAACAAGGCAGCATTGAATTCACTTTGCCCTCGAGCAAACAGACATAAACATATTGTTTACAGACTGTTTTATGCATTATTTTACTAATTACAAGCACCCAGATTTTGCTTACATATGACACATGTGCAAATGCTGTACATTGACATTTTGCTCCCCCCCCCCCCCCGCACAGTCTGTGTATGAGGCTCATTGGCATAATTTGTTTATGTCATATGCGTACTGAGGTTGTTGATGTCATGTGCGTATTGAGGTTGTTGATGTCATGTGCGTACTGAGGTTGTTGATGTCATGTGCGTACTGAGGTTGTTGATGTCATGTGCATACTGAGGTTGTTGATGTCATGTGCATACTGAGGTATAGCAATAATGTGTTGAAGCACGTTTTATCACTTATAGATTTTATCACTTACAAAATATTTAATATACACTTGCCTGGATATTAAAGGAGCATACATTGTTCGATCATCATTCACTGCGGACTGAATCTGTTCCATTAACTGATTAAAGAACTGAAATGGAGGTTCTGTCTTAACTAGGGCAGGATGACCTTCATCACTAAATTCAGCTGGGACACAGTTAGAGATTATTAACTCAAAGGTACTCTTCAAACATTCCTGTGTTAAAAAAGCAGTTGGGACAGGTGTATGAATGAATGTACATACACATGGACTGCAGGCAGTATATGAGTAGAGTGCTGAGTGGTCACATTGAGGGCTAGGAATGAGTAGCAGTATCGACAAAAAGCAGTATAACTAGAAAGGTACCCAAAAATTGAAAGTACTACCTACGTATTACACAACTGTGGATGCCAAAAAAAAAAGAGAAATGACCCCGACGTGATTCGAACACGCAGCCTTCTGATCTGGAGTCAGACGCGCTACCATTGCGCCACGGAGTCAACCTAACAGAAACGCCAAAAAAATCCAATATATTCTCTACCTGTGCAGTAAGGCCACGGGATAGAGGCAGAGACTGGACTAGAGGTAGGCTTGTAGTATTAACCCTCGGCGCGCATGCGGGATCTGTGTGTGTGTGTACATGTATGTGTGTGTGTCCCTGTTAATCAACAACTCATCTCTGGAGCGTCTGTTCATCCTGAAAACGATACAACATACTCAACGGGCAACGAAGGTCAAAAAATCTGTGTGGATTTCTCTGAAACCGTTGCGTTGCAGGGATATACCACTTCCTGCATTGTATGGCTATCTGTGCAGTCGGCCATTTTGGAAACTGCGCATGTGCATTCTTAATGTTTCAATAGCGTGTGCGTGTTCAAGGATTCATGCACACAGTGGCACCGAGGGTTCTGCACTTTAGTGCATTCATTCTCTGTGTACAGAAATCAGCATTCCGTACACAATCTATGTACGTCTAGAAAGGGACACTTTGTAAATCATTAGATGACCTAAGAGTGAAGGCAAAGCCCTAAAATAGGGAGAATATATTCATACATGTGCCAGAGGTCACTAGAATACTCCAACTTCTGGAACCCCCACGAGTTCCTTCTTCAGGGATACAAGAACTGACTCAAAAAACTAAGTGATATAAAGAACACATGTCACCTAGTTTTTGAGCCAGTTCTTGTATCCCTGAAGAAGGAACTCATGAGGGTTCCGAAACGTTAAAGTATTCCAGTCACCTCTGGGTTACAAATAAGAATTGTGAGTATGTCCAGAGAAACCAGTCTTAAGCAACATATATACATGTATGCCCAATGCGTAATGTGTATAATTTATCCTCCACTCACCTTCATACTCTCAATTATCATGTCACTCAGTTTTCCAGTGGTTAGTATTCGCATAGCTTGCTGTTGGAACTCCAGTACTGAGCCCATCAACTGACATGTGTCAACAAGTTCATGTAGCTTTAACTGGTCATTAGCTGGATACAGTTCCTGTGTGGAAATGCACACAAATGCAACACACAGCTACATATATATGGCTACCAGCTTTGAAAGCAATTTAGATGCTTACACCAGTATGTACTGTGGGACCTAGTCGTAGCTAAAAAAAGTGCACATGTACAGAATGACAAAATATCGAGACTGTAGACATGAAAAAATATTCACTATTTGGTGACAAACATCAGCTCTATGACACTAGGTTGGATTGCTCCTGCTTGTCCAATACATATACATGTACTTGCCTATAAGGATCTCATGGATGATTAAAGTCATGTATATGTGTGTAGGTGCATTACTCACCCTGTACTGCTGAAGATCTAGCCTTAATGAAGACAGCAACTTATCCAATAGTCTGGCAAAATTGTCTCTCTGAAATGTTAAGTAACAATACAATACTACTCTTTCACAACAAACAAGTGCTTATATACCCCAAAGTTGCTGGAGTCAAAGTATTCTTCTAAGAGTTTGGTGGCTCCAACAGCACGTACAGCATTGTCGGCTGCTACAAGTGTGAACATCTGGTAGCGAAGATTGCGCAACAAGTTCTCCATGACTTGCAGAGCATTGTTTAAGGAATGATGATACTTAACCAGAAGTTGGTAGTGGCTGTATATGTGTGTAGCAAAGAAGTCAATTCAGCTGTAGAACAAGTTTCTCTCTCACACACACACACACACACACACACACACACACACACACACACACACGCACGTGCACACACACACACACACACACACACACACACACACACACACACACACACACACACACACACACACACACACACACACACACACACACACACACACACACACACACACACACACACACACACACACACACACACACACACACACACACACAGATGATTTTGACTTGTTGAGATCTATATGCACACATATCTATATAATGTACATACACCATCATTCGGAAGATCGGTTCTACAGCATATTTGAGGGCAAATTCATCGATAATCTCCTGAGCCACTGTTGGAAGGAATTTCAGCTTGAAATTATTGTCCCCATCATCTTCTTTGTTTGGCTGTAGCATTAATGCAGAACACACACATTACACATAATATAATTAAACCATGGTCAAGCGGTGCATATCCGAATTAGACATGGTTTATATGATATATGCTACGTTGATTATTGATGACATCATGAGATGCATTGCACATGATCATGTGAGAGCACAAGGAAACGGTGTCCAGCTATACAGAAGTGCCAGTACAGTACACATAGGCAGTTTGGCAGGTTTAGAAAGGGCCTACAAAGAATTTGTTCATCTAGAATCATACACAAACTAGAAATCGTCACTTTGTTCAAAAATTAAGGCAAGTACACGTACCAATTTTGTGGTAGGTCTGTCTAACTGAAGACAGAATATGGAGAATTGCAATTTTCTGTATGTCACTATAGGGGGTATTTTATGTACTTCGAGAGTACTGTTGGGTATGTAACCATTCATAGAGACTGATAATATACATATATGTGTCTAAAAAGGCTTAGAACTGCTGTGTTTCAAAATTTCGAGCCAAGATTTGTTTGTATAGGGCTAATGGGCATGTTGGTGCCATTCCTACATAGAGTCCCTGATAAACCTGCTGTTATCATAGTAACATAATGTATATAATATTATGTGACCCTCAGACAACTAAGCCGAGAAATGCATATATCAATGGTGTATTTTACTGAAACATTAATTTACATGTATGTGTCAACACAATCATTCTTGGCAAGTGATTGTATATACATATATACCTCAGGGGAGATAGTGAGCAATGGTAGTGACTGAGTCAAATGCATGTGAACAAACATTTGCTGAAAGAGAAAGAATATGCAGGGTGTCAACACAACTATGTAATCCTATCACTATACTAGTGAGTATTATTCTTGTTCATACCCCATTGTACTCCATACATCCCCACATACTCCACTTCGTGAGATCTCATGCATTGCCACTTATTTCACGCAGTCTCATGTTGAATCACTACATGCAGTTTCAACTATCTCATGAAATCTCAACTACATAATTATGCAGAAGGCTCATGCACTGCCATCCACATAATTATGAATATACAGTGACATGTATGTAGTACTCACTTCATGGAGTCTCATGTATTGGTCATGGAAAGGAGCAATGGCTACATCATTTTCTACACTGGCGGACAGGTTCACATTGATGGAACCAGACACCAAGGAATCGGTAGTTCTCTTTTCTGAAAATCAGAAACATAATCTACATACATGACCATTTCGTATACTTATACAAATAGTATATAGTAGATGCACGTATATAATAATAATAATAATAAATTTTATAGACATTTTCCGGCCAGAAGACCCAATAGTCACAGAAACACGAAAAAAACAGATATAACACAGATACAGTTATATATATAATAACTTCTTTCTTCTATGATAAAATGCTGCCTTTACATATTTTGCTAGTAGATAGAGAAGAGTAGGGTGTGTTGAGGACATTATAAAAAGAAACTTTTGTCTAGTGGAAAAATACTTGAAGGAGGACCGTAACTGTTCACAGTGTAATAATAGCTGCTGTCTTTCATCCATTCTTGCATATTCTGAGCACTCTAACAAAAAATGTAATTCAGTTTCTATGCATCCTGAGCCACAAAAAACACACATTCTCTCTTCCTCAGGTATCGCATGTGGGAGATGATATCTACCAACTTCAATTTGTAGTGTGTGTGCACTAACACGAAACTTACTCAATGGTATTCTCAGATGATATGGTAAGTGCAGGTATGGTTCTAGAATAAAATTATCCTTGAATGTCTTATATATTTACATGTTGGTAAATATATCCACGAAACAATGTGTACACAAACTACACTAGAACGTTGGACACACATGCAAACCATTCAGAGGCTTATGGACTGTTATCTCTATATTGGCCTGTTTAATGTTACACATCTACATAAATTAACCATGTAGAGTACACTGAATGGAGCACACATATGTACATGCATGTATGCAGGTACAGCCAGAGACTAACAGCAACCATGTCCTCTAAGTGGAGCTAGAGTTACACAAATATATACATTCCAAACACATCATGTACATGTCTGCTCTCTTACCAAGCTTGTACCACACATCTCTTGGAGCACCAACCCTGCGAACCTCAATCACTTTCTCCCCCAAGAACAGGTCTGGATCCTTTGTTAGTTTGTGTGCAACCTTTGCCAATGCTGTATCTCGTTCATTCCTATGTACATCACCACAGCAACATTGCATTGTCATAATTATGTATGCTAAAATGATAGCCTCGTTCCCAGGGCTCCCCGTTACGTGGCACCTGCTTTTACGTTGTATGTTTCTTTCAGGTACTGAACTATTGCTTCATTGCTGGTCTCCATGGCCGTCGTTAAAGGGCAGTTCACGTAGACTAAAGCGTTTTACACCACGCAAACTCCGTGCCACTTGGTGGGCACAGCTAACTATCTGCCTTACGAGGGAAATTTGTATGGGCTGTAGTATGTTGGGGACGGTGCAGGTGTCCGCTCTACGGAGTTCGGAGGCATCTTCTCCTTGGAGATTTAGTGTAATGGGAAGTTCGATCAGGGGCAACAGAACTGTCCACTCTAGGGGCGGTTTCTGTGCTATGGAGAGGTTTACTGTGTCTGACAGCTAAATTAGCTAATGTGTTTGCTAACAAGTAAACTGGCCCTGACAAATAGCAAAATGTATGTACCCAGGGCTAGTAAATGATTATTCCAGGAAAAAATGCAGGGAGACAAGAAAATAGGAAATTGAAAGGAAATATAGGGATTGGAACAGAGACAAGATTGGGACACAGACATGTTATGATAATCAACGTAGTAGTAGTACTGTGAATGCATGTTTATACATGTACATATATAACTAACCAGACTCGGATCTGAATAGGTTCATGGTAGCTGTAACAATCACTGCAAAGTAAAGAAAAAATTCATTCTCTCATGTAAGTTCATCAGCAAATTCACAATATGAACTAACAAGGAGAATTCCTCATTCCAGTAGGGGATGCCATCTCCCTTGAAAGCTTTGGTCCTTTTCCGATTGTGACCCACAGTCACTGATACATACACTCTCTTGTCTATAAGGATTATACATAGATTAATATTCAACATGAGCTTACACATGCCCACAGATATATGAATTTACTTGGAATCCTGAGGGAGAGTGCTCTATATATGTCTGGTGTGAATGTGTCTACCAACTTTCAGGTGATTGTGCATGCAATCTAGTAGCCTACTCGCAACACAAAATATTATGGTGCTAGGCAGTGATATTTATCCATCCACACAAGGTGATACCAATACATACATGTAGCATGAAACTAAGTACATTTCACACAGATTCATAGAATTACCTTTTGTCAAATTCAGTCCTTGAGCTGCAATCACTGGAAAAAGTATATATATATTCATTATCTAGCCGTATTGCCCAGCAATGTAAATTTCCTATTCTGCACTGGGCAATATTTTCCCATATTGCCCACTTATATTGCCCAGTCAATTTTAACCAATTAAATTTCAGAGCACATTGCGCATTGTGCATCCGCACGAATTGTTAGCAATGAGTGAATGGTAAAATGGCAGAGTTTTAACACCAGGTTGAAGACGAGCTAGGTAATAAACAGCTTATTACATGGTGTATTGGCAATATTGCGAGTTATTGCACTCGTGTGTGAGTATTATCCTCGCCTTTGGCTCGGGCATACCTCACACACTCGTGCAATAACTAGCCATATTGCCCGATATCCCACGCAATAAGATATATATGTACACACACAAGCTGCTACACAGGTGCAGTGAATGCATGAAGCTGAGTGTGAGGTGTTCTATAATACATTCAGTACCTTTAACTTTTACCACAGCTGAGAAATTTTGTGCAAGGTTGAGTATCTTGCGTTTAATGTCTTCACTGATGATTTCGTTATCTTCTTCAGACACTGCAAATGCCTCCCTATACATGACATGGGAGAGGACAGTTATGGTTAGCTCACAAGATACTTACAATTATACAACCACGCAGAGTCCACTATATATGTATACTGTAGCTTGGGCAGCCCACCACTGCACACACCATGGGAAAACAGAAACTGCACTGACTTGTAAAGACACATGTATAACATCCCTGCCTGGGCCTATGTACATAGTAGTATACATACATGTTGCATGTCTGTGATTTGCTTGAGTTTAATAGTGAAACTTAATAAGGCTAAGCCAAATTTTAAACCAACATATATTGTACAAGCTACTATTTGAAATACATGTACCTCAGTGTATTAAACATGACTGTGTGATTGGCAACAGTTCTGTGCATCTTGTCACTGATTGCAGCGAGGTACAGATCCAGGGATGATGAATGTTGGTCATGAACTGGGAACAATCAGAGATATCATTACATGTATGAAAATGTGTATGCAGTTTACACCTTCTACATTTAGTTGACAGCTTACTCTGAAAACATTCTTGACTGGCAAGTGTGGCACACCTTTCATGACAAATCTTACCACAGCCTACGTAGAAGAAAGCATGAAACATAATGTATGTTACGATGTGCACTTACACACTCTCCACAATGCATTCCTAATTAGTTCATAAGAATAGATGCTAATACATTTGTGTACAAGACTTACTAGTGCACTTGACTCCCTGTTTGGCCAGACCCCAGAGAAGACTATTACACTCAGAGCAGTTAGTTGGTTTGTGTGCAGTCCATTTCTCAAAGTGATGAGCAGCAGGATCTATCAATATCAATTAGGATATATTATCAGAGAGTCAGTGGTACAGTGCACCAGCCCTAACATACAGAATAGCTCATATATATAATTCACACTTCTAACCCTCTTTAATGTACAAAAAGTAACACTATGACTTTTACCTAGTAAAAGTGACGATCAGAGTTGGTAGACCATGGCATATAAGTACATTGGTACCCCCCCCTCCCATGCAATGAAAGTATATGGAAAATAGCGAAGAATATACTGGTCCAGTCACAGAGAAAGCTTGAGACGCTTGCTGTAGTGGGGTTGTTCAGGTAGTATTTAGTGCCCCAATATTCTTTGAACAACTTTATAAACATGTGCTGTCGAAAGAATGAGCTCCGGACCACAATTAACTCTCCTGCGCATTTCATCTGATACTCTGGCATGACTATCCTGTGCCACGTGGCTTACACTGCAGATGCCTGCACGTATGCGTATGGGCATGAGACTTACGTCGCGTGCATATCTGGCTCCCGTCGTTAACTACGTTTAACATTCTGTTAACTACATTAATTCCTGTGGTACCACAAGCTGCTGAGTCGACTCAAAGTAAAACGCCTTCTGCTAAAGGCTACCGGCACGCTGATTCGCCGCTCCTGTGTCAGCCGGTTTAGGTATAGAGTACTGGGCCAAAGCGAGCAAATAGTGATCACATGCTAACTATGCTATATATTCCCAAACAGTTCTATATTTTCCACAACTGCTCTATATTTTACCAAACTGTTCTATATTTTCCACAACTGTTTGATATTTTCCACTTCTTGAGTGGGCCAACCCTAAAACCAGGGTTTAAGTGGCGAACTACGAGATTTGTACAGTTTTTCCTTTGATCTTGCTGGGCACCAGACTACAAATATATATATGTGCAATGTGTCTGGGCAGTTTTGAAGGAAACCTCTCACACTAACTTCAAACTGAAACCAGGTAACAAATGCCAGTAACACACATGTATAGATGTCCATATGCACGTACCTGATGCAGGATAAATCAGTGCTTCCATGGCTCTCCTGTATACATGGAGTCTCTTTTGAGAAGAGAAATGTGTATAATACAGCAATACTTGCCACAGTAGTGTTAATACTAAATATATATATATATTTCAAGTGTGTGCACACACCCAAGCACAGTTTCTGCTACTAATATTTATGGCCAGTTAAAAATTTGTAGCAGCTGCAAACCCTCAGGTGCATTAGGGAAACAGAAGTATGGATATGTGTGTAATAATCATAGCTAACCATATCCTCATCCATAAGGTGACTGCCTCGGATATGCTTTCTCTTTGACTTTATTACACTGTGAGAACGGACCAGATAATCTGCCTGGAGAGAAACGTGAGAGGGAGGACAAGGTGTGGAAGCAGGATAGGAGGAAGTAAGAAGAGAAAGAGAGCTATTGACAATACAATCCATCATTGCAAAAGCCTGAATTGACTGCTCTTACATTGACTGTGACAAAAGACTTGATATTGGCCTGAAGGAGTTGTTCTTTTTTCTGTTGCTTCAGTTGATCCACTCTGCAATAAAAATGCGAGGGGGTTGGGAGATGAACACTATTAACACACTGTAGCAAAGTTGTAAGGCAGGTGCTCAAACTATTTAACTGAGTTACATGCAGAGTCAAGCGTTAGAGCTAGTCTTGTCCCCAGGCTCTCCCACAATATGACTTTTATACTTGGTATATAGGTCAAAGGTCATACAGGGAATTAGGGAAATATCCTCTTACTTAAACTAGACTCCTATTTACATGTGAGAATGGGACCAACCATATGTCACTAAGAGCACTATTAACTAAGGTAGTATACAGGAGTATGTAATGCACAGTACATATATTTGCCTGTTGCCTTAATTCTGCTGAACACATCAGCTCAAATTTAAATGTACATGCACCGAAACATACATATTTCACACAAAACACATAACCAGTACACATACAGTACAGAAACATGAGAATCAAAAACAAGATGCACGAGTGATGAGGAAAGGTATATGTTTGTGTTATAGGACCCCTTCTTTGAGACTTCTATTGGTAAATTTCATCTACTATTACGGAAAACTAACAATTTAGCCAGTGTGAAGATACCAGTCCCACATTTAGCTCCATCCTCTGCTTTCAACTGCGACATCTTTTTAAAAGGAAGACAACAAAAACATTATATTTGCAAAAATTGATATCATGTACAGTGTCAAGGGGGGGGGGAACATAAACATCACACACACATATATACACAAACACACACGTGGCAGAGAATAGGCTTGGGTGGACTATTAATATTTACAGATGTGTTTAGAACATGTTCTCTGAACTATACACGTGGCCACTGTGTAGCTCATTATCCAGTAGCTCTACAGACACAGAACGGTCACAATAACTACAGATTGTATAGACACTCCAAGCCTAGGACGATAGTAAGTCCAGGAAAGTTGGGATCTCAGTTCAGTGTCCTCCATTGTGCAAGCCAGCTGTGGTTTCAGGGAAGGGAGAGGTGCAAACTAACTATCCCACAGGAAAAAGCATAGTTGCAATCAAGGATGTCGGCAACACCAAATTGGCCATGATCCGGGAAAAAGCAGAAGTTTTCAAATGAAAGGGTGCAGTCAAGGTAACACTACAAGCAACAACAGGTGACGCAGGCATGAACAGAGATATAAGGCGTTCTCTGTCACCCTTGCACTCGTTCTGGCTCAGAACTCAAGCGAAAGGGATAAACATGTATATGCAAACTTGAGAAGAATAATTTGAGAATAAGTATAAGTTTAGGAAGTTCAAGGAGAATAATACGTGGAATAATCCGCCCAGGCCTAGCAGAGAAGGATGTATAAGAGCAATGTGCCTGGATTTCCAAGATTGCTCCCCCCACATGCCACCACTTAAATAAAACCAATGCAGTATGTAAATACACCAAATGCACCTGTTCCTGAAATTGTGGGTTGTGAAGTATTTCTTTCCACCTACTGCGTGTGTTGCGTGTCTCTCGCATGATGATTGATCTCTCAGTTTCAGGGAAAGGGCTCTTTGCATTCTGTGACTTGCGGGTAAACTCTGGTGACCGACGGATTGATGGAGAGAAATCTGTCTGTTCCTGTGAGTATCAGGTACACGAGCATATTAATCAGTGGCAACAGTGCAACAATGTCATGCATGTGTATTGAAAATATGCTAGAGTTGTAGATATAGTAAAAAAATCCTGAAGTATAAATTAGTGTGATACAATTTCAGCACTTGCCTGTTCCTCATGAGGGAAGTCATTAGGAGGTGAGTGTGCGGACCTGGCTGAGGCTGGAGATACGGTGATGACAGGAAAAGGAGGTGTGTGATGTTGACGGGTGGGTGATAGAGAGGGTGAAGGTGAAGGTGGATAGCTATAGGACACCAGTTCAGTAGATGGAGGACCTACAAGAATGATGATCATATATACATGTATATGTTAGCTAAAACACTGTGCAGGTGTATTTCGAGTTTCTAGTGAGATGCATTTGAAAGAATGTTCCCCTTAGTGTGAAGTATATATTATATGTATATATGTGTGTGTGTAATATAAATGCCGCGCATGGGCATGTAGAGATAACTAGACCGCACATTGATGTGCATGGAGTCTTCCAAGCCAACCCAAGAGTTTCAGCCTGGTGGTGCCTAATTCAATGTTATAATTAGCAGGTGAAGCGAACCCACCTAGTCATGACAATGGGCCAATTTTCTGTATGTGACCAGAACTGGGCATCTATATATATACACTTCGTAATGTTATACGTCAGCTTTAATTTTATGTAGACAATGACATTTTCCAAATTGGCCCGAAGTAACGACTAGATGGGCTTGCTCTGGTCACCAAAAATGCACTGCATTCACCTAGTAGAGTTTAGTTGGTCATAATGGTCCATTATAGGGACATGATTCACTAACTATACTCTGACATGCACTTGCAAATGTACCTTCACCCATACAGTATAATGAAAAAGACATGCATAGGTGCAAGGCTGTGTGTGGTGGGAGGAGGGCAGCTTTTTGGACAGAGACAGGTTTTGTGCCTGAACTAATAGCCAGGTATGTATGTTATCATGTAATATTAGAGTGGTAAAACCATTTAGGTGACTGCATATAAGTGGAACAGGTACGAAGTGCTTATAAAGCACGTAATATTTATATATATCAACACCAAGAGAGAACCAAGGAAGAGAACTGCATTGAAAGTACTGAACAAGATTAAAACTTAAGGTTACGGGTATGTAATGATCTTCATAAAACAGCAACATGTGTCCCAGCCAAACTCATACAACAATAAATGCACAAATCCTAGGGCAGGGCTTGAGTGAAAGAAATATTGAAAAGGCTCTTACATAGTAGCTGGAATGTCTAAAGTGACGTGGAGAATTCGCACGAAGTTGGGAAAGCGAGGTCACTACTCCACCAATATATTTCTAAAATCAGTAAGTCTTCACTCAGCCCCTAGAAGCATGCCAGTACTTCCTTTAGATGCCACTGTTTCCATTGTTACTTCAGCCACTTCTTAAGAAATTGACAGAGAAATACGGTATAATTGGCATTACTTTCTTCAGTGTTTGCCCTCTAACGCCAACCTAGCAAAAATTAGCACTCTCGAATCGAAAAGAGCACTCTCAAAGCAAAATATATTTGTTTTTCGTTGGTCAGGTAGTTCAGCTGGTAAACCCATAGCTGTTTTATAAGTCAATGTAACGGTATACCCATAACCTTAAAGCCACCAGAGTTTTAGCCTGGTGCTGCCTGAATCAAAACAAACATGAGTAATGCAGGATCAGCTAAACTGACATTACTTACATACATGTATATAGGGCATGCTCAAGAATTTCGACAAATGTCTCTTGCTGATTGCTTGTAGTTTTGTTGGAAATATCAGCACCAAATTATAGTCTGCACCAAATGCCTATACTGTTATGCTGTTTACATGTACATATAGTAGTTATATACGTGACAGTAATTGGGGTGCATGAGATGCATGGTCGAATGCACCCGAATTAAGGTCGTGCAATTATTTTGTTTGCTGTCAGCCTCCTTTCTCATTTGGCCTATTCTACAGTCAGCCACACCCATCCTGTTGCCGGCAATAAGCCTACAAAAACTTTGGTTGCTAGGCAACAGTAAACAAAAGGTATGTGTGTATGAACATGTGCAACATACATGCAAGTGTTCATACACATATGAGTGAACAGCAATGCCAAAGTATAGGTGTAGGTATGTAGGGAAGGCAGGAATGATAGCATGCATATCTATATTTTGCTTTTACACTTGCATAAGCAAACTTAGTCTCAATCATGTATGAACCAGTCCTTACACTTCTGACCAACCAGCTGGACACTACAGCTTTACAACCATCAGGGCGAAAAAATGTAGTGGCAACATTGTCCAGCCAATGCTAAGCAATTCTGATCTTGTATATATATACATGTATATATTATCTTTCTGTCACTTACTGAGGTCTCCAGTAACCAGCCTATGATGTTGACTTTCTATTACCTCCACCTACAAAACAGTAGAGAGATGAATATATATAGATCTTGTACCTCAGAACTGTGAAGTAGCACATACATATGTATATCACACAGTATGGTAATACTGTGTACATAGGGATTGCTATGGTCTATCCCCATTTATAAGAGATATTCACTTTCAATTTGAAGTTGATTTCACTTTTAATGCTATCAGGGTAGACAGCAGCACATGAAAAACAACTGGTATACATAAATTGGTTGATTTGTGATGTAAGGTATATATAGGTAATAGTGATTTCTAAAACTTTTGCCATGTTGTCCCATCTTCTTCTCTTAAAGGAGTGTAGCTCAATAACCATAAAATCAATGAAGTTCAATCTTTGCATGTGGAATATCATTACATAGGTATAATATTGTTAACCCTTGTAGTTTTTGTATCACTGATCGTTATCTCCCCCAGCAATGTTATGAAACGAGGAAAATGAAGGAGTGCAACTATCAACCGTGTCAACCACCAACCTGGAAGTTGGCATGTGTAGATATATATATAGAAACTGTACAATCATCGCACTTCCGAAAGTAACGAAGCTCGGGAGCAGTGGTGAGCAAATGACAGAGTCGCATGTGTTGTGTTTCCTTGAATTGAAGACATGCAGCACATTAAATATATTTGAGCCACAGTTGGGTCGCTCCTATACTCGCCAAAAATGCACTGCATTCACCTACTAGTAAGTAGAGAACATACAAACCACAGCTCTTTAGGGACAATTGCCTGAAGTTTTATGGATTCAAGAAAAGTGTTGTCTCCTGCCTGAAGTTTTATGGATTCAAGAAAAGTGTTGTCTCCTTACCTCTTTCTCCAACACCTCATCCAGCTTGGATAGCTTCTTATCCAGAGCATGTACTAGGTCTTCAGGCAAATCTACACATAAATAACCAACAATGAGCACATGTCCCTTGGACCATGAATGTATATATCGATCAACCAGCCATTCAGTGTGCAAGCTAAAAAACCTGCAATATATCATGCTGTCCCCCCACCCCCCTTAACCTTTTGTCCTAGAGAATCTAGTTTCATATCATTTGCAGTGTACACATACGCACTCTGTGTAATGATGTGCATGAAAGAACTCACCTCCTGGAAGCTCAAAATGAGCATCTAGCTGCAATTGGTGCTGGGTGGGAACCAGCTCACCTGATTCACTCTGTAGAAACAGGAACATCCAACGGCCTTCACTTTCCTGCATGACAGAAAGGGGAGCATATTCCTATGGGTTTTCCTTCAATACTATTATTAAACACAAGAGTAAGTATTTGAAGCATGTACTGTGGATACAGCACACCCAAAGGTCATAGAAACAAGGTGCAGTATATATACAACACCATAATTTGAGCATGTACAATCAGTATTCTAGACAGATGGTCTAATTCAGCAAGTGCTGACAAGTTCTTGTGTACACAAAAACAGCTGCACAAACAAAACTTAGACAACAAACTCAACATGCAGAATCATAGCAATTGTCTGTACCCTATTTGAGTGACGTATGGAGTGAAGAGGGATAGAAGCTAGGCCCAGCAGTTTGCGACTGAACAGCAACTGAATTCGATACACCTCTACTGTTAGATTGTCTCCCAGGTTGCTTATCACACTGCATTGAGAATGTGTGAGATAATATTTGTATGAGTAATGTACAATGTATGTACACCTGCTGAGAGGAAGTTTATTTGTAAGGGAAAATGTCCCGACAGATATATCACAAATCAACTTCCAAACATATAAAATATACACCTCAATGATGATAAAATCTCTGTAAACAATGTAAATCTTGTAATATAACAACAAATAGCCTCAGGCAAGCATTACTGTATCTCACTAATAAAAGCTCCACTAAATGTGAAAATTGGTATGATGGTAAAATGTAATACTCCAAGATCAACATTGTGATAAAATCCATGTAAATCTTGTAAAAAATAGCCTCAGGCAATGGTAAAATGATAAAGCTTAATCCACCAATGATCAACATAGTGATAAAATCTCTCTAAACAATGTAAATCTAAACAACAAAATAGCCTCAGGCAAGCACTACTGTATCTCTCTAACAAAAGCTCCAACAAATGTGAAAATTGATACGATAGTAAAGCTTAATATCCCAATCATCGATGTTGTAATAAAATCTCTTTAAACAATGTAATATACAACAACAAAATAGCCTTAGACAATAGTTAGCTATATCTCGCTAACAAAAGTAGCACTATATGTAGAAATTGTTGTGGTATTAAAGCTTTATATCCCAATAATCAATATTGAGATAAAATCCTGCAATCTTGTAAATAATAGATAGCCCCAGGCACTAATTTGCTATATTTCATTAACAAAAGCTCCACTAAAAGTAAAAGTTGGTACAATGTTGTGATTAGTAAACAATGTTAGATAGCCCCAGGCCCAGGTCATGACTCACTACCCAGGCCTCACTATATGGGGGTTACGCATGGTATTAGCCCTAGTTTCTCTGGTATTTGGCACTACCATTCCTACATACAGCATTTTTACACTTTATATAAAACTCATGCTGTGTACTCACAAGTTAAATCTCTCATTCCATTTTGGATTAGGACTGGGCTGTTTGTTTGAGGAGTGACTGGATGAGCCAATTCTAGCAATCACTTGTACTGTTCCTGGGTCTGCTGAATGAGTGTACATATATATACACACACATATAAACATGTACATGTACATGTACCTGTACATATACAGTACCTACGCACACATGTAAGGCAACTTACCACAGCAACAGAACCATTGTAATCCACTGTTCCCTTCAGAGAGACAATGTGTACTATATACCTTAATTATGATCATGCATTATCTTACATACGCAAATAATCAATGCTCCTCTCTTTTACCTCACAGAAATATACAATGTGTGTAGGCTTATGCAGGTACAGGAACTATGGAATGATGTATTGCCCTTGTGCCCTTGTGCCATACACAACAACAGTAAGCATTTTGTCTAGCATAAGATTTTCCAATAGGGGCTATTCCTCTCCTCTAAGTGTTTCATCAGAATACTACATTCTTTTTTATACATCAGTGATGAGGCAGCCTCAAATATTTGGCCAGTTACTGACTTCACTATGTATGCACTGAGTTAGAGTTTATACTTCCATTCATGTACATACACCATACATTTATGTCAATCAACACATGACGGGAGGGCTATATATATCCATGAAGTATAAATTGGTGAACACACCTTTTTCTTGTACTTTGGCTGATACAACTGTGAAAGAAGAAACAATCCTCAACTCTCTCTCTCTATATATACTCACGTTTACATACACAGTGAACTTTCTAGTGTATAGTAGTGGCATGCAACAATTACAACATATATCTATATGTAGTACATGTAGCTTCCATGAAATTTGTAGGAAAGAATTAGTATTGTTATACTCCTTGTTTTGCCTGCATACTTCACTTCATTTGTAGCAATAATTATTGTTACATGCCATCCCCTCTGCATACTGCATCTCATATTGAACTTGCTTTGGGGCATTCCAAGCTGTAATAGGCATGTATACTAAGACTAATGTGTGTTGTCACCACCCCTACATAGAAATTCTACTGACCGTCCTGTGCAATTCAAATATGTGTGCGTATATATATATATATATATATTCACAAGCCTTGGCCACTACATGTTGCATGTCCATCTTTGGCATATACATGTATACATCAGTAAGCAGATCCAAGAGGAAATTGATGCCATGAATTAATCGACAAACCTTGAACAATTTTATGCTGAGAATTAAATATATAATTGACAGGATACGCAAAACATGAAGTAATATACAAGTGCAATGATCGCGCTAAAGTGCAGAACCGTCAGCGCCACATGTGTGTGAATATTTGAAAACGCACACGCTATCGTGACGCTCACGTGGAGTTTTCCAAAATGGCGGACGGCATACACATCACATACAATACAGCAAGTGGTGTATCTCTGTAACGGAGCAGTTTCAGAGAAATCCACACAAATATTTTGACCTTTGTTGCCCGTTGAGCAAATGATATCGTTTTCAGGACAAAACGATGCTCCATAGGTGAGATCTTGATTAATGGCACACACACACACACACACACACACACACACACACACACACACACACACACACACACACACACACACACACACACAGACCCAACTACAGTAACCCTAGCTGCACATGCACACAGAGGGTTAAAAACACTTTTGCATTAGGAATGGTACTACCAAAAACATTGCAAAAAGTGTAGAAATGATGGGCATGTACTATCATAAGCACATCCTTACTACACAGTATGCAGTTCGGGAGGAATGGGGAGACCTTCTAATTCTGTGTTGAGACTGAGTACATGTAACAAAACTGAGTATGGGATCTCACTGAGACATATATTATGTATGGTGTGTAGCCTATACCTTTTTTCTGCTGGCACATGTGAAGTGACAACATGCATAGGGCACATATATATATATATATATATATATATATATATATATATATATATATATAATGGTATGGAGGTGCTAGGGTGAACAGTATGGAAGTGCATTGCTAGATTGGCTCAACTATTTCAGAAATGTATTAAAATTTTGGTATGTACATGTAGATCTACAGGCAGAAGTTGCCAATTGAGGGAGGCATTAAAAGGTATTTTTGGCTCAGAGGGGTCCTACAAAGATTCCGTTGGTGAAAGGCACTGTGCACGGGAATAAGCCTAAATCAAGGTAAACACTTGTACCAATTTTGTGCAAAGCCGTTTGAAGAATTAGAAGATGGAGAAATCGGGGTTTCAGCAATTTCACATATGTCATTGTACCGATGTACTTTTGAGAGTCTTATCGTGTATAGAAACACTCATAAGCCATGTTATGTGTCTAAAAGGGCTTATAGCTGCCAGGTTCGGGAGTTCTGAGCCGTTACATTTGTTAAGGGTTAATAGGCGTGTTGGTGCGATCAGTCTACCGACTCTCTGATATTCAGGTATGAGCCATTTTATATACCACAAGGAGATAATGATGTGTTGGCACATATGCACATCCAGGTGTACATTATACTCTACAAATACCTAAAACCACATACACTGACACTAATGCTATACCGAGACATCCAAGATGTACAGTTTTGGGTGTTTAAATATAGACACGTAACCTATATTATGTATGGTTTAACAGCCATCAATCTGGCAGTCCACCCGAATCAGTCCGTGTTATTGGCCATACACAAAGGGACGTACAGATACATGTACGACAGCCAGGGGAATGAACTGCTTCCCTAGCTAGCAGCAGGTCTTAGTTCACCACAGGACCTTGAAATACGCACCGTCTTCCGCTAGGGCATGGGAACGAGGCTAGGCAAGACATATAGCCACATGCTTATAATACATTCCCCTGGACGTATAATACTCGTGCAGCGCGGAAAACATTTACAGCCAAGAGTACAACAGCTCTACTCACCCCTAACCCACAGGGTCGATGTAGCCATTTCTGCAACGATTTCTGTATGTCTGCACTGGACTCGATCACACACAATGTACAAATATGGATTCCTGCCGGATGTATAATTACTCTATAAACATTCAACCACAGTAACTGTCGCTCTCACTGCACGTAAGTGTAAACTTCGAACAGGATTTGATACAATTTCAAGTCTAGGGCCAAATGCCTGGTATAAGAGGAATGTAAAACAAATATGTTGAGATCTATGTAACAGCAACAATTACTACTACTTTTCATCACTATTATGCACCAATAATCATCTATTGTAAAGTCTAGATGTGTTATTTTTGAACGCCATAGAATTTCTTATTGATGAGGTAGATGAGAAGGTTCACATTGATCTTGGCTCTCCCAAACATCTTCATCACAGCCAGACCTTCATACTGTAGCTGCAGCAGATCCTAAGTGGAGAAACACACGTATCATAGGAATTACAGAGAGAATTGAGCCAACTTGGAACACATGACCACCAGCTCCAGTATTGGTGCTACACTAACAGACTCAGAGGAGGTATGACACAGCCATGTGAACATGCAAAGAATGCAAATGTCGTATAGAGGTGCAATGTACACATTATTAGTTCCTTGCATAGCAATGATTTAAGAGCACTCATGAAATCTTGTAGAGAGCTAAGTATGCTAGAGAGCTTCTATATACTACACTGTGAAATGCTGGGACGGAAAACTTTTTTCAAAATAAGTAGCCGAAAGTACATACAATGTAGATCCTCCCTCAGCTTCGCTTCAAAGGCATTTCAAAATGCCATGGTGAAAAAAGATGCTGCATCAGCAAAAACTGTAATACGGTTACGTCATCTGACACTGTGTGTCCTCCTCCATGACTAAGTGGTGATGTCACCAAGTTGTGAGTTTACATAAGGTTCAGCAATAGTAGGAAATGATCAGAAAGGGAGGGTGTACTTCCTTATTCAAAAAGGACATTAAAACTGAAGGCCTGAGGTCTTCTTCAGACCACACACCATCCTTTGTACGCATGATTAGCATGCAGAGAAGTTGACCCAGTATATATTAGGAAGAGATTAACTCCAATAGAAACACACCTGGAACACTAACTCCACTTTCTCCATAGAGACACCAAAAAATTTACCAGAGACCTCAAATATTCCAACATCCTTTGATGTGATTTCAAACACAGCATTTTTGAACCTAGAGGAAAAATAGTAAGCAACCATGTCTGCGTGCTTGTGTTAAAAACCTTCTCCTTAGATTATATATACATGTATTCAAGAGAACTATACAATACAAAGTCTCTCTCAAAATTATGAGGCTATAAACTATATATTGTCAAGGTTAACAAGGTGCTGAGCATTTCAGAAAATGTATAGAAGCTCCTATATAGAGTACATGTGTGTACATGTATGTATGTGCATATTGTAATGTCATGTATATGTATACATACAATGTACATGTATATATTAAGCTGTGCGTGCATAAAAGTGTCACATACTGGTGGCTGGGTAAGCCTTCAATCTCCAGAATAACCCCCTTTTCATGCAACTTTTGTGCAGTGTACTTGACTGATTGTTTCTTGAATTCTCCAGCAGGTCCAGTTGGTGTCCTGCGCACCCTGCCCTTACTAAAAATGGGAGAATAAAACTTACTGAACAACAAAAGCATGATACTAGTGATGAGAGCACAAATAGTTCACTCAACTGTACATGTAAATACATGCACGCACTCACCCTCCAGCCTGAGCTAGGTTGTCAAGACAAGCCTTCACATACTTCTGGTAATACTCAATTTGTTCTTCATAGAATGTGGTCTTTGCACTCAGTCTAGTCAAGGTATTTTGCAGTCTTTCCAGCTCTTGCTTTCTTTGCTGACGATATCGATGCTGGTTACGAATGTCCTGCATGTGTTACATGTATATATATAGGCTAAATGTCTCACATAGTTGTGATAATAAACTCTCTCTTAAACATTCACATGTAGTTTATGCTACGTACAGTACAAAGAGGACAGGATTACACACCTTGGCAATGGCATTGATGACCTCTTGATAGTCATTCTTGCTGTTCACCATGCCCTCTGTCTCCAGAGTGCGAAGGTTTCGCATTATCTTACGCTTCATGCCCTCCAGAGGAAGACTGTGAAAGGTGTTAGTATATACATGTACATGTATATGGATATGTGAACATATTTGTTGGATGGTAATTGGATTAGAGTCAGCAACTATAGTAGTTACAGTTACATGTACCTATGTGTACATAATTTTAGCAATGTGTGCATAATTTAGCAATATCTTATGTAATATCCATGCATGAGTAGAAAGCCATCCAACAAAACAGTTACATAGCCCAGACTTGCATGGTGCCCATACATGCCAGTCTGGTCTATGTAACTATTATATACATGTACAATGTACATATCTAGAGTGGTGTAACATGAATTGACCAATCAGATGGCATATACTTTGTTAGCTTACTTATCATCCTAAACATATGTTTAGCTATTGTTGAGAGTGTGAAAATACATGTACATACTAAATGTAGAAATCCTCCGGCCCTTAGAAGCTACAGCCAAGCACCTTCGAGTTTCTATTTTCACACTCTTGTTATGAATATGTACATGTACATATACATGTAGCAAGATAAACAAGCTATATAGTACAGCTGGAATGATGTGAGCTTAATTTACACAAGTGTATATCTAAAGGTCCTCCCCATGTGTACTTCAAATTCCCCATAGAACTATATACCTAAAGTTTGGTACTGAATATTAGCAATTGTACTTTTGAGGATACCAGTGCATTTTTTGGTGAGCAGAGCGAGCCCATCTACATGTAGTTGTGAAAATGGGTTAATTGAAAATGTCAGTGCACATGTAAAAATTAGATAACATTATGGTACATATGTACCTGTATAAACAGAAAAATTGTCCTGTTGTCACGACTAGGTACATGTATATAGACTTGCTCCGCTTACCAATCAACTACTGTATGGTGGGAAACTTTCAAGGGAGAAAACTTTCGCATTTTTCGCTGTTTCTGAGTCATCCATAAAAGTTTTTCCAGAGAAATTTTATAACCATTGGACATGTACACATGCAAGTGTGTTGCACATGTGCGAGCACTAAAGAGACACACCCACATAATAATTGCACTGATCAACATTGTGGAGAAGTTTTCTCCACAAAAAGCCCCTAGCCTACCTATATATTCGTGAGTTTTCTCTCTCAAGTTACCCACTATACAGTATAAGCCTTCTAGAAACAAGTATAATGTTGTGTAGTGCAATGCATAGTGTTTGAAGGTACAAAGATTCAGTTGGTCAAGGATCATGCACCTAATGGAAAGGAGTTATTTCATGCAAAAATCAAGGTAAGTATTATGCCAATTTACAAACGGGTGTCACTGTAGCCATTCACGTATTTATATATATAGATACTTTAGAATATTATCATGTATGAGCACTCATAGAGCATGCTATATGTCCAAAAGGGAGTGTTAAGGAGTTTGGAGCTGTGGTGCACGCTACGTCAAACAAGTACATGTATATTAGACCACAGCTTGCTTACTTTCTATCTCCTGACATAGAATCAGATTTCTTAATGGTTTTGCTACGGGACATTTGTGCCTGCTCTGACTGTTCCCTCTTCTTGATCAGCTGCTGATGTTCCTCTTCCTATATATTAATGCAAATACATGTATATACATATGCTGATTAATATGAAAAACATTATACATGTACACTTTACATATCAGTCATACCACAGGTAGTCTGTTAATAATACCCGAGGTGGTTAACACACAATACCCATGCAGGGCTGTGCCCTCCAGTACTATCATTAACCATCACAGGTATTTCCCAGTATGCATCATATAACCTATATATTTGTAGCCCAGTTGAGAAAGCCAAGTGAGAATTGGGTAGCTGTAGCTATCAAAGTGTCTTGGACATGTACAATACGTTTAACCTGTTCAGGTGTGGCAGGTGTGTAGAGGACCTCTGTCAGATTGTCACCTGGCTGCACTTTCAGGACATCTACTACCATCCTCTTGGTTCTGTGTCCATCAAAAATTAAACAAATGTGCACTCTATTCCATGAACATTAACTTTGCGGTTACACTTTGTACACATGTAGTTACATGTACTATACTACATGTAAGTACATGTATAGTTATACAAGAGCAGCACATCTGAATTTATCACATCAAGAAAGCAGTGGGTAGATACCACTCACACATGGCTATACTTACATGTACTATACTACATGTAAGTACATGTATAGTTATACAAGAGCAGCACATCTGAATTTATCACATCAAGAAAGCAGTGGGTAGATACCACTCACACATGGCTACAAGGAAGCTGGTATAGCAATGCTCCTCTGGAGTTTATCACGATGGAGGACAAGTATCAATGGACTACATGTACAGCTTACGACACTCTGTAGCTATTGATACACAAATGAAACTTGTAAGTTTATAAGCATTAAACTATTTGTAGGTTACAGCACTGTGCTACTGACATTACTACTGTGGAAGTAAGAGAAGCTAATTCAGGCATTAGTTGGTGTAAGTGGTTGATTTAGTCCACGCCGTGTAATATACCTGGTGACAAAAAACATCCATGCACACCCTCTGTTATTCTTGTGGATGGCTCAAAGGTGATACATGCACATACAAGTATGTGTACACAGATGTATGCACATGTTAAGTAGATGCACTGGATGTACATGTATATGTGAGAGTATGTGAGAGTAAGTTGTAAACATGTATACCTAACAAACAGAGCCCGCATGTCAGAGCTGTCATCTTGAGCTAGACCTTCAAATTTATTGACCAGAGTGAGGGGGATTTCCTGCTTTCCAGCTTCATTGATGACATCCTGCTTGTCCTCACCTGGTGCAGCTTCTCGAACTCCTCCTATGAACATGTACATGCAAATAAGCAAGTATACGTCTATATATATAAATGTACACAGGTGTACAAGACATACACCCATGTACATGTACATTATATATATTTATAGACAATACATATATGTACAGGCAACTGTCTCCCACTGGAATTATTTCTGCAGTTGTATATATACGAACAATCACTTCATGAGAAAGGCAAGGCAACACAACAACAACACAACACAATTCACCCGGCCGAAACAGTCATTTTTCAAAGAAAAATTGGCTGCCTTGGGTGGGATTTGAACCCACAACCATCAGCTTTCCAGGCGACACTCTTACCAACTAAGCTACTGAGGCAGCTCAGCTGGCTGGGCCAAATCCTGTATACAAATCACAAAGCATTTCAACCTAATAAACAGGTGAACTGAAACTTGGTAGGCCACGATAATCAAACCAGCAAGAAACCAAACCCCAAACCAAGTATCGTGCATGAACAATCACTTCAAAAGATGCTGAGAAAGGCAAGGCAACATGTACATGTACACATGCACTATCACAGAGGCTAATGTGCACCTAGGAAGGCCTCCACAGAGGGTGCAGGTCCAAGGTCTCTCAGGATTTCTCTCAGGGGGTCATTGGGATCAGGAGCAATGACCTCATGCTCTATTAACAACTGCAGGAGAAACATTCAGATACTTATTCATTACTGCTTTACAAATTAACTTCAGTTTATGTACTGTACTCACAGAGTGGGTGGAGCATATTTCTTTTACTGAGATGTAGATGACTGGCTTGGTTAGCATGATGACGTCAGAGTATTCATCAATACCAAACTTCTCCTCCGCTGATGGAACTGTTGAAGCCTCCAAGAAGAACTTTCTGTTAGGAAGGGAGGAGAATGGAGGCGATAAAAAGAGGCATGCCAAAAGTACATGTACTTGTATTTACTTGTACATGTACCACCAAGATTCATTGCCTTACTTGAACTGTTCAAAGGCCTGAAAAAGATATGTATTCATGTTGGAGAGTGCTGCATTTTCCCCTTCAAACTGCAGTGAAAGAAATACATAGCTAGCTAACCCACTTGAATCGCTCGTCTGCTCTTACATACGTACTGTACACATAACCCCTCCCCCTCTCCAACCCACCCAACTTCCACCTGTAACACCTCCAACTCACTACTTTCCCAGCAGCAGCAGTCTGAAGGATCTTAGCAATAGCTCCCAGATTTCTTCTCTGCTCAGCCCCAAGCTGTTGTTCAACTCCCATCTCTACGACATCAAAGGCGTCAGGAGCAACAATGGCAGGGTTCATGTAGCGGTAGTACAAGAGGTTGCCCACAACCTTAAGGATCTCATCTTCTGAAGTCTCAGGAAATTTGGCATGGAGAGCTAGCCGTAACTGCATGGCAATGAATCGCATTGCATACCTACACAGGTGAGAACAGCAGGTTTGCCATCAGAGTCTATAAAAATCTTACAAGTCCTTTTTTTCAAAAAAAGGCACTCTAAGAGTCACAGACTATCATGCACATCTGTACTGTAAATGTACATATACAAGAGTAAAAACAAAATGTTGAATGATGTAGGGATTGAAGTGTCAAAAAGAATAGAAACAAGGTGTAGCATGCAGGAAAAGGCAGAGGATGATAGCATGCAACAATAATAACATGCGTAACACCTTTTGGTATTTACAGATGTAGGGATATGGGGGTGTGGTCCCCGCAAGGGGAGAGCCCCCCGAAGGGGGGGCGTGGCAACGCTCCCGACCACTTTCTCCGGAGTGGCGGCTGCGGCTCCTGTCCTCGCAGTCCCCGAGACTTGCGCGTGGGTCTCTGAGGTAAAGGCTCGGAGGTAGCCATGCGCAATAACACCAGTCGAATAAGAATAATACTTCCCTAGTACTTTCGGTGATCGGTGACCTTCTTCGGGGGAATGAAAAAAAACCTTTTGGTATTTACAGATGCAGGGATATGGGGTTATGCATGTTGCATGCTATCATCCCCTGCCATGCTGCACCTTGTTTCTATGCTTTTTGGCACTTCAATTCCTACTTCCTTCAACATTATATTTAAAATGTTTTTTACTCATGTTTCACTGGTTTTTACTGTATGCAGCAACATGTGTATACACCTATGGCTTTCGTGCAGAGTTCTACCTCCCTTGCATACCTATAAGCAGGGTAGCTAGCAATTGTCAGTGACTTGTACATCATGCCTTGTACGGGTATTGCCTAAGCCTACTGAGTACAACAGCAGGTCCAGTTGTCTGCTACAGTTAGTCGTTCAAAGAAACGGACACAAGGAGCAATGTAGCAAAAGACAAAACAGTGCTCAAAAACAGTGTGACGAAAACTGCACAAAACTAACTTCACGTGTTTGGCATGTGACCAAACAAGAAAATGGTATCTAAAACTAACACTTGTAAGGTTGCGGACCTGGAGTTTGATGGCATTAAAAGAGAGGTATGAAGATATTCTGCATCAAGGATCATGTACGCACCAGTATAAATGATTTTCGTAAAAGAATTAGAGCAATTACTAACACCAGTTTTGCGGTAAGCCATTTGAACTGAAGAAGAAAAAGAAGATGAACAATCTTTACAATTTTCCAAGAATCACTAGTGTATTTTATGTACTTTAAGAGTATTAAAGTATACAGAAGCAGTCATAGAGCAGGTTGTTTGTCTGAAAAGGCTTAAAACGTTTGCATTCAGGTGTTCTAAGCTGTTATATTTGTTGATGCTAATGAGCACGTCAGCGCCATCCCCACATATACAGTCTACCAACTCTATGATATATAAACATGTACATGTATGTCCCTTATATCTGCTTGATCATGAAACCACACATTAATCATGAGAGGAATGGATTCAGTGAGCCAGTACTTTTGTACATGTATATTTGTAAGTCACTTCTCATTGCACCACACTGCTACATGCACTCACGGTATTTTTTGTACACTCTCCATTATAGACTTCTGGAAGCGGTCACAGAAGGAGCAGAGTTGATTAATGGTCTTGCGTATTCTGTCCTGTACCTCCTTGTGCTCCAGGGCCTGGTCATTTGATACATCATAAGGCAGTTTCCTGGATAAAAAGGAGAGCACTTAGGACTGTGCAACAGACGGACTCTCTACATGAAGGACTCTCCACTTGTCACAAAAATTGGAGGATAGCAAACCATTGGAGTACATTCTACGTAAACTATGGTGGAGACCTACGTGTATATATACGAGATACATTCCCATTCATGTATAATTGTGTATATGTATACACATTCGTGTAGACAAAACATTGCAGTGGGAACAAACACTCACGTAGGCTCGCCAGTCTCAGTTTCCATCTGGTTGATCCAGGCACGGTAAACATCAATGGGACTGGTGACCAACATTAAGTCAGTAGCAGCCAACACCTCTTGTACCAGAGGACCTAGCAAGTCCCTCAGTATGTTGTGATCCCGCTGACCTCTGAAATATATTACTCATGTATATCATAGGTACATACATATGTGTACGTGTATATATGTAAATGTAAAATAACAAGTGTACAAGTATAAGTGTTCACCTGGTGTAGTGAATAACCATCTTGATGACAGTTGGATTTCCTGTGACAATGTCCATGATCCTGTCTACTTTTGACCTTAGAAGTGAAAAGTGAGGAGAGTGGTGAAGGATAAGAAAGAAAGTGGAGGGAAGAAATATAAGAGGAGGGGGAGGGGAAGGGGAGAGATGTGAGAGGAGGGGAGGGGAAGGGGAGAGACGTGAGAGGAGGGGAGGGGAAGGGGAGAGACGTGAGAGGAGGGGAGGGGAAGGGGAGAGACGTGAGAGGAGGGGAGGGGAAGGGGAGAGATGTGAGAGGAGGGGAGGGGAAGGGGAGAGACGTGAAAGGATGGGGAGGAGAAGGGGAGAGAGAGAAGAATGAAGGGAGTAGGATATATGATGAAAGGGAAGAGGGAGTGAAGTAGGAGGAGGTAGAATGATGGAAAAATAGGAATGGTAAGAAGTGGAGATAGTGGGGAAGGGAGAAAAGTAAATGTACAAAAGCAAAGTAAAGAAGAGGGGGACACATGCACGTGCACATAAAGCACAAAGAGAAAAAAAGGGGGAGATTTCTGTATGTGAAAAGATGGTTAACTTACTCAACTTCCTCTTTGAGTGCTCTCTCAAACAGCTTAACTAACAGAAACTGCTCTCGATTGTTCTGAGCGTAGTTGAAGACAGTGAGGATGACATTCTCCATAAATCTGTTGGTCTTGCTTTGAGGCATCTCAAATATTAGCTTGGCAAAGTAATTAGGATTGGTTTGTAGTAAGTAGAATAGGTGCTGGTAGGCCTGTATGAAATAGACACACAAATATACAATATGTTTTTACTCTCGTGTCATATTTTAAAAAAAATGGTGGAATGGTTGTGCCAAAAATCGGAGAAACAAGGACTGTATATATGCAGCAGGACAGGGGATGACAGCATACAACAAATAAGCGCAACCCTATACTAATAAAAGATGTAGGGAGGGGTTGCACGTGGTATTATAACATCCTGTGTCTTGCTGCATAGACACAGTCATGGTTTTTCTCCAATTTTGGCACTTACATCCTTCACTATTTTAATGAAAATGCTTTTACTCTGGTTTTTTCATTGTAGGTACATATATACATGAATCTGTCAAGTTAATGTACTGTTTGCTATGGCAAGTTTTGAGCCCATGCGCATGGTTACTTGATGCAGGTGTGATCTTAATAGCCCATGAGTAAATCACATGACACCAAAAGAAAATAGTATCTAACACTAACTTGTATGGGTTAGCCCTGGAGTCAAATGCATTTGGAGAAGGTATGAAGATTACGTTCATCAAGAATCATGTACACTCGAGTATAAATGGATTTCATGTAAAGAATTACTAATGGCCATGCCGTTTTGCAGTTGAACCTGTGATTTTTACTATTTTCTGAGTGTCAACCTGGCTATGTATTTTACATAATTTAGCACTCAAAAAAGAGGTTGTGTGTCTGAAAGGCTTATAACATCTACATTCAGGAGTTCTGAGCCATTACATTTATTAGGGCCAATGAGCTTGTTGCTGCCATCCTTACTACAGAGTCTACCGACTCTGATATTGCATGTACTATGTTTAGAGCTAGAGAATGGGTTCCGTATTCTGTAGATTGCTGTAAAAACCAACTTAATTGGCTAATGCGTGGGACCTGTTACGGATCCCAGAAAATTATGGTGCATTTTGTTAGTGCATACACTTTTGTACAATACATACATGTATGTGTCCACTTTAGTGAGTCACCTGGTTCAAAATGTTTGTGAATTTACAACATATTACAGCAATTTGACAAACCAGCTTATTGTCCAATCTTAATTTTAAATAACACCTTTTATTGCAAAAGTTTGTGTTAAATGGTGCAAGTGTGCATGTGTGCATCAACATGTACTATATAGAAGTATAGTCTGTTGCCTCTGCATCTACACAGCTTTTGTGTATGCACATGACTAATCACTCCAACTCCATATGATGCTTAGAAAGACAAGGCAAGGCAACACAACACAACAGAAAGACAAAGTAATACAACTTGTCCAAAGCACAATGAAAAATTGTCTGCCTAGGGTGGGATTTCAACCCACAACACCTGCATTCTAGGCCAACTGAACTACTAAGGCAGTTCAGCTGGCTGGGCAGAATCACACATACATTGTACAAGGCAGAGCAAAGTGTGCACATGTACATGGAGATCATTAAGCACAGAGACTCCAAGAACACCGTTATACAACATATATACAATGTATATATATATATATATATATAGATGCAACTCATCCAAAACAGAGATTTTCATACGATCGAGCTACCTCAACTAGCAAATATACCACAAGTGCACCAATGCATGTGCATCTGCAGGGTGCATATCAAAGTTAGTAGTGCTGATATTTACCAGTGCCAGCCTGATTACCTACCTGCAGCTCAACTTACTGTTACTCACAGGGTATCACCTTACATGTACATACACAAAATTAGAGCAGATTATAATTATGTTCACACATGTGGGTGTGATGGTACATGGTCAATGAGACGTAAAGTACATGTGTAGAATGGGCATGTTTACACAGATTAATATACATTGTACACGTACCCATGGATATTACTAGTAACAGCCAATCTAGGGGTACATGTACATATTAACATTATTATTGGAGTTTGCCAGCTGCTGATGGTTTCCTGAGTCAAAAGGTTACTATTCAAGCTGGTGGTTGCCATGTATAACTTGTATGGAAACAGCAATCACACATCATCAGATAGTGGTTTTGAGTGCATGGAGGGTTACCGTACTGCTGCTTGAGGGTTGTGAGGTGAGCTGTTCTTTAATGAGTACATATTTATTATTTTCTAAGCCTAGATGCTGTTCCTGTGTGTATTTTTCTAAGCCAAGAGGCTGTTACTTTATTTTTCCTAAGCCTAGAGACTGTAGTATGTATGTTTGGAAGACAAGAGGCTGTTACTTTATTTTTCCTAAGCCTAGAGACTGTAGTATGTATGTTTGGAAGACAAGAGGCTGTTACTTTATATTTCTAAGCCTAGAGACTGTAGTATGTATGTTTGGAAGACAAGAGGCTGTTAACTTTATTTTCTAAGCCTTAGAGGCTGTTACATGTATGTGTATTTACTTGAGTATTTTTCAAGGCCTTGGGCTGTTTATTTTGTAATGTTATGTGAGTTTGGACACTGGGTGTGTGGGGACATTTGGCTAGCCATAAAAGATCTTCAACCCACTGCCCCAGTTCTCAAGGCTGGGCATCTGGTGTCCTGCTCCAGTCTATGTATGTTGTGTGTTGTATGTCTTAATTGTGTGCATTGTTTGGTTTGTTGAGGTAGGTTTCTGGGTTTCTTTCTTTTCTTTCTATTGCTTCTTGGCTAGTGTGCTATACACATGTTTTTCCATGTATATACATGCATATATGTATGTCAGGAGGCCAACGTGTTTCCTATTCTGACCCACATCAACAATTTACTGCACATCCTCAAGCACCTCTATCCTCTGTTGGTTGGCCTTAGTGAGTGCCCCCAGTCCAGTGGTTGACATGGCACTGGAATCTCCTGTAGCGGCCACAGCTGCTGCCCCCTTACGCCTTTCTTTCTTGATTTGTGAGGAGTGTGTAACAACATCCTCCAGAGAGATTCGATTCTTGACAAGCAGACCAATTTTGATGTCCATGATGTGTACATCTTGTTCCAGCTGCTGGTTGGACCGAATCTCTTGCACAACTTGTGCTTTCAACCGCTGGCACTCTGTGGGATTTTGTAACATGTACGATATAGTCAATGAGGCTAAAACTTAATGCAGAAAAGGAATGACAAGTATGTGAACACATATATATGCAATTAAGGTGTGTGCAGAACAAACCAAGTCAATGGCTGATAGCTGTTTCAGGCTGTTTGGCCCTCATCAGCACCATGTACGCCTAGCTGTTCTGCGACGGCTAGACTTATATACATACCCAAGGCAGGCCTGAGCAGTTGTGGTTTCAGAACAATAATATTCATCCACCACAAACCTCACAAGCCTACCTAGGCAAAACCCCACCGCCTAACTCAAAGCCAACAATACGTGCTACTACTATATAGGATTATGGCCAAAATGGCCTGCTTTCAAAGGGTATATCTACATTACACATCGAACACAATTACCAAGTTCTTCGCTAAAATCAATGTCACTCTGCTCCAGAAGTGCAAGGAATCTCCGCACGGTTGAAGCTGGTGGCTGGTCTACTTCCACTGCAAGATTACACATGCACATACATACGACATGACATGTATTCAATCATACCATACATATACTCGTGACAATAAATGTGTGCACTACTTTATATACATGTATATATGTACTTGTGTCAATGGGACCATACCCCCACATATATATATATATATATATATATATATATAATATATGTCCTACCTAGCTGTTTATAGTCTCTTTTAGCTGCCTTTGCTCTCCAAAAAGCCTGTATCTTGATAACTGCAGCCACCTGTAATACAAAGTGTGTCCAAACACTAAACTCAACAGGGTTCAAAACCCAAAAAGGTTGCATGTCTACATCCAGATATACAAGGATCAATGCTAGCATGTGTACAGTACTGTTCAGATGCAGGGTTTAACAAACACGCATTACAAATGTGTTCAGGCAGAACGCGCTTGTGCCTTCAACCAAATGTGCTTGAGTGGTCAAAGGAACACGTTTCAGTGGTCAAAGGAATGCATTTGCATAGTCAAGTGAACACTCAACTGTTAGCACACTCAAACAATTGAGCATCAAACCCAAGTAGCTGCAACCACACACTAGTAACAGTAAAGTACCTGGAATACAACTCAATGAGCGATATTGCAGCGGTATTCTGCACAACTTTTCAACAGCAGAGCTTTCTAAAGCTCTTAAAAAGGATAACAGTAGGCTAAAAGCTACCTGGAATACAACTCAATGAAAGGCAGCAAGCTTCTTTCTCTTTAGTCTCCATCTTTTGCCTACAAATCTTCCATATACATGTATTTCCCGTTACACGCATTTCAGTAGCATGTGCACTTTTCAGGATTCGTACATGCGTTGCGCCAAGGGTTCTGCACTTTAGTGCATTCATTTGCATTTGTACTTGTTATGGCATCGGAGGCAAACACATTCGTGGGGAGAGGCAAACGCATTTGAACGTGGAGAGGAACATATTTGCACACGCATCTGAGCAGTACTGTACATGCTCTTGAAGTTTAATTTTCAACACTTACATTGTTCCTGAAGAATTGAAGTCTCTCTCTGTAGGCCTTCCGGGCCCTCCACATCCGTACAAATGACTGCAACTATACACAAAATATATGCATATGTTGTGTAAAATATATATATATGTGTATGCATGAACAATCACTCCGAGAGATGCTGAGAAAGGCAAGGCAACAACAACACAACAGAAAGGCAAAGCAACACAACACAACACAACTCGCCCAAAGAAAAATTAGATGCCTCGGGTGGGACTCAAACCCACGACCTTCAGCTTTCCAGGCGATGCTCTTACCAACTGTGCTACATGTACATACTGTACATTGTACATGACAACTCAGATGATGAGGCAACAAAAGGCAACAGAAAAATACATGTACATGTACATATATATATAAAGCAACACAATACAAGAAAATTGGCTGCCTTGGGTAAGATTCAATACTCACAATGCTCTTATCAACTAAACTAACGAGGGAGCTCAGCTGCATGTATGCGTTTTATATTGTTCACATACCAAAGCGCATGACATGTCCCTATGGAAGTACAATCATAACTAACTAAAGTATTTAGTATTTTGAGATTCCAGGCACCGCTTCTTCACCAAGTGATTTGGCAATGTTTAAAATATTGAGGGTTTAGCACTTCAATGCTTTTCGTACTTAAGAAACTGCAAAAACATAAACCTACATGTACATGCACATATATACTGAAGATAAAAAAGTGGGAATAGTGTACAAACCACCAGAAACATATAAGTAGATACATGTACATGTATATAGAGTACATGCATTCTCCTGAATACTAAGTTTGACTTCATCTGTTTATCAGGTTGAGATGCTTTCTGATTTGTATGCAGGATTCAGCCCAGCCAGCTGAGCTGCCTCGGTAGCTAAGAGCATCACATGGAAAGCTGATAGTCCCACCCGAGGCAACCAATTTTTCTTTGAAAAATGACTGTTTCAGGCGAGTTGTGTTATGTTGCTTTGCCTTTCTGTTGTGTTGTTGTTGCCTTTCTTAGTATCTCTTGGAGTGATTGTTCATGCATGTATACATGTATGATGATATTTTCTATAATCTTACATGCAATGTATATATGTACATACAGTACCCTTAATGCAATGGCAGCTTGGTTTCTGAGGTATTCCAATCGTTGTTGATACACTTTCCTTTGTTGGGAGCCCTTCCAGTGAGCCTGCATAATATAAGTGGAGCATTTACATGTTCATGTACATGTACACGTAGTATGGAGAGAAAAACTGATGCACACTGCACGCTCTTGTAAGTATTATGTGTAAGTACTGTACAGACAGTGTAATGTATATATATAAAGCCAGAAACATTGCAGACGAAGGATAACACCATAACAGCTATTATTACCTAGCCATATTGCCCAGCAATGTATAATTTCCTATTCCGCGTTGGGCAATATTTTCCCATATTGCCCAGTTATATTGCCCAGTCAGTTTTAGCCAATTAAATATCGGAGCGCATTGCGCATTGCGCGTTACGCGTATTGTTAGCAACGAGTGAACGGTAAAATGGCGGAGTTTTAACACCAGGTTGAAGACGAGCTAGGTAATAAACAGCTTATTACGTGGTTTATCGGGCAATATTGCGAGTTATTGCACTCGTGTGTGAGTATTACCCTTGCCTTCGGCTCGGGCAATACCTCACACACTCATGCAATAACTTGCCATATTGCCCAATATCCCACGCAATAAGATATATATATAGCTGTGCATGGACTTCTCTGAAAGAGCAAATATATACATGTATAATATATATATATATATGACAATTGCTTTCAAAACATGCTTCAGTATACGTTAAATGGACCACTTCCTGTATCATTATGGCATTGTACAGTACACTCCCGTTAATTCATCAATATCACATTTGGACAGTATAAAACACACGTGCACAGCGTATTATCACACTGTATAATGCACTGTAGTAGTATGTATGTGTGCATAAGGTGACATGGTAGTGGTACATACATGTATATATATATATATGTAAGTTGATTTACATGTACACGTAAAGCCGAGGGCCCTGAGAGCTGTAGCATCCTTGATACCCTCAGACGCTACTAAGGGCCCAAAGCTTTCTAAATCACGTATTTCCTGACAATAAGTGTACCACACTGGTTTAGACTACAGTGAATTTCTGATTGGCTATACACGCTTAGCAACTTTAGGGTCTAAGAGATCTACATGTAGCAATAGAAGGCTTTTAGGATGAGAGCTGATTCTGATTGGTCACATGCTTCAGAATTAGCATCTATATGCAGGATCAGAGCAGCAAATGCCCAAGTGAAGTACCAACTCTTCGGGAAAGAAGTTTTACATACTTGCTGGACAGTGACATTGGAGATGCCAACAGTTATTACTTGAACCAAAAGGCCACTATCCTTGACTCTGACTGACTCCGACTTTGACAAACTGGCTCTCTATAATATTATTTTCATAGATAGCGATTATACGTTATGTGTCTATAATATCTACATGTACATGTATATACGGTATTGCTAAATGACATTTTTCAAGTGCAGTGCACGTATTGAATTGCCCTAAGTCTCAATAATATATATAATCCACTGGGTGTGGTTATTTTATATGTACATGAATGTACATACATGCATACACATACATGTGTACATTTTTGTACCTGCAGAGTAACAGCTTGTTGTTCATGTGCTTTAAGATAGTCCATGCGAGAGAGGAAGGAATTGCGACACTGTCTTCCTCTTAGTCTCGCCTGCAGCAGAGTGATGAGTGGCTCATTGGACTTAAGGAGAGTCCAACGGTCATAGTCAGCAGTCACTTTAGTTACCACCATCTGGAATATATGGTACATTCATGTACATGTATAATACATGCATATATACACATGTAACTATACCATCAAAAATCAAGCAGCCTATACATGCACATGTCATTATTGTAGATACACACACATGTAAACACAGACCTGTATCTCTTCTCTTCGTAGCTGGCTGCTCTTCTCAGGCAGAGTATCTGGCGTCTCCCACTGAAACTTCTCTGACTTCCAGTTGTAGTAGAAAGCATGGCCCTCTCTGGTCCGGTGTTCCATCCATCCTTCTCCGTCATCCCCTCCTTCTCGTACCTTTTCTTCCCTGGCAGCAGCTAGGCCGCTGGTGTAGTCTGCTGCACACTCCTCAGTGATGGAACGGATGTTAGCAGACGGGGCTTGTAGCGCTAGCAGTGTGGCTGTGGGATCACCACTCTCTACAGCCTGATTAATGGCAGTCACTGCCTTTGCCACTGTAGCAACGGAATCATTACACCAAGCACGTTAATTATATGAATGTTGCTGTATTCAAAACCAAATTTGGACAATTTACTACAGCACAGAACAGCACACATAGTACATACACTCCCACACTACTACATGTACATATAACCTACATGTACATATATATACATGCAACCATGTACATGTATATACATGTAATTCAATATACATGTATATACATGTAATTCAATATACATGTATGCATACACGTACATGAACATACATGTACACATGTATATACATGCATAATGTCGGCCAACAATTAGTGGTGCAACACTTCAATTATAGCCATTATATGCTTCATAAGCAGCCAAAGAACACATTGCACAAGTTATATACATGTACCACTCACACTCCACGGCCTCTACTGTCTGCTCATTGGCTTTGTCAATAGCAGCCTGTATCTCTTCCTGACTCAGCTGAGCTGCTGGGTTGCCTGTCCTCTGCAAAAATCATGCAGATGGTATTTGTGCAGGCACATAATACAGTAACGTCTGAAAATATACATGTATGTGTATACATGGATATGTACACACATATATACATTTACAATATATGTACAAACAGACTTTAAATTCAAACTGAGCCAGTTCACCGAAGAGGGCATATACACATATACTTGTACATGTATATATAGCTGGGATTAGAACCTCTTACATCACCTTAGCTACTAGATATCTGGAGGCAGAAGAGTGTAGGATGGACACATAGATTAAGTAACATATGAAAGCACACGTACACAAATGCGCACATACACAAATGCACACATACGCACACACGCACACACACAAACACACACACACACACACACACACACACACACACACACACACACACACACACACACACACACACACACACACACACAGAGTCTGTCCCTACCTCAATCTTGGCTGCTCTCATGGCTCTAAGTACAGTGAGATAGTGTAGAATGTTTCCTTCCTCCACATTATTCAATCCAGCATGCTGGTTACACAGGGCTTGCAAAAGAGCAGGGCACTCCTCACTGTCTAAATTGGAGTTCACCTCACTTACAGCTTCTGCCACTATGATTATAACATACACATTGTATAATGCAACTTTCACAAAATGCAATCTCTGTTACATTTATATATATGCATACATGCATGTACACGGATGCATACAATGTATATACATGCATATTTTTACATACAGGGAAGTACTGAAACTGCATTTACATGTATATGTACATGTACATGACTGAATAAGTAATAGCCTCACAGAGCTCCTCCTGTCTTTTCTGCTCATTAACCTCTTCAATGACTCCCTTAATCTCCTCTGCTGTAAGATCCTACACATGGTTGCAATCATATGTACACATTCAGTGTACATTCATATAAAAATGAAACACGCACCCTTCCTTTTTCATCTTGGGCACTTCTGAGGGCAGCATAGTATCGATCTGCACAGTCAGGACGAATTATTTCAACCATCCCTGCAAATTCACTCTGCAGAGAATGCAGGGTGGCCTGAGGACTGTTGCCACTGTGTAAACTGTAGTTGATTGCCACAAATGCCTGCTCCACTGTAATGCAGAGTTACAACAATACATGTACACATCCACTTGATAATTCACTATAACAGAGTACACGTGTATGTACATGAACAATCACTTATATAATGAATGCACTAAAGTGCAGAACCCTCGGCGTCCGCATGTGAGCGAATCCTTGAAAGCGCACGCGCTAGATCTAACGCGTGTGTGCGAATGCTGGAAAGGCACGTACAATTGAAACTCAAGGTTGGCTCTGTACACTGCTGGAAGCGCTATAGCTTTGACTGGAGCCAGTACGCATACTTGTACTCCCTCATGCAGTAACCATTTGTGCTTTGCTGTACATCGAACAGGAATACCTGATCGCAGGTAAGCCTACTCAGCTAGATCTAATTAGCATATTGGCTCTTTCACTTGCGTTTCAATTTTTTGACCTCCGTTGCCCGCTGAGTACGCGACAGTATTTTCAGGACAAACAGACGCTCCAGAGGTGAGATGTGACTTAACAGACATACAGACAGACACACACACACACACACACACGACCAAGTACCGTAACCCTCGCTGCGCATGCACGCTGAGGGTTAATGAGATGCTGAGAAAGGTAAGGTAACACAACAACAGAAAGGCAAAGCGACACAACACAACTCCCCTGAAGCAGTCATTTTTCAAAGAAAAATTGGCTGCCTCGGGTGGGATTCAAACCCACAACCATCTGTTTCTAGGCGATGCTCTTACCAACTAAGCCACCGAGGCAGCTCAGCTGGCTGGGCCAAATCCTGTATGCAAATCAGACAAAGCACAACCCGATAGACAGGTGATGTACGGCTTGCAGCATGTGCATGTGCATGTGCATACTGCTGAGGCTTGTATTTTTATAAGCCAATGAAGCTACAGATAAGGTGTTGAGGCCAATGTGAGTGCTAAGCTGTGTGTTGTATGTGCCTGTACTTTCTCCTTTTCTTTGTAGTGCTCTCTGCACATGATTAACCCTCGGTGAGCATGGGTAGCGAGGGTTACAGTACTTGGTCCGTGTGTGTGTGTCTATCTGTCTGTGAGTCTGTCCGTCTGATGCCCTATTTCTCAGACACTGTAAGCATATATATGTTGAAATGAAGGTACCAACGGCTTCGGTGCAACACAGAGCAGCCTTTTATAAGAAGGAATTTTCCTATAGTGCTTCATTGAAAAGTCATGGCATCGTTTGCTTACCGTAACTTCCTACAAAGGTACTGCAGCGACATTCCGCGCACTTTTTCAACAGCAGAGCCTTCTAAGGGTCCTAAAAATGCTAACAATAGGCTAAACACTACCTGGAATACAACTCGATGGGAGGCTGCAAGCTTCTGTTTGTTTTGACAAAACGTCTTCTGTATACTTCCCATTACACGTAATTATAGAGTGCGTTTCAATAGTGCATGTGCTTTCAAGGATTTGCGCACGCAGCATTATTATATACACACCAAGGGTTTTAGCACTTCAGTGCTGTTCATTGCTTATGTATGTGGATGTACACGTATATTTACAATATACAATGTATGCACCTGCAATCAGAATAATGTTTGAGCTGCATGTGTACACATTGTATGTACAGTTTACATGCAGTCATATATTGTACATGTACCGCTTCTGTCATAATCAGCCTTCTGGTTCATCTGATGTACTCCCTCCTGTATCTCATCCTCTGTCAATAGCGCTTTTCCACCACCCTGCAAAATGTGAACACTCACCTCAGCACATGTGCAGGTATCCACATGCAGTATGGCAGTTATATACAGTGTACATGTATTAATAGTGTGCATGCACAGTAGATGATGTTGTGACTCCATGTCATGTGTCACCTGTGATGGACACTTCCAAACATCCATCCAGAAACAATACGTTTGTCATGATAAAAAATTTGGTATGGAGATGTGTTTCTTAAGTATATCAATGAGGTAAGCTTTTACATAAAAATTGCAGGCATTACCACTGACTTACATACATGTTCTGTAGAATGTAAGGCAATAAGCTAAGGAAACTACATGCAACCCCTGAACTGCTAACAGTACATGAACTTTGCTTGGGTTGTGTGGGTAGCATATGATTACAAATACACATGCATAATAATATATGCACTTCTCAAGTGCTTTTAATTCTAAAAGCGCACAAATACTGTTATTGTACCCACAAGAACAATATACATACTACATTAAAATTGCTGAATACATGTGCATGATGTGTATATGCATGTACATGTACTGGCTGTTTACGTACAATGCATACGACATACAATTGTATTTTACTTCCACACAGTGTGCAGGGAACATACATGTACATGTACATGTGCTTACATGTATGGTACACATACCACTGCTTTTTCCTGCTTTTTGGCCATTAATCCCTGGAAATAGTATTCCTTGTTGTCAGCACTGACATCTGATAGGTCCAAGTGTTCATTCTGCAGTGCCTCCAGTGTGGAGTCAGCATCACCCTCGTCCAGAGCTGTGTTGATTGCCACCAGAGCTGCCTGGACTATAGGTAAAAAATGATTCCCGAATGGTATATACACATTGTTCACAGTTACATTACAATATGCATAATGTACATCACATCATATGTACATGTACATATATATATATATATATATAAGTGCATGTATGTAGATGTACTTGTATGTAGACTACCACTGAATGCAAAGCATTGTGGGTGAGTGGGAGAGAACCTACATGTACCTATATAGTCGTACAGCTAAATTGAACCTCTGCAACTAGACTCTACGTGTCTGACTCGGTCAGGCTGCAGCATGTTTCCCACTCGAAGCTTACTGTTGCAAGGCATTAGTGCTCTTGGTAGGACTTTATGCTCTATGCTTTGAGAGAGCCAAGGCTAGCTTGCTTACATAACTGGAGGAACTGATCTGCATTCCTTCAGCTTTGAGGCAACAGTAGTACAATGTAGTTTCATTACAGACGAAACAGTCAGTGACAGATTCGCTGCTATGTCTTGTAGGGTGATGGTTGGCACATGCGATGCAATTCACTCTCTTGCTCTAGCTCTGCTCCTGGATAGTCACAACACCCTGCTTTCAACACTCCCTGAAGCATGTCTGTTTCTATAGCCATGAGACGGTGCCTACCTAGCAGGCCACTGTGTCTGGGCCACATTCCAGCGACTCTGACCTATACATAGTTTACACGTAAAAAGAAGCACTAGAACATTTACAGTATGTGACGGTTGGCCAGATATATATATATATATATATATGTATATATATGGAAAACTCAGCCCAGCTGTACGACTAGGTGGGATTGCTCCCGCTCGCCCAATAAATCAGTGCAGCTCTGAATGTGTTGTATCAACTCCTAGTGCTCCATTGGCAATATAAGACATTGTATACATGCATGTACATGTATATATATAATACATGTATGTCCATATACATGTATTTGAACATACTCTACATAATGTATGTGTATGTTACAGTTCATTGAACATTACCTAGTCGGGTATGCTCTGCTATGTCATTTGCAATGTTGATGATATCTTGTATCTCATCACGAGTCAAAACACCTTCACCACCCATCTAAACATAAACATGTCAAATACATGTATATATGTACATGTACCTTATTCCCTAGTAGAGATGTAGCCAATTTCAACTTACTGAGATAAATCTTACATTTTAGATGCAAGCCATCTATGCTTTAGTCACGTCCTGAGCACTAGCCTTCTACAACTCCCACTAGCACTTACATGTCTGAAATCAGTTTCCACAGGCTACAGTAATGCGCCCAAGTTTGAACCAGGAAGGTACATCCACACGACAGTCACCATTACATATCCATATGTGTATGAACAGCATGTACAATGTACATGTACCATCTCATGCAGGCAGAATGGATATGCGCACGTATATGCACATGTGTCAGGATCATTTATCAATGACTCACGTGTATTTTGCATTGGTTCCATTGGTACTATGTGTGATGAGAATATCACATGCTGGTATAATAATGCAATGTATAGCACTGCTTGATCCCAGGTTGTTCACATGATTTGGCTCAGTTTGAATGCAAGTCCATTTGTACAAAGAGGTACATGTATATGCATGAGTTCTCTTGTACATGTATGCTACATGTAGCATACACATGTACATGTATATACCTCTGCTTTATCTTTGATAGCTTTGGAGAGCACATCCATGTACCACTGCACATTGTCGGGATGTACTGCATTAAGACGAGTATCTTCGCTCTGCAGGGAGTGCAGTAGCTGTGTGAGGTTACCACTCATAATGGCATGATTCACTTCCGAGATTGCACTGTGAACTGCAAAGTATAGAGAGTGGGAACATCGTACATGTATATAAATGTAAAGTACCCTACTTGGACTTCCCTATAGTATTAGTCTAGGCAGGTGCAGAGCAACTCGGCATCTGCTCATTGGGGCTGACAGGGGGCCAATCAGCCTGAAAAAGCTGTCTGTCTTGTTACATATATCCTAGCTAGCACTTCCCATAACAAAACATACATGTACATGTGCATGTCCACTGTATGTATTTGACATACAAAGAACCACCTGCCCACTAGGAACATTCCTGCACATGCACACAGGAAAATGTAATAACAGTGTGTTATGACAACAATATGCTATACTTTGCACCTGCCTGTACAATGTGCAGTAACTTAATATGCACATGATACAGGTATATAAATACATGAATATTTAGTCCTAGCAAGCGGACGGTCGTGGGTTCGAGTCCCACCCGAGGCAGCTTTTTTCTTTGAAAAATACTGCCTTGGGCGAGTTGTGTTGTGTTCCTTTGTCTTTCTGTTGTGTTGTGTTGCCTTGCCTTTCTTTCTAAGCATCTCATGGATGATTAAAATGTCATGCATGCAGGGTTAAGAGATTAGGTACATGCAGATAAATTTATTATTTTTTATACATGTATATATATATATATATATATAACAGACAGTAAAAGAATTCACCTCCCACTCCTTGGGGATGTGTGGTGAGAGTGGCATGCACTGAGCTTGCATCAGAACCAAAATATTTGCATACCCAAGTTGTGCAACTATGTAATATTAGCACTGCTAAGGATCTACATGTACATCCACACGTACATACATGTACATGTATGTGTACATGTAGCCTGGATGACACACCCTTCCAAAGGTGTTGCATACCAGGTCATAGAGGTCTAGTGTCAATAAGGATTAACAAAAGTGAATAGAAGCAGTGTTGCAACACATACTGGACAGTATTTTGTATTCAATCAAATTGTAATACAACAATAGCAGAAGAGACATCAAAGTTAGCTAAGGATGCTTTGGTGACTGTGTGCTCAGTACTTAATGCAAGAGAATTAAGTGGTGTGGTACTCACACTTTTCCTCAGCAATCTCTGCTCGCACTGTGGCATTAACGTCTGTGACTCCTTTTTGTATCTCATCCCGAGTCAGCATGTACTCATACACATCCCTCTGGGAGTCATCTATGTCGCCATTCTACATGTATACATATATACATGTACATTGTACAACACAATGTGGGTTCACAAAAAGACAATGAAAATGTAGTACTCTATTATTCTGGCATAGTAAAGGTTACAGGTACATGTATATACTGTATACATATATATACATGTACTTATTGTACTTTGCGTGGGCGAATCAAGCACGGTTTACGTGGGGGCGCACGCTATATACAGCGCGGCACGTGATAACGATGATAGTTTTAGCCTTTCTTACACAAGAAAACAAGGCCGGTAAGATCCAAATTACAATAAATCAATTAAAGCATGGAAAGGGACGTGCTGTACACGCAGCAATGGTACTCGGATTGTGGTCTTGATAGACCATTATTGCGCATACAGCACTTCCTTCTGTGCTTTAACTAATACTTATACGCCTCGTGCTGTATGGCTATCTTGACCACACCCCTCATATCATTGCTGTGCGTGCAGCACTTCCTTCTGTGTTGTAACTAATACATGCAGCATTTCTGTGGATAACAACACAACACATGCAGTGCCAATCAATCATAGGCCATTAGAAGCCCACACATGATCTGATCTTACAACAGTATACACTTGTATTGGTCCCTAACGTATACATACATGTACATGTACATGGGCTCCCTTTTGTACAATCATCTAAACGTACCTGAGCACCAGCATTTGAAGACTTCTCTCTCTTGGCACTGAGGAGAGAGACTTGGTAGCGTGGTCCATTCTCTAATTGCACGTCCACAAGACAGGCTGCTGGATTCTGCAGTGCTCTCAAAGTCTCAGCAACATCCTCCTTCTCCAGAACCTCATTGATAGCCATCACTGCTGCATGAACTAAATACAAAAGCACAAGTTCCATTGTCAACTGTGTACGTATATGTACATGTATACCATGTATAAAGTGGACATGCATGCATTAGTACTTACCAGCTGCTTCATCCATAGACAACTACATACAAGAGAAAAAATAAAAGCACAGATAAGAGACACTTATAGAGAGACACGGCAACTCAAAACAAGAAACAGAACACAACAGAACACAACACAACACAAAATCAATGCACTAAAGTGCAGAACCCTCGGTGCCACTACGTGGTAAAAATTATGAATCCAATACTATAATGCGCATGTGCGCTTTCTTAACAGACAGACAAACAGTCAGACAGACAGACAAACAGTCAGACAGACAGACAGACAGACAGACAGACACACACACACACACACACACACACACACACACACACACACACACACACACACAGACTCAACTACCATAACCCTCCTGCGCATGCACACCGAGGGTTAATAATACCACAAAACATGACTCATATACATGTACATGCACAGGGTGCATTTTCTGTAATAGTTCATGCATCAATAGATACACAAGTATACTGCAGCGGCCCCACCCTATGGAAGAGCATGCTACACACCCAGAAGACAATGAGATCATACCCTCTAATGCATGCCACACTGGTTGTGCCACAGAACCTCATTACTGTAGTTACATGTACATGTATATGTACATGTATTGCACAACAACATGTATATGTATTGCACAATGACATGTACATGTATATATGTACATGTACATGTACATGTCCCTCTGTATGTGTTATATGTTGTTGGGGTAGTTTCTTTTCACTTAATTCTTTATACATGTATACACGTTTATCCACACAGACATGTACCTCATTAGCCAGGATGCCTCCAATCTTTCCAAATGAGGGCAGGCTGATGCCATACTTTTCCAGTGCAAGTTTCATGGCACTGATCTCTTCCTCTGTGAAGTGATAATGTGCTTACATATATACATGTACAATTGGTGCGCAAGAATATTCTTTGCAGCAGATGGGAAGGACTCTTTAGAGGCACTTTACTATATATATATATATATATATATATATATATATATATATATATATATATATGTGCAAAGGTTGTTCACATGTATATACATGTATATGAGAATTTAAGCCAGATAGGAGGCTGTTACTTCAAGAAAGGACTCCAAACTGTCTGGAAAGCTTAATTACACATAGTGCATGGCCTCAAATTTTTCCCACTTTGCATTACATGTAACTGCTGGAAGTGGGATTAAACCTTTGGTAATGCTCTATGAAAAGAAGTGCATGGCTATTTCACAAGCATATATACACGCACATGGACATACATGTATAAACAATCACTCCAAGAGCTGCTGAGATAGGCAAGACACAACAACGAAAGGCAAAGCAATACAACACAACTCGCCCAAAACAGTCATTTATCAAAGAAAAAATGGCTGCCTCAGGTGGGACTCGAACCCACGACCGTCAGCTTTCCAGGAGTCGCTCTTAACAACTAAGCTACCGAGGCAGCTCAGCTGGCTGGGGCACACCCTGTATACAAATCAGCATAGCATCTAAACCTGATAAAAATGTGAACTCAAACTTAGTATTAAGGAGAAGGCCGCAAAAACATACATGTATCCATGGGCGTTAAAGGACTACCCCATACATGCACATGTATATATATAACTTGAACTCTGTGTATACACAGCACATATATACATGTATGAGTGTATTCAGCTCAGTTGGTTAGAGCCCCAGTCCCAACAATAAATTTAAAGCAATGAAGTACCTGTGAATGTAGCTGTTCCCAGCAGGTCCTCAATAAGTGGAGCCTTTCCCAGCTTGTGAAGGTACAGACTGTGTATTGTGTGAAAGGTGTATTATGAATGAGCATGTGCACACATCACTATGAATTGAGCGCACCTCAGAGCATGGATACAGTAGATAACACGTGGCATATTCTTTCTGTCATAGAGATCAGTTGTAATGGGGTAGAATATCTATGGAGGTATAGAGAATGTGACGCACTTGGTCAGAATGTATATATATATACATGTACATGTACTACTTGTTACAGTGCCCAGACAGGACAGCATGACCTTGTAAGGGAGAATGTTGTCCTGGCTAGCCACAGCAACTAATTTGTTAGGTGCTACTAAGCAACAGATATGTATGAGCCATCCACACACTACTAATAAGACAGGATGTGCTATTAAGCACTCCATACATGTAGGTGTTGATTGCTTAGTAACATCCAACAATCCCAGGCAGGCATACAATGTATATATTTGAGCCCCCCACAGAACTTACACATGCCTGTCTAGGCTTTGCAACTACTATATATATATATCTGCATTACAATGTACATGAGTAAAAGGATGCAGGAATGGCAGTGCTAACAATTTGAGAAACAACTAAGAACTGTATATATGCAGCAAGACAGGGGATGATGGCATGTATCCATAACCCCATGTGTGTGAGCCTCACCACTTCTGGATGTATATACATGCATAACATTCCTGTTGCAGGCGTGATCATAATAGAGCATACATGTGTGTAAATCAATGAGGAAATGCTATACAACTATATGGCAATCCTTTTTGTTCTTGTTCGAGAAGGATACTATGACGATTGATGCACCAGAGAGAAAGTTATGCCAAAACAAAGGTTAGCATGCTTGTCAGTTTGGGCAAAAAATGTTTGAAGATGATGACGAAGAAATCAGCAGTTTAGCAATTTTCTGTGCATCGATATTGAAGTGGTGCTCGTTTGATAGTCTTACTGTATTCATAGAGCAGGTTGTGTGTCTGAAAAGGCTTGTAACTCTTGCATTCGGGACTTTATGCTAATTCAGATAAACAAACAATCGTGTGCATAGAATGCATAGAGCACTACATAAGATCTTTAACCCACTGCCCCAGTTCTCAAGGCTGGGCATCCAGTGTCCTGTTCCAGTCTATACATGTTGTATGTTATATGTCTTGTGTGTAGTTACTGTTTGGTTTGTTGAGGTTAGGGTTCTGGGTTTCATTCTTTTCTTTCTAATACCTCTTGGCTAGTGTGCTATACACGTTTTCCATATATGTATGCATGCACTAAGAGTGACACCATGCTCGTCTATATTCTCAGAAGAGGAAGTGATGTAATGCAAAGATCCAAGGGAATATTCCACTGCAGGAAGTAAGTGAAGTCCCACAGCTTATTCTTCAACAGACACAACAAGTGAAATTGGATCTGTTAGCAGAATGTGCTTCAGGAGGGTACTGTGTAGGTGCACAGCACACACTGAATGTCGTTCCACAAAGTGCAAACAGAGCAAGAACTGAACATGCAATACCAAAATGTGAAGGGATAAAGGATATAGTGATCAATCTATGGCTAACATGAACAATACGGTACATATATACATGTATTATATGAGAATCACTCCAAGTGATGCTTAACAAGCGACACAACACAACAGAAAGACAAAGCAACGTTATTATAATCATGACTCGCTGGAAGCAGTTATGTTTCAAGAAAAATTGACTGCCTCAGGTGGGATTTGAACCCTTCTCTTGTATTCTAGATGATGCTCCTACCAACTAAGCTACTGAGGCAGCTTAGCTGGCTGAATCACGCATACAAATCAAGGCAAAGCATCTCAACCGGATCTACATTTTGTATTATACTACTCATAAGGCTACCATAGCATTACTGCCATCACCACAATCATGGGCGGAGCCACACATACACGTACACACAGGCAAATCCTTACCATCTGTTCCTCAAATCTACATTTTATAAATGTCAATATTAGTGCATATTTGTACATGTATACAGTGTATACCTTTGGTAGGCCAACATGTTCCAGTGTCCGTAACCACCAGTTGAAATTGTCTGTATGCTTGAAGTGTAGGCCTTTAGCCTAAGCAATGATATACGTAAGTATACTATACATGTATACATATATACATACATGTACATGTACATGTATGTATATGTCTTGTGAATCTGTATCATCAGCAGTTGTTATCAATACTGTAGCAATACAGACACTATTAATTGCAACACAAACCATTTTAATTTACATTATATAAAACCACACATATGCATAAAGAAGAAGTATATACACAGAATGTGACAATATTGACTCTAGAGCTCACATGGTACTTGGCCTGGTCTCTATCATAGATCTTTCTGAGGGGAAGAATCTCTGGAGCATAGAAATGACCCAACCTGCCTAATATTACTCCATTCCTGAGAGCCTCTTCCAACTCTGTGGTGGTAGGCAGCTCATCTTCAATACATGCCTCTATCCACCTGTAACACACAGAAGAGAAGGTGGAGAACTCAAAGTAATCAATGTACATTGTAAAATCCACCAGAAGTGCATATATGCACAAAGATACACACTGCATGTGTGCACAATGTTGCAGACTACACAGCAGAGGCAAACTGCTTGTAGATATGCCTTAAATTGTTCGGTCACACCCAACAGAAAGTGGCACTGGACACACCCAAAACGCTATTCAAATACAGGTAGACTCTAAGAGTGCCAACAATTACATAGAAAATATACATAAATGTACAACTAAGCTAGAGACAGCTGGCAGGCGATAGCCAGTTAAAAACTATGCACATTCTCTATATCAATGCATAATGGTTTTTCTATACTCCAGGTTGAGCCAACAGTACACACATCTTTACAAAGGTATAGCTTTAGCCTATAGGACACAGACAGGCTAAGCAATCACAAAGAGCTACATGTAAGGAACATAAACTGTTCCATTTACTGTATTGAACACATCTTTGGCACTACAAGGAACGTGTCATGCACACCCTTGAGTGAAGTGAACTAACAGAATCTGCCTACATATGCATACACTATAACTTTGTCTACACATTCATGTGTCATTACACTCCACTCCACCTAAGAGTCAAATACAGTAAACAGTTACCATCCTGCAGAACCACAATAAACACAGAGCCCAAACAATTCTCCTTAAAGGCTACACAGGATATTTACGCACATACTTTACAGTGCACAATGTGCAGCTGCACATAGCAACTACAATCACATTCATGTACACGAAAGCTAACAAATGGGTAAGTGCACATGTGCCATTAATATCAGTGCTGTGCAGCTCACTTTTTAGCTTCCTCCAAATGGCACAGATACTCGTATGCCATGTGCTCCTTTCTTTTTTCGTCCATTGTGTCAGCATCCATCTTTTCACCTACATGACAATGGGTACACAATGTGTGTACAGATACTACATATGCCTACAATGTACATGTACATGTAATTAGAGGACCATACATACATGTGCACTTAAATGTACATGACTTGTGCATGTTGACAGCTAGTACTTTGACAGGAAAGACGTATATAGTAGACACACACAAGGTTGTGCTTTCATTTACACGTGGACATCACGATATATTCCAAACAAGGCAGACTATAATAAATGCACACCCACCCTCACTATGCATGTATAAATCGCCGCCTAAACATGTCTACATATTTCCTCCTGTGCTCACATGAGTCGATCTGTCCAATGTGGGGTGACACGTGCTTGTGTGCTGCGCTAGGTGCGTCAGTAGCACCGCTAACGCTGCTACGGACGGCGCTACCATACACAGATCCAGCAGTTGTCACATCTTCGGGGGTAGTCATGTCGGCAAGCTTCACCGCCAACAGTATTCTCCAGCTCAAAATAGCCCAGAAGCGCGTTTCAGCAACTGCACGACCAATACGTATTCAAGGAAGTACCCAACTGACTGAATGATTGACTAACCCGCCGCAAATGGGAACGCATTCAAGGGTCAAAGGACAAGTGCATCACTACGCATGCGCGATGATATTAGCAATTTTGTCTAATAATATGTAGTCCTATCATACATTACCATATTATGTCCTCCAGATACTGCTATGTTATAAACGTAATTTATGGACTATGCTGAGATGATTGTCTTTTTGACATGAAGTAATTTTAGAGAAGGTGATTGTGTACTACATCATTTCTGCATTCTGGCAGCCACAATAAAAGTACTACCTTGCATATGAACATGTGCATGTGGTGAGAATGGGAGGAAAAACAATACTGTATATTCCTTGTATATACGTGTATGGGCCCACTAGTTCAAGAGCTAACTGCTTTGAGCTAGTTAGCAAGAGTGCAGTGCATTTTGTATGCATAACTTAAATGTCTTCAGGGAAGGGCAGTAATAGGTGCTCAGCTGTATAAACTGTTGGTGTCTGCCAGGGATGGCCAAGCCCCAAGAAATGTCACAGTGAGATTGAAAGATAACTGGAGAAACTAGGATACCTTCATGCAGATGGAGTGCTGAATAAACTGGAGAAAGATTTTCCAGGCACAAAAGATTGTATAGTGCTAGCCATAATGTACACTAAAGATGATATCATGCTTATGTCTTATGTAAGCTTACTTTCAAAGTAACACTCTAGAAATGCTTTTGTCAGTATATTATACTAGGAAGCAGCTACTGATTTACAGTCTGAGTCAACATGCATTGAGCTTCAGTGCAGCTAGGTATATCACTCTAGAATGTATAGTCTCATTCTGTGTTCACAAATACTGGCCTTTTCACTATCAGAACAGCAAAGTCTTTCTTTTATAGGGCAAAAGTAGAATTTTCTCTTGGAATCATGACATGTAACATCGTATTTCTGTCATGAGTCAGAGATCAAAACGGACATTCCATACAACCCGCGAACCGTACCGATACATTGTGGGGCGTAGCTAATTATGATGACATCTATAAACGTCATCGTCGGGTGGGGCAACGTCAGCCTCAATCGAGGCCTCAACATGCAGGAAGGCAGCAGATGTGTTGACATGGTTCCGAATGTTCTACTAGAGGGAAGTGAATCAGACGTACTCACGGCGATGAGTAAAGGGTTGACTATATGTGAGGTAAGCCTGATGCTACAGCTGTTGTGTATACCTAAAGCCAATACGATTTAGATTTGCCTATGTATCACAGAAGATCTAGCAGGAATTGTTTTGTTTGTTTTACTTTCTTCAGAATGGTTTTATCAAGGTATGTGAAAGAGGTTTCAAAGAGGTCATCAAAATTCTTATTGGGCCTGTAACTGATGGTGTACTTACGTTCAATGTGAACTACAAGGATGTGGTAAAGTTCATGGAAACGGTGTACTCTTTAAATCTGTATCCTTTTGAAAAAGAATTGCAGTCATGTGTACTATGGTATACTCTACTCTTATGTGCTATATGAGAACTAGCACTGAAAATCTCGTTTAATTGTACACAAAAGTCAGAGATACTGTATTTCTCATATGCATTTTTCATTTTTATGTGATAAATAGAATGGAGTATCGGGGTTTCTCAGGGCTTGTTCCAGAGGTCAGCTGGAGATAGTTCAGATGCTTTATAAACATTGTATTGCATCAAAAGATAATGTAAGGATCTCAATTCTACAGTATTATTTGCATCCTCTGCCCCATACCTATTTCAATGCAGTGTGATTGCAACGCTGCTCATTATGCAGCTGATGGCGGTCACCTTGATGTGCTGTGTTTCCTCTCTGAAGTTGGTTTTAGAGATTTTGATCAGCAGAGCAGAGTAATGCAATGCTGTAGTCTCTTGTCTTTGATATTAAGCTTCTGTTTACATGTAGATGTAGTACTATGCATGTAGTACTATGCATGTACTCTTGTTTTTTACAGAGAGGGCGAACCCCCCTACACTTCGCTTGTAAGGGTGGCCACACAATGAGTATTCGATATCTATTGACATTACATGGAGCTGATGCAACTCTTCAAGATAGGGTATATTAGTACATACATGTACATGTATATGTAACCAATGGGGCATACCCCACTACGGTTGTTATATATATATATATATATACATGTAGGTCTCAGTAATATTTGTATTGTGACTTCTTCTTGTTTACATGTGTGCATATGAGTCAATTGCTCTCTCAGAATTGAGACACGCCCATGCACCTATATAGTATTCCAGGGTGAATTGCTGGTTGATTACAGTGAAATTTTGCACTTGCTAATTCAACATGGAGCCAATGTGAATGTACAAAACAAGGTATATATGTGTCACACAGTATGTCGTCCAGCATTAAGTTTACTTACTACTTCATTTGCTTGTATTAAAAACTTTACTTTCAATGTTATTTTAAAACATGTGTATGCCTTTGCTAATGTTTCTGGCATCTATCAGTCTTTCAAATGTGCACTCATTTCCATATATTTGTGTCTTTTGTAGAGAGGAATTACTCCCTTACATATGGCTGCAGAACAGAACCTAGTACCAGCAGTTAAAGCTCTTCTTGAAAGCATGCAGATCCAGCAGAAGTTGATAAGGTTTGTAATTAGACTCACATTCCAAGCCTTTCTGATTGTTAAAATGCAGGAACACCTGAAAAAATCATGGCATGTGTAAACCCACGGGGAATGCAAGTGTTGATCTAATCAGAATGAAGACTCACTGACTATAGTTGTTATAATACACAGTTCTCGTGACGGTCAATGTTTGGGCAACTCTCTCCATACATCTACCTGATGTCTACCTCACATGATTCTTTAGCCCAGGCCTTCCTGCATTTTAATCAATTTCTTGCCATGCATATGTTCAGAAAGGCTGGGAATTATGGACTTAGTCATCCATTACAAGTAATACAAATCCATTATTAATGGTTTCGTTTCTGAGTGCAAGTTAGCACTTCTATGCGAAATGCATGCATGTGTATCACAAACAGTGTGTGTGGGAGCTGAGTATCATAGAGACGGTTTTAGGGATGGCACCAACATGCCCATTAGCCGTAACAAATGTAACGGCTCAGAACTCTCAAATGTGGATGTTTTTAAGGTTTTTCAGACAAATAACATGCTCTGCGAGTGCTTCTATACACTATTCTCAAAGTACCTAAAATATACAGCTACAGTGATTCTCTGAAAATTGTAAAAATGCCGATTGTTCATTCTTTCTTTTAATTCAGTTGAAACAGCTTACCGTGAAACTGGTGTTAATATTCACTCTAATTCTTTCACAAAAATCATTTATACTGGAACATACATGATCCTTGACTAACAAAATCTTCATACATCTCCCAATACCATTGAACTCCAAGTCTGCAACCTTACAAGTGTTAGTTTTAGACGCCATTTTCTTAGTTTTGTGTGCAGTGTTTGTCGCACTGGCTCCTTTGTGTCAGTTTCTTTGAACAACTAACTGTTGCAGGCAACTGGACCCACTGTTGTACTCATTAGGCAATTTTTTGGTACTGTCATCCCTACATCCTTCCATTTATTGAAAGTGTTTTTACTCTTGTTATTGTTGCATGCTATCTTCCCCTACCTTTGCCTGCATGCTCTGATTTTTGGTACTGCCATCCCCACATCTTTCAACATCTTGTGTGGAGTTTTACCTTCTTGCATGCCTAGCTGGCAAGTGTCAGTGACTCCCAACATCGTACAAGTATAACTTACCAAGTACGTAAGTTTGTGAATGCAGGCTCCATCCCCTTTCAATTGTGCATGGATCATGTTATAAGGCATTAGGACATGGTGGTATATGTCTGGGATTGCCACAGACTGTCCTGGGATGTCCCATGTCCCCTATCTGACAACTAGTTAACCCCATCTGAGGAGCAGCCACAGCCCCTCCCCATCAGTAAAGGGTGTGGAGCTGAATGCATGGTGAAGCTCCACCCCCTTTTGATGGGGAGGAGATATGTACAATACTGTATACATATGTATAGATGCATATGATATACTGGGACAGACATGGTATCCAGTGGAAGTGCTAGTTATGCCTAGTAGTTACATACATGTACATGTACGTGTATGTATATCTAGGATCTGAACCAAAGTAGTAAAAATGAAGGTGAGAAGACCTGTACCAATTTTGTAGTAGGTCTGTCTAAGTGAAGTACGTATATATGCAAATGTGTTAGCTTCATTCCCAGGCTTTTTTTCTCCCCCAAAAGAGCCTGAGAACGAGGCTAGCAAATGTGTATCATTCGCTCATGCACCTGAGGTTGAGGAGTTGACACTGTAGTACATATTCTATGAATATTGCCTTCTTGCTACTCTGGCATTTTGTTTTTGTGCACTGATTGGGTATATGCATGTAGATCAAGAAATACACTTTTTTTCTCCAGCATAGAATGATGGCCGTTCATATTGCTGCTAAAAGAGGAATCATTGAAGCCTTGAAGCTGTTACTTGATTACTCTGGTAGTCCAAATATAAAATGTGAGGTATGTAAAGCAGCAAAGAACCGTGCTATGCATCAAAACACTTCAATACAGCATCCTTGGTCTTGACAGCTAGATGTCACCACCTTTGCAATTGCACAGAATATATACCTCAGTTGCATGTTTTCTGTTACACTTTAAACACTGCTATATACTGACCCTGTCAGCAAAAGGTTGGTATGACCTAGCCCAGTGTACATAGCTACCTCAGAGTAAATGGTCAGCCAACTCCTCACCAACAGCTTTAGTCTCCAATCCACAATAATTCCTTAGACTGCTTTCTTTTTAAACTGGGGGAAGTCAGTGTGACATGTTTGGAACATCAAGCTAAATGCAGTCTTATAAAACTCTGTATCCTCCTTACTAGCTCTCATTCTTGCAACAACTGCTCCCTTCAAATCAAACACAGTTGCATTAAAGAGATAAATTAGTTCACTGTTCTCACTGTATATAGGTGTCTGTCTCAAAAAAGTCAGCATTCAATAGTAATATTTTACTCATCAATGGGGTCATGATAAACTAGGAGAAATTCTGTAGTCTCACATATATGGTCCTTGTATCTCTTTGAAGTGACTGCACACCCCTCCTGACTGCACTCATGACTGCCACCATTCTTTGGTGGGCTTTTTCAAATTCCATGAGCAGATTTATTTCCTTTTTGGATATTCTCTATCCATGCTATCTGACTGCCCCAAACCCATTCTGTGATTTTGGACCTCTCGAACTCATTGATTGGTTGAATCAATACTGAAAGTTCTTACACTTTCCAGACGAATGAGAGTAAGAGAATGGTAAAACATCACTAAATAGTTAAGCAGAATCTTTAATATCATTGGAGCAACGCTGTCACCCTGAATTGACTGCATAAACTCATGTTAGTCCTGACTTCTCATGTACATGGAGTCTATCATTTTTCCATGCACATTGGAGTGGTGCTGTCACCCTGACTTAACTAATTGACTGCATACACTCCTATAATCAAGTTAGTCCTGACTTCCCATGTACATAGAGTCTACCACTTCTCCAAGCACAATTAACTCCTTCCCCTTGTGACTGTGTAGGTCTCCTATCATGCGATACGTCTTTGCTTCACATAAACACAAAAGGGCCGTGTGTAGCTGCCATCGTTTTTGACCTCATCGCCAATTTGTAGTAACATTAGGGTTTCAATCTGCACACACATAAGAACACCACTGGGATTATTATACTTTTGATATAAAACTGGTGCACCACACAGTATATACGGATGATATGTTATGTGCCATACAATAACGTAACTACGTATATAGGCATGCATGATACAAAACTCACATAACTAACACAGTATCTCACACTGCCATCCAATAGTTTCATTAATGTCATGCAATTGCAATAGGCAATAAATATCTACAATTGCATAGAGAAACTGCATGGAAACAGTGGCTCCTAAACTGCCATTCTTGAGGACCCATGCTTTGTACAGCACAAAATGTACACTTTACTGCCATCCATCAGTCTCATATGTCCTGGAAATGCCATAGCTAGGCACTAAATCTCTACAATTGCAGAAAACGCGGGTCCTAAACTGCCATTCCATGCCACTGTGTACAGCACACAACAACACCATGGAAATAGTGGGTCCTAAACAGCCATTGTCAACACATCTGTCTTTTGTTATGTAGTACTAAGTGCTAGTTGCTATATGAATCGTCGGCACATTTCTCTATTATCAGCAAGTTCACTCTGCACCAGTTGCTACAGGCTACATAGTTGCAAGCATTTGCCCATGCACAGCAGTCATTAAAGAGCCATATGTCATTACATAATCGTATATAACGCATGCTACATACAATGTATGTACTATGCACATACATTCAAAATTAAATTATGTAATCACTATACATGTACATGTACATGTATTGCATTGAGAGGAGTGTTAACATCTGGTATTACAAGAATCACAAGGGTTAACAACATATGCAAGGGTTAACAATATATGTTATGTTGCTATTAGTGATGATATCTCTAGAAATGACAACAACTTAGGCGCACACCAATCTCATTGAGATCACTACATATACAGTTAATAACCGCACTCCAGCTATGAGGCTACTGTCCATGGAGTAGTGCCTAGTCCCAGAGACAGCAGACAAGTCAAACTATGGTGTAGTGCATATGTACATTGGCTGTAGTGAAGCTCAGATAGAGGAATGAGTGATAACTGCAAGCCTCCACTAGCTGCACTGCCTCCACTAGCTGCACTGCTCAGCTCAGCTGTATAGCTATACGGAGGTGTACGGGTGAGACAGGAGTATACGGCTGGAAAATACTCCCTGCATTGAAAAGGCCAGAGACTGCACTAAATATACAAGTAAATAAGAGGCTATCTATAATGTTATGTTGATATTTCATAACATGTCTGTGTCCCAATCTTGTCTCCATTCCTTTTTATGCAATCCCTATATTTCCTTTCAAATTTCCTAAATACTTGTCTCCCATCATTTTTTTTCTGGACCAAGGTATATACATGCATTTTGCAGTTTACTTGGTATCAAACATATTAGCTAATAGAGCTTGTAGCCTGAGGCTATCTAACATTTTTATCGCAACATTAATTGTTTGTGTATTACCAAACTTTTCTTTTAGTGGAGCTTTTGTTAATAAAATATAGCAAAGTAGTGCCTGGGGCTACTATTTACAAGATCCTAACAAAAATTTTGGATATTAAGCTTTAATACCACACCAATTTCCACATTTAGTGCTACTTTTGTTAGCAAGATATAGCTAACTATTGAGGTTATTTTGTTGTATATTACAAGATTCACTATTGAGGTTATTTTGTTGTTATATTACAAATTGTTTACAAAGATCTTATCACAACTTTGATCATTGGTGTATTACATTTTACCATCACACCAATTTCCACATTTAGTAGAGCTTCTGTTAGTAAGATATGGTAATAGTGCCTGAGGCTATTTTTTACAAGATTTGCATGGTTTACAGAGATTTTATCATAAGGTTGATCTTTGGAGTATTAAGCTTTACTATCATACCCATTTCCACATTTACTGGAGCTTTTGTTAGTGAAATACAGTAATGCTTGCCTGAGGCTATTTGTTGTTATATTACAAGATTTACATTGTTTACAGAGATTTTATCACAACTTTGATCATTTGTATATTACACTTTATCATCATACCAATTTTCACATTTAGTGGAGCTTTTATTAGTGAGATACAGAAATGCTTGCCTGAGGCTATTCGTTGTTGTATTACAAGATTTACATTGTTTACATAGATCTTATCACAACGTTGATCAATGGAATATTACACTTTACCATCACACCAATTTCCACATTTAGTAGAGCTTCGGTTAGTAAGATACGGTAATAGTGCCTGAGGCTATGTTTTTACAAGATTTACATGGTTTACAGAGATTTTATCACAATGTTGATCTTTGGGGTATTAAGCTTTACCATTATAACAATTTTCACATTTACTGGAGCTTTCGTTAGTGAGATACAGTAATGCTTGCCTGAGGCTATTTGTTGTTGTATTACAAGATTTACATTGTTTACAGAGATTTTATCACAACGTTGATCATTGGCATATAACACTTTACCATCATACCAATTTTGACATTTAGCAGAGCTTTTGTTAGTGAGATACAGAAATGCTTGCCTGAGGCTATTTGTTGTTATATTACAAGATTTACATTCTTTACAGAGATTTTATCACAACGTTGATCATTGGTGTATTGAACTTTACCGTCATACAAAATTTTACATTTAGTGGAGCTTTCATTAGTCAGATATAGGATTGTGTGGCTCCCATCATAATACATGGCCTGGGGCTATTTTTGTTTATTTTACAAGAACTACATTGTTTACAAAATTTTTAACATGACGATGCGCTACCCACAGTGGAACTACATAACTGTGCAAAGTTTCGTGTTTACAAGTGCTACAGTTAGTGAGGTATGCCTGTTGAAACGGAAGAAGAAGAAGAAGAAGAAGAAGAAGAAGAAGAAGAAGAAGAAGAAGGAGAAGATGAACAATTGTAAGGGACTTTTTAATATTTAACACCTTTCCTGTGCAGTGAATTATGCCATTTTTTAATCACAGTTAGTTTCTAGGTATAGTTACATATTCATGTTAACAGAAGTCCAGTAGGTAGCAAACTGAAAGTGAAAGTGATGAAAAACCTTATATATGGTTTTCAATGGGGATAGACCATAGCAATCCCTATATACACAGTACTACCGTACTGTGTGATTATGTCCGGAAACAGACTCAAGATTCTTATCCATACATCATGTGTACGTGGAATGATGGTGGTTGTAACATTCAGTCGTCAAAGTATCCAGTGTAGTCTACAGTTCAGTTAGTAAGACAGTGGACTTCAGCTAGAATCATAACCACTGTGTCTCATGCAGTGACATAACACAGAGCACAGGGAACATTGTGATTATGAACACTCTGTAGCTAGTGGTGGATGAGAGGAATCAATTTGGAACTCTATTCCATATGTATAATGTGTCCTACTTCCATACTGCAAATGCTCAGGATTATCTGGCATACAGAGATGGTTTGAACCCTCTCTTTGGTAATTATAAAGACTCCCTCCAGTTCTATCCAAGTAGATGAGTTCCCTGATCCACCATGTATGTATATGTACAGACTTCTCCAGTCCCCACAATCACCTTTATCTCCAATGGCTCCCTCTGTTGAGCCAGAGTAGAAAAAATAGTGAAGTCAGATATGGTCCTCAAATAAGATCTTTGCCAATAATGTTTATGTACATGGTTAACCCATGCTCCAAGGTGTATATGAAGTTGCATAGACATTGTCCACTGGCTACATCTTTATTTTGGGTGTTACACATGTTATTATTGTTTGAATGACATAGAGGACATCTCACTAGCCAGGACACTGTCTTCTGTCCTGATGGTGTTCAGACTTATACTATTTCTGCCTTCTCTTATCTTTCTCAGTTCCTCACTACCAGGTTTGTTGTGATCCGCTCACAAAGCTCCACCCAGGTACACCTGATAGCAGAGATCTTTCACCAGTCCCTGACCCTCTGAGTGGGCCTGAGTCAGGTCAGATCCTCTCACACTACCTGAGGCAGTTTCTCAGAGATGAAGTGAGGGCTACTCCTAACCAAACTCTCTCTCCCTCTCCGTCTCTTCTTTGTTCTCTTCCTCCCTCCTCTGTACAGACTGTTTGCTAGCTCTGGGTGTGCAGCTCCTGAGAGAGAAGCTCCTTTCTAATTCTCTAGAGAAGACCCTCCTCATAGAGAGAAGATCTACAACACTACATGACTACTTTGTGTATGGAACACACAGCAAACACACACACACACACACACACACACACACACACACACACACACACACACACACACACACACACAAACACACAAACACAGATGTAATATTAGTGATGGTGGTTTTGTGTATGTAAGTATGAGCCATCTTGGCCTCTGGAGGATACTGCTGTTGAAGTATTGCGAAAACTATATGTACTTGTATCATCTGATGTCACTCCATATGTAATTGTATCATCTGACGTCACTCAATATTATGTCATCTGTTCGGGAAGGTGGTGAGTGACATGAAGAATACTTAAGTCATTTCCTTGTCATGTGAGCTGCTGGTTGGAGAAAGAGTATTTTCCTCCTCTCTCCTTTTTCTTCTCTTTCCATCTCCCTCTCTCCCTCCAACCTCCATTCCTCTCCCTCCCCAACTTCAGTACTGGAGGCCTCGCAGTAGCAATATGGAAACTGACCTCTCAGTCCAGCCCTGCACAAGTACGAAGTGTGCTATGTATAGATACTGATGTGTATCTGCATTGTGATCCACCTCCTTAGCAGGTGGATGAACACTCAGTCAGTGAGGTTGTCGTCAAAGGGACCTTCCTCTTCCTTTCTCTCTCCCAATACATAACTGAATCAGCTCAAGGGTCAGTATTCTATTTATAGTAACATCACTGCTAATTGCAGTAACACATTCTTTGTTCTTTAGCCCCACCCACTGTCAGTCACAGGACCTCAAATCTCTCCAAATCAAAAGTTCTGCAGAATGTATATAGCTCTGGCTGGAGTGGTGAGGATCTAGTGTTAAATCTGCACGAAACCTCTGCTTTTGGGGCAGAAGGTGTCCTGGTTAATGAAGCATTTAGATTAGTGAAGTGTCCTGATTTCTGAGTGCGTTTGTGAGAGTTCAAGTTGTCCTCACTCCCATTTAACCCCTCCATGCGCATGCATATAAGCCCTTTTTAGGGTGACAAGGCAACTTGTGAGAGCTGCCAGCAGAAAGTCAATGTACTATAACCATACAAACACTGAACAAAAAAACACACCTGAACCACAATAAAATACAAAAAGCACATGCTTACAATAGTAACTAACCATACGCCAAAACTTTATTTAGAACATAATATACTCAGGGTTTAATCTAGACATATGTCATTGAGGGGGAAAAATTAATAATTGTAGAAACTTGGGGGGGGGGGGGCACATTTGCCACAGGCAGGAGAGGGATGTAGCAGTGTACTATGCAGATGATATGCAAAATTCACCTCACATGTCATGCTTGGGCGGGGGCGACTGTAATCCTTGGGGGGGCATTCGCCCCCCTGTGCCCCCCCTGGATTAAACCCTGATGCTCAGGGGAAAACCACACTCAGAAAAAACCTTGTCCTCAAGAAAAAAATCTGAGTGTGGAAAAAAACTCACAACATACACTATGTTCTGAGTCCCCATACAGCACCACTTCTTTCTCAGATCTGCAAATGGCTCTCCTACATCCAACCTGCAGGCTTGTACAGAAAGAAATAATCGCACTGGGAGTCACAAAGGCACAACACCAAAATTAATAACAATTTTTATCTACCAACACTGTCTACATAAAACACAGACCATATCTACTCACCATCCTTGCAGCCATGTCCAATCCCCTCTTATACCTAAAAGAAAGCCTTCCCAGTCCTGCCGTACAGCTAGTTGCTGAGAGATGCTGAAGCATTACATTTATAAATCCCGCATACCCAACCACGCATGCACACTATATATGAACAATGGGAGCATATTTTCTGTCTAATTCGCTGCACTCAAACGCCATACGCTTGTCTCACAGTATACACTACTCATCTCCCTCTTCCTGCAGGATCATGAGATTGAGAAGTTTACTGTCTGGCAGAACCCCAGAGGGACACTGGAAGTCCACCATCATCATAGCCTCCTAGTGTCCCTCTGTAGAGTTAAGCCATGCCATCACATCCTCCTCTCTAAGGTCAGGGAAGGAGCTGGGGTTCTGCCAGACAGTAAACTTCCTCACCTGGTCTTCAACTGATGAATAGGTCAGAGGGCATTCAGTTATGCTGTACCTGATGTCATATGGCTCTAAGTAAGGTACCATGAACTTTGAACTTCTACTCTATCTTTTTACTCCTGTTTCTGTATACTGTCAGTTTCTTGAAAGAGGTGACACGTGAAGTCACCTAACTTTTATGTTCTGACCCAGTTGCATTCTACACCATCCCCTCCCTCCCTCTCCCTCTTCTATCCACCAGGATGACATCCTGCTGTACATTCCTCAGTTAGTACGGACTCTGAGATACAACAAACTTGGACCTGTCAGAGCTTACGTCATGACAGCTGTAAGGAAGTCACACCAATGCCCACCAGGTGAACAAATGAATTACATATGTTAGAGGAACCCAGTGTGTGTATATGTAAGGCAAAGGCATGGGCATGTGGTTGTGTAAGGGTGACTCATCAGCCAGCTGAGCTGCCACAGTAGCTCAGTTGGTAGATCACCTGTCAAGACAACATGTTAGGTGTTTGAGTCCTGCCTAAGGCAGGTCATTTTTCTTTTGTCTTGGGTTTAGTTGTGTTGTGATGTACATGTAGGAATCTCTAAGGTCTGAGTATATCATGACTGGCTGTATATGTACTCTCTTCTCCCTCAGTTGCTCTGGAATGTGGAGGCTACTTAATATGTTTTGTAGATGAGGAGATGAAGCAATCAGATCCTAAGATAGGAGACACCTGGCTGACAAGATCAAATGGCTCTGCACTCCAGTCTTACAAGAGAGAGTTTTCTAAAATGACCAATATCACTGGCATCATCCAAGCTTTCCCTAAAGGCCCTCTGAGGAAGGCCGAGTGCCTGAAGGGCCTCCAGGATGTGGAGCTGCAACCAGGTAGGGAGTGGGCAGGAGGGTGTGATAGTTAGGCCTACTTTTAATAATTATGGTCTGACTTCCTGTTTGAATATTAACTGCTAATAATTATGAGATGAGTATTTTCATTGTTTAGCCTACATGATTACACATTCTGACTTCCTGTTTAGTATCTAATGTTGCTTAGTAATGGCTAAGTGTCACAGTGTTGGCGTGTTCCTTCACAACAACCTTCCCCCCCTCCTCTCTTCCTCCCTCCCTCCTCTCTTTCTCCATCCCTCATTCCTCCCCTTCCTACATCTCGCTCCCTCAGGTGTCTACCTCCCAAATAACCCAGACTTTGTGGTGCTGGGACTTGACTATTCCTCAGGGACTCCCATGCAGAGTGCAGCTATGTAAGGCTCCTTTAGGGCAAAGTTCAATGTGGCACTGATGAAGTGGAGGAGATGAATGCATGTAGAGAAGAGGGTGAATAATAGGACACATACCTGATGAGGTGGTGAGTGGTATATATAAGATAAGTGGTCATACTGTGTTTTTTAATGTCCTCATTTGGGCTAGATCAACAGTGTAATTTTTGAAATATCTTCATTATAAAGTCTCTGATTAGGGGATTCCCGTGCAGACACAGAGTGTACACCAGTACTCTCTCTCTCCTTCTTTTCGGAGCCCTGTCTTCCGAGCTTTCCTCCTAGGGGGCCTCCATCTTCAAGGTAGGAGATGATCTCAGACAAGACAAGTTGTCCCTACAGATTATACAGCTGTTCAATGACGTGTTTCATTCTGTGGGACTCAGATTCTGTGTAGTTGCTACACGTTAGTGGTGCATAGTGTTGTGTGTATTGTAAATTTGCACATGGTTGCACAAAAAAGATTGTGTCTCTGTTCCATGTGTCATTGTGGTGTGATAGATGTGGTACCAGACTCCATGTCTGGGGGTGAGATTGTGACTCAAGTCTCTCTCAGAGAATATTTTCATTCTGTCTATGGAGCTACGTAAGGACTCCATTCCATTCTGAGGGATATGTGATATGTTCAACACACTGTAATTAGCTGGTGAATTATACTTAATATTGAACTTAATATTGAAGTACAATAGAACAACAGTAAGGAAAATGAGAGTCAGTGGTTACAGACCTGAATGTGGTGTTTAAATTTGCAGTAACCAATATTATTCCTCTGTGCTAGGCTATGAATACTAATCACATGAGCCTGTGTTGCTCTCTTCTCCCCAATAGTCTAATTGACCAGTCTCTGCAGGTGGTGTTTACATTTGCACCATATGAAAGCACAAAAAGACAAACCATGGTACCAGACAATTGAATTTAGGCACATGCATATGACATTAAAATTAGAACCCTGCCTCTCTGCAGTACAAACCCATGATCTTCAATTGCACAAGTATGCACTACACTTCATTTTTAAACATATTTTCCATTGATTACAACTCAAAATCTAATGGACAACACAGTTCACTAATCCAGTGGTAGTTGATCAATGTTTTGTTGTACATCTTAAACTTTATGTCTTGTGGGCAGAAGGGGAGAAAAGGGGAGGGAGGGAGGGAGGGAGGGAAGGGGGAGAGACAGGGAGAGAGATACACTCACTTCTGGACCGACGTGAGAAAGTTAGTGTATGACCTAAAGTTGAGACAGGAGTACTCCACTACTTCGATAGCAGCCTCTCCCACTGAGAGTGGGACGAAAATGGGCCATGTGTGAGCAGATGGTTACATGACAATCACATGACACCCACGCCAGGTCATGTGACTAGTCATTTGAGTTTCTCAGTGAAGTTTCTCCTGAAGCAAGGGAAGCCAGTATCCAACTTAGTGAGACCAGAGATGTATACCACCTGCTCCTGGTAGGGATGGGAACATAGGTAGCCTCTGACACACAGTTGAAAGAACTGCCTGCAGAGGAACACATGCAAAGGGAAAGAATTAAGTGAATGTGCAAGGTGTATATACAGTTATTTCGAACAATCATGATTACGAACAAAACTCCATCCTTATACAGTTTTCATGCTGAATATCGTTTTGGGCAGATATGTATGCAATAAGCACAACTTGCAATCTATGTGATATCATCAGAGGTAGACCTCATGCATGGATTAACAAATTAGTGTACACACTGAATCTATTTCTGTACACCTGTAGAGGTGGACCTCACAGTCCTGTCACGCTATGTTTAAACTCCATCCTTATACAGTTTTCATGCTGAATATCATCAGAGGTAGACCTCGTGCATGGATTAGCAAATTAGTGTAAACGTTGAATCTATTTCTGCACACCTGTAGAGGTGGACCTCACAGTCCTGTCACGCACATTGAATGTCCAGACCTCCTTTATCTAGTGTACACACTGAATCTATTTCTGCACACTTGTAGAGGTGGACCTCATAGTCACCTCACACTATGTTTTTCTCTCCACTGTAATAAACAATGAATGTCAATACCTATTTATCTAGTTTACACAATGAATCTATTTCTACACACCTGTAGAGGTAAAAGGAGAGGGGACCAGTGTAGGTGTGTGTGTGTGTGTGTGTGTGTGTGTGTGTGTGTGTGTGTGTGTGTGTGTGTGTGTGTGTGTGTGTGTGTGTGTGTGTGTGTGTGTGTGTGTGTGTGTGTGTGTGTGTGTGTGTGTGCGTGTGTGTGTGTGTGTGCGTGTATGTGTGTGCGTGTTTGTGTGTGTGTGTGTGTGTGTGTGTGTGTGTGTGTGTGTGTGTGTGTGTGTGTGTGTGTGTGTGTGTGTGTGTGTGTGTGCGTGTGTGTGTGTGTGTGCGTGTATGTGTGTGCGTGTTTGTGTGTGTGTGTGTGTGTGTGTGTGTGTGTGTGTGTGTGTGTGTGTGTGTGTGTGTGTGTGTGTGTGTGTGTGTGTATGTGTGTGCGTGTTTGTGTGTGTGTGTGTGTGTGTGTGTGTGTGTGTGTGTGTGTGTGTGTGTGTGTGTGTGTGTGTGTGTGTGTGTGTGTGTGTGTGTGTGTGTGTGTGTGCGTGTATGTGTGTGCGTGTTTGTGTGTGTGTGTGTGTGTGTGTGTGTGTGTGTGTGTGTGTGTGTGTGTGTAGGTGGGTGTGTGGGGGTGGGTGTGTGGGGTGGGGGGGGGGAGTGTAGGTGTAGGTGCATATGTGCATGCTAATCAGCTGGCCCCACTAGCATTTAGTAGTGCCTCAGTAGCTCAGTTGGTAGAGCGCCTGCTCCTGGCACACTATGTTTTATCTCTCTATTGTAATACAATTTTGATCATTTACTCAGCTTAGTGGAGGAATATGTTGTAGGTGTGTGGGATGTGTGTAACAAAAACTGTACAGTGATGACTTGTACCCTCAGTCCTTGGCTGGCTGGCTGGAGTTGAGGGACAACTGGTAAGTTATGTTCCTTAGGTGAGGGAAGAACATATAGTAAGGATTTGCCTATATACGTATATATATACTTGTATATGTGGCTCCACCCATGATTGTTGCCTGGCTGAGTAACAGATCAAAGACTAAAGTGTGCTAACATATCATGTGTGGCACACTTATTACATCACTACTTCCATCAATTATGCACCCACAAGTATTAGTTGTTACATGGGCCTGACTGCCACACAGGATATGTTGGCACAGTTAAACTGTGCCAACATATCCGTGTGAGCACAAGAGCCCATGCAATTTCCAATTTGCCTTTTCTATGGGTTCCCAGCCACTAACCACTCCCTTACTAGCCTCATGTAATTAGTGATGTAATAAGTGTGCCACACATGATATGTTAGCACACTTTAGCCTTTGATCTGTTACTCAGCCAGGCAACAGTGTGACAGGAGTAGGCGCTCTACCAACAGGAGACAGGAGCAGGCGCTCTACCAACTGAGCTACTGAGGCACTACTAAATGCTAGTGGGGCCAGCTGATTAGCATGCACATATGCACCTACACCTACACTCCCCCCCCCCCCACCTACACACACACACGCACACACACACACACACGCACACACACACACACACACACACACACACACACACACACACACACACACACACACACACACACACACACACACACACACACACACATACACTGGTCCCCTCTCCTTTTACCTCTACAGGTGTGTAGAAATAGATTCATTGTGTAAACTAGATAAATAGGTATTGACATTCATTGTTTATTACAGTGGAGAGAAAAACATAGTGTGAGGTGACTATGAGGTCCACCTCTACAAGTGTGCAGAAATAGATTCAGTGTGTACACTAGATAAAGGAGGTCTGGACATTCAATGTGCGTGACAGGACTGTGAGGTCCACCTCTACAGGTGTGCAGAAATAGATTCAACGTTTACACTAATTTGCTAATCCATGCACGAGGTCTACCTCTGATGATATTCAGCATGAAAACTGTATAAGGATGGAGTTTAAACATAGCGTGACAGGACTGTGAGGTCCACCTCTACAGGTGTACAGAAATAGATTCAGTGTGTACACTAATTTGTTAATCCATGCATGAGGTCTACCTCTGATGATATCACATAGATTGCAAGTTGTGCTTATTGCATACATATCTGCCCAAAACGATATTCAGCATGAAAACTGTATAAGGATGGAGTTTTGTTCGTAATCATGATTGTTCGAAATAACTGTATATACACCTTGCACATTCACTTAATTCTTTCCCTTTGCATGTGTTCCTCTGCAGGCAGTTCTTTCAACTGTGTGTCAGAGGCTACCTATGTTCCCATCCCTACCAGGAGCAGGTGGTATACATCTCTGGTCTCACTAAGTTGGATACTGGCTTCCCTTGCTTCAGGAGAAACTTCACTGAGAAACTCAAATGACTAGTCACATGACCTGGCGTGGGTGTCATGTGATTGTCATGTAACCATCTGCTCACACATGGCCCATTTTCGTCCCACTCTCAGTGGGAGAGGCTGCTATCGAAGTAGTGGAGTACTCCTGTCTCAACTTTAGGTCATACACTAACTTTCTCACGTCGGTCCAGAAGTGAGTGTATCTCTCTCCCTGTCTCTCCCCCTTCCCTCCCTCCCTCCCTCCCTCCCCTTTTCTCCCCTTCTGCCCACAAGACATAAAGTTTAAGATGTACAACAAAACATTGATCAACTACCACTGGATTAGTGAACTGTGTTGTCCATTAGATTTTGAGTTGTAATCAATGGAAAATATGTTTAAAAATGAAGTGTAGTGCATACTTGTGCAATTGAAGATCATGGGTTTGTACTGCAGAGAGGCAGGGTTCTAATTTTAATGTCATATGCATGTGCCTAAATTCAATTGTCTGGTACCATGGTTTGTCTTTTTGTGCTTTCATATGGTGCAAATGTAAACACCACCTGCAGAGACTGGTCAATTAGACTATTGGGGAGAAGAGAGCAACACAGGCTCATGTGATTAGTATTCATAGCCTAGCACAGAGGAATAATATTGGTTACTGCAAATTTAAACACCACATTCAGGTCTGTAACCACTGACTCTCATTTTCCTTACTGTTGTTCTATTGTACTTCAATATTAAGTTCAATATTAAGTATAATTCACCAGCTAATTACAGTGTGTTGAACATATCACATATCCCTCAGAATGGAATGGAGTCCTTACGTAGCTCCATAGACAGAATGAAAATATTCTCTGAGAGAGACTTGAGTCACAATCTCACCCCCAGACATGGAGTCTGGTACCACATCTATAACACCACAATGACACATGGAACAGAGACACAATCCTTTTCGTGCAACCATGTACAAATTTACAATACACACAACACTATGCCCCACTAGCGTGTAGCAACTACACAGAATCTGAGTCCCACAGAATGAAGCACATCATTGAACAGCTGTATGATCTGTAAGGACTGCAATCTATGTGATAAACCATGACCTAATCTACGTGACATGTCAGCTTCTAGGTGAAAACTGCTGGACTCCTTGCTTTTGGGAGTGGTACCACCCCTGGCCATAAGTCGGGAGATTAAATGGACCAAAATTCATGGCTGGCATAGAGTTGCCTGGGTACTTCCTGATGATCAACGTTTAGTACACAGACAAAGCCCAAAATCAAAGAATTGCCAAATCATTGAAACAAAATAGTGCATTTTATACCAGTGTACACAGGGGACTGTTACTAGGCCAAGCCTGCCCAGACACCTGGGTAGCTGCATGTTTGCAAGTGCCTCGATCCTGTAATCTGCACTCATTTCCCCAATTTTCCTCTCTTCACCCACACAACAAACACACACACAGACCCACAGACCAAGGACATTAAAAGTGGTGTGTGTGTGTGTGTGTGTGTGTGTGTGTGTGTGTGTGTGTGTGTGTGTGTGTGTGTGTGTGTGTATGTGTGTATGTGTGTAGATGCTTCCAGAGTTCTTCATTGTTTGAAAAGGCTCAACACCCAAGTTGTCGCCCCACCAATAGGGTTCAGATTGGGACTTTTGTCAAGGAGCGTAATGCCATTCCGTGCCATCCAGTTCTTCGTATACTTTGCTAAGTGGCAGCTAGCATTGTCCTGCTGAAAGATTTAATCACCCTCTAACCCCAGGGACTGGACGCTTGCTGGTAGAGTATGTCTCAACAGAGCCACGTAGTCTTTTGCACAAAGACGGCCAGTAACTAGTTTGAGTTCACCAATACCGCTCTCACTCATACAGCCTAACAAAAGGGCGACCATCGTTGCAAAAAGCAGGAAACACGATTTATCACTGAAGACCACCTTACTCCAATCAGAGGCTGTCCAATGACGGTGTCGCAGGGATTTGGTACCCCCAGGCGTACCATGTATGACATTTGTGTCACAGGGATTTGGTACCCCCAGTGATATGATACCTGGGGTACCATGTCACCAGTGATTTGGTACCCCCGGGGTATCAAAATTTATGACATTCTCGTCACGGGGATTTGGTACCCCTGGTGATATGCGAATATTCTCCAGCAAAGTTTACACGTTCATTTTTCAAATGTAAATTAGAAGCCATATTAATTAAATTTAGCTTTAGCTACACCCCCGCAAGTGAGCTGGGAAGCCCTCTAATACAATATTACACTACAGTCCTATGGCAGTACCAACTACTATATACACTGTGCATCTTCAGAATTTAATAACTTATAGGCTTGAAACTTTGTAAATGTCATATTTGGATATGGTGTTCAATTCTTTTTGAATGGTAATGTAGTAGCGACATGTACTTTGTGAGAAAATATATTTTAAAGATTTACAGACACACACACACTTGCACACACCCACACACTACAAAATACACGGCATCTATAATAGTAACCTTCCTGTGCATGTATGTTAACAAGGTGCAGTAGGTCTACGTAGACAAGGCAAGGATGATGACAAGCAATAATAACTAATAACAACAATTACAAGTTTGTAATAATAATAACTCACTACACATTGCAACAATACAGCAAATGTATTAGCTATTTTGTTTTTTTCTGTTTTTTCTCAGTATTTCCAACACAACCTTTGAACATAACATGACCACGGTAGCTTCTATAAACAAGTGGATGAGTATAGAGAAGTGGGGAGTTGGATTTGTCATCCCAATGTCCATAATGTTGTCTATGGATCTTTTCATTATACTCTTCAGGACAGCAGACAACAATAGGATTTGGCTGAGCTACAAACCTCCATGCAATTTCTGCAACTTTTTTCAGTGGTAGATCTACTTTATGTAGTGGCATCTTAGCTCGTTTACATATCTCAAGTTCGGATATTTTCGCTTTTATCTATAGGAATACAAGTTATATACTATAGTCAGGGTTTCACATATGTGGTGAGAATCTAGCTAGGGAAAACCAATTCTGACAGCAGGAATTTAAGTGTCTGACTAGTAATTAATGTTGTGAATTGATATTACAGTTTTCTTACTGAGTCTTGAATGTGTTGCAAACTTTTACTCATTTGGAGTCGTGATGCAGCTCCTGTTGCATGCAGTAGTAAACCAAATGCACAACTCATTTCCTCCATCACTTCCATGTCATGGTTTTCATCTATGTTGTAGAGACTTTTCAGGTTTGTAGTAACACACTGAAGCAACTCCTCTTTGCTCTTTTTATATCCTTCCTACATTAAAAGAACCATCAAACAACTAATGACCTGAGTTAGATTATGAGTGTATATGTAGATGTGCTGTTTCAATTAATGATCTTACCAAGAAGATATGTGAAAGAACACACTGAGCATCAAACAAACTCTCAAACTGCCCCTCAAGTTCACCCAGAATACCATCAACATCGGTCATCAAACCGTCAAACTCGTTCTCTAGTTGATCATGTTCACTACCATATTGGTAATCTAGTTGTTTCATTGGACTTAATTTCCTGGAAATATTATGAGAAAAAGAACAGGTGATATAGCTCAGGAAAAAAAGCTCTAAAATTCTTGTGAATACTATGCTCGCTTTACAGCAACTACTGGCAGCAACAACAACTTCTTAGACTTAGAGAGCGACCTAGTACAAATGTGCTAGTGACTTATATATGTTATGCATGGTGACAATACATAGAGGGAGGAATGTGGCAGAAGTCAATCATCTCATGCAAGATACAACACACATGAGACATGGGGCGTATGTTATGTAAGACATGGGACAAGGAGTTAGACATGAGGTGCATGTTATGTAAGACATGAGACAATTAGGAGTTCATAGGTGACCATACAGTTCCTTATTAACATTGTTACACTATGTATACAAGTGTAAAACATTATGTTGAAGGATGTAGGGATCGAAGTGACAAAAAGTATAGAAACAAGGTCAAAGTTGTACCTAAGTTTATCATTCAACTCCTTTACACGACTCTCCCATTCGATCCTTCTTTGTTCTGATTCCTTCCTCTCCTTCTCAAGCTTTTCACTGCATTCCCTAAATATGGCAATGACAGATTTACTAAAGACATTAGTATTGCTCCCTCAAAACCAAATTCTACAAGTCATCTCTCATTAGTAGTTATAAATGTATCTCCACATCTTCACAGAGTATATATCACAGAGTTGGTAGACTCTATATGTAGGGATGACGCTGACACACACATTAGCCCAAATGTAATGGCTCAGAACTCATGAATGCTGATTGGAGAAGCCATATAACCTGCTCTTCAGTTCTATATGCTATAATCTCAAAGTATGTAAGACACACAGCTAGTCAGAAATTGTAATTTGCTCATCTTATTCTAATTGAGTGCCTTCTGTGAAAGCGGTGTTTGTAATCACTCTTATTCTTTCACAAAAACCATTTATAGTGGAGTTTTATTTTAGCGAAAATGCTTTACTCTTGTGTTATATAGAGATTGCTACGGTCTATTTCCACTGATGAAGATATTTTTCATTTTCTCTTTCAGTTGCTCCCAACTGGACTTTTGGAATGGTAGTGGAATGGCTAAGCTTTGTGGGCAAGTGCGAAGTGATTGAACCTAGGATTGCATTGTGTATTATGATAGCAATATTTGACTAGGATCACATATAAAGTACGACATGGGGCAGCAGGTTCAAGCCCGTACGTAGCCCAGGAATTAGGAGGTTCGGGTTCGCGCGCACATGCATGAGAATGAACCTAAGCCCATCCTCCTAGCATTGGCCGTGCTTACATAACAAGACCATGCACCACATGATATCTAGTGAAAGTGCCATGTACGAAGTCAGCCGGTATACAGTTCTGCTGACTGGCTCGCTTCGCTCACTTTTAAGTGTGGTGAAGTTGCAACTGGTTCGATTGAACCCACCAAACCACCTCTGGTATGGGCCTGAAATGATGAAGGTGTTGCAGTGTCAAAAAACAAGGTGCAATATGCAAGTGGGCAAGACGGTTGCATCAGGTAGAGAGCTTATTGTGTAACCTTTGATTTTATGCTGACTTAGTATAAAAATGCAATGTTGAAAAATGTTGGATGACAGTGTAAAAGAAATCAAGTGCATAAGCAGACAAGGAATGTGTAATAACAATCATAACCCACATTCCTACATGAGTTTTATTGGGTTACAATGCTGCTGATTTCTGTATGATCCTAGACAAAGAGATCATTCCTAGGAGCTACTAGCACTTCTGTATTGTTGGATGCTATTTCATTGTGTTATGCATGTGACCCATGGGTGGGACTTGCACACACAGCAGTCCACCTATTGGGTAACCATGCCCATTATCCTTACATTAAATATTTCATGTAAGTATTATAGTATTAGTCATTAAGTTTTACCTCAACTCTAATTTCATCTCATTTATGGATTTCTCCAGTTCCACTTTTGTTTTCTCCAATGAGGTGCAATTTTTACAATCACTAAATGGAAGAGTGATAGCTAATCATGAATTATTCCCTTAGAAATTGCAGTCATCTCCAAAATAAAAAAGCATGATTCTCAAGCAATGTATGTGCATGCACCAGTAGATCAGCTTGAATCTGGAAAGGCGATCTTATGTTGTTTATCTATGTTGGATCTCTGTGTCTTACTGTAACTAATCAAACTCCACAAACTTCTTGCCTGCTTGCTATACAGCTTATTGGAACAGAAATATGATGACTAGAACCTCTGTTGTGCATGCACACACAAGGGTTACACCAGCATCAGTAGTAGTGAATTGTAGATAGACATTACACTCATGGATATGTACACATAGAATTATAGCAAGTGTAAAAACATTTTCACTAAAATGTTGAAGGATGTAGGGATTGAAGTGCCAAAAAGTATAGAAACAAGGTCAAAGTGCAGCATGCATGCAGACAAAGGCAGGGGATGATAGCATGCAATAATCATAACATGCGTAACCCCTTTAGTATTTACAGACGTAGGAATATGGGGTTACACATGTTACACAATAACAACATGCGTAACCCCACGAAGTACTTTGAGGGTCTTATATGGTAGAAAAACACTTATAGAGTTTGTTATGTGTCTGAAAAGGCTTATAACTGTAGTGTTCGGAAGTTCTGAGCCTAGTACGGGCTCGCTGCACTCGCCCAATAAGTTGTATATGGTCATATTATTATCAGTATAGTTCACTGTGCACTACTTGGGTTAATACAATCTTGTTTCCTTAATTTTTGGCACTACCAACCCTACATCCTTCAGCATTTTAATGAAATGTTTTTTTCACTTTGTTTATTAGACTGCATGTAACATGTAGCATTAACGTATACACTCACCTATGTTTTTCCATCTTCTCCCTCAAGTCTTTAATTGTTCTATGCATTTTTTTATTTTCCTCAGTCAGATAATGACATCTAAGGTGAATCAGCTTCATTTATTACAGTATGGACAGTATAGTGAGAGTGTTAGTCTTAAAATAATTTTCCATATCTAAAACTGTGTAAGTTACATGTAACTGTATGTGCAAATTAGATCACAACTACATTCCTTTGACCTTCCTTTACAAAATTGCACATTGTATTTTGTTTTTATAGCACTTGCCTACAATCTATTATACTCAATGATTGTAGAATCATCTCTTACTTTGGGCAATTCTGCTGTGGTTGAACAGTATTTGGCAAGCTGTAAAAGGATATGAAAGTAATGAGTTTATGGCATCTGTTTACAAACAACATGTTCCCGGGGACTTGAGTAACTATGTGGTGCTGACATGTTCCATTGCCCTCAAACACTGAAGCTTAAGCCTTAATTCAAATGCCATGAATCTGTGTGATTATCTTTGATGTGTATAGCTATTAGAGACAAAAAATGAAAATCAATTGAAAGCACTTTAAGGGTGTAGAAAAAGGCAGTGGCAAAAACCAGTGCAGTCTGTAGGCAAGAAGGCAGGGCATTTTAACCTTAGGGAATATATCTACAATCATTGCACTTGAGGCAAGAGGAGGTTGTGATTATCAACTTGTCTGCATGCATACAAAATACTACACCTCATCTTTGGGTACTACTACCCTATACATTCTTATTGTCTTATCATTTTAACTTACTCTTCCTTTAGTCTAGAAAGAATAGAAATAGCCATATCCAGCCTGTATTTCAGTGATACACAAATAAATCCAGTGTGTGTATATAACTCCAGCTTTTATTATACAGTTTAGTGGTATATAGACACTCCCTGAAGGATGGCACTGATACATTCATTAGCCCATATAATGTGCCCCCTTAGGTGGAAGTTTTAGACACATAACATGGTCTATGAATGTTTCTGTACCCAGAAAGACCCTTTAAGTAGCTAATATATACTACTACTGCTACAATGACATATGGGAAGTGGGCTAAAGTTTTGATTTCTCATTTGTGCCTGCTATTCACTATGTAGCTATACTTTATCAGCACTTGACCCACCATCCATATATGTTACGTATTTTCCAATTTTGGTAGGCATAATTTCATGATATAATGGCATGGAGAGAACTGCCAGCCTAAGGAAAGTAGCTAAATGAAATCTTCAGCCCTTACTTAACCTAAGAATGAAGATAATAAGGCCGTAAATAGGGCAGTTGAAAGCATTTCATTTTGGCCCCACTATAATTATGCCTGCATGCTTTTGGGTAATACAATATTAAAGAATGTAGGAATGCATGGAAATGACAAAAATCACTATGCATGAGATAGTCATACTACAATCATAAAACATTATCTAATATCTTTTTCTAGAAAAGAGTGAGTGATAGCTATTTCTTTCTGTGAAATAAAAACCTCAAGATACACTACTACTACAATGACATATGGAAATTGGCCAAACTGCACATTCTTCTTCTCCAGTTCAAATAATCTACCACAAAATTGGCACAAGTACTCTCCTTGGTGTTCACATAAAAAGACTCTTTTCCCTTGCATGCATCTTCTTTGACTAAGAGAATCTTCATAACTTCATGCACAACTGTATATTCCTTATTTGTTGAAGCCATTTTTATTAATCCACATGCATTCCATATTTCATAGAGGGGAGTAGAAGGAGGTACAAGCTTGTGCAAACACAAAAGTAAGGGTTTTCACAATAAAAACAGTGAAGCAAGTGTTAAAAACATTTTTCATATAAATGTTGGAGGATGTATGGACCACAGGGGCTCTGGAGGCTGGCTCCCCTCTTTATTTTCTGCTAGAGGGCTAGTGACCCCTTCATTCTCTGCTATATCTTTTGTTCGATTACATGCCTAGCTAGGTGTAAATGCGAGACGCGGGGTCGGCCAGGAGCGTTTATGTGGCAGGTACGTATTTGTGTACGTAAATTCTATGTGCACATATGCATGCATTCAAAATTCAGGTTGGCGCCCCCCTATAGTAAGTCATCTTCTTACGCCACTAATGTAGGCATGGAAGTACCAAAAAGTGTAGAAACACGGAAGTGTCTATCCACAAAACAGGGGATCATGGTGATATGCAACAATAGTAACATGCATAACCCTCCTCCCTATATCCTTTTTTTTCAATATTATACAACAAAGCTAAAAGCTATACAAGCAAAACACAATATTATACAACAAAGCTAAAAGCTATAGCAAAATAAATTTAATTGCAAACAAAGGACACCAAATAAACTCATACAGCAGGCAGATGCACCACTACACCAAAATAAATATACCAAAAAAAACAAATAAAAAGCTGGCAGGCATCCCTTATTTTAAGTGATTACGTATGTTATTGTTGCATGCCATTTTGCTGGATGGATATGTACTTCCTTGTTTCTACAATTTTTTGCACTTCCATCCCTACATCCTTAAATCGAAACAGTTTTACACCTCCATATCTGTTCCATGCTCTTATACTGATACATATAGTGGTACCTTTTCTGTGGTGTCATATCTGTATTTCCAAGCTCTCTCTCTGTGGCTTCTGAATCTTCTTTTATGCTCCATGTAAAATAAGATTAGATATTATATACATACTGAAATTCAAAAATGCATCTCTATAACAAATAATCAGAATTTGCTCATGTGTTGTTTTCCACTCAGTCATAATGGAGATATACTTGTACATCATGCAAGGGAGTTGTTCACCACCCATTGGTAATAATTTCCCAAGGCCCTTCATATGTAAGGCATTGTAGATTGCTACACCCAGTAAAAAACAGTAAAACATGAAGTCTCTAGGGATGGTAAATCATAGAAGCATGTATCCTAAGGCAGGGGATGATAACATGCAACAATAAGAGCACTAAAGTTCAAATCCTCGGCACGTTTTAAAAAGTGCGGTGTGTATATTACACGGCGTGCGCAAATCTCTGAAAGCAAATCTCTGAAAGCGCACGCGCTACTCTAATTACGTCATCATCTATGTCTTATCTGCCCTATCTGACATATCTCTGTGTCATTCTCCGTGCCATCCTCGTAATACTCGTCTCAGTGATGGACAAGCTTCATGATTTTGGCGTGAACGCCCAAACTCCTCAATGTGAGTTCGTGGATAGATTGTCCTCATTCTCTTTAGACTCCCTCAAGTCTCTCAGAACTGACCTGTTTCATGAACTATCTAGTTTAGAAGTGATGCCAGCAGACCTCCTCGGAATTCCACTCGTCTCCAGGCGCGACTCTGCTCTCCGCCCACTGTCTCAGATCCTGAGTAAGGACTGTTGGACCCTATGTAACTGTATTTTGAACAGGACCCCATTACCGAGAACCTTACTGAAAAATGGGAAGAAAGACAGATCTTTTGTTACAAGCCAACATCGCCCATCTGCTACCCAGTCCAAATGTGTAGAAAATTCACCTGTATCTGCACCTTCTCTCACTCACTGCCATAGCACTTTAGATGTGCTACCAAGTAATTTGCCCATTCCACCATCTCGAAATGAAATATCAAATCACTTCATAGCTCGGGAACTCACTTCACTAAGGGAAGACTTGAGCGTTCTAAAATCAGATGTGTCTAGACTTAAAAACTGTAGCCGGCCTCCTGATCCCTCACCTGGTGATAACTGCAACTTCCTGAGGATGAATAAAGAATTAAAGCTACTTCACCACAAAATTGATCGTCTCTCCAAACAAAAAAGTGATCCTCTCTCAACTTCTACCACATCCTATACAATAGGGAAGCATTCTAATGTCACAATCACTACCTGGAACTGCCGTGGAATTTCCAATTCTGTTCCGTATCTGCTCCATCTCTTTGAAAATGGTACTGACATCGTTGCTCTGAGTGAGCACTGGCTCTGGCCATACGATATAGACAAATTATCGCACCTCCATCCTGACTATATCGGATTTGGTTCTTGTGACGAACGACTGAATGAAAACTCTTCTCTTACTCGCGGTTGTGGTGGTGTTGGACTGGTGTGGAAGAAATCAATTCATGTTGTGCCCTTAACCGAAATCTCCTCAGACAGGTTCTGTGCGATCCAACTTCAGCCTTCTAACTCACCTCCCATCACAATATTTTCAGTTTACCTACCATGTTCTGCCTATTCAAATGATACATACTCTTCCTATTTTCAAGATCTTCAAAGTGTCATTGGTAGGTATGAAGTTGATGGGCCCATCATCATCTGTGGTGACTTTAATGTAGATGTGTCTTCTCACCACTCAGATTCGAGACAGACGCAACTCACGGATCTCTTAGACACTCATTCTCTCTACATCGTCTCACAAAGCTCCTTACATCAAGGTCCAAACTATACCTTCTTCAGAGACCCTCACTTTTCTACACTAGACTACATTGTGGCTAGTTCCTCCATTGCAAGTACCACATTATCTTGCTTCACGCATCTGTATCACCCATTAAATCTGTCTGACCACCTTCCATTATCCATCTCACTGGACATGGTGTGTCCCTCGGTGATTCCCTCTGTCTCCTTCCGGCATCATGTTAACTGGGCTCAGGCTGTGGAATCAGACAAAATCTCCCTCTATGAACAGGCTGTTACTCTAGTCATCCAGCCCCTCTTAAATATCAACGACCAATCTATCGAAAACATAAATGATGAAATATGCTTTGTCTGTCAAGTGCTCCTCTCCTCTGCCGAGTCCTATCTTCCATTAAAAAAACAGCACAAAGAAGAGAAAGTTCTTTAATAGCCCTGAGCTTAAAGACCTTTGCCGGGCTAGCAAGCAGGCTTGGAGTGCTTGGAATGCCTGTGGCAGACCCCTATCTGGCCAGATATACCTGACAAAGAAGGAGACAAACCAAAGAGTCAAGAAATGTGTGAACAAACTCCGTGCATCTCAAATCCGAGAAGACATACAACGCAGAGATAAGATGTTTAAGGAAAATGACCGTAGACGTTTCAAATGCCCCAACATTCCAAATGTGTGTGGCAAACTTGCAACTGACGGTGGCCAGATTACTGACCCCCCTGAGATTCTATCCACCTTCCAGAAATATTTTCTATCTCTCTCCTCCTCACAGATAGCTCTAGACAAATCTCAAGAGATTATTACATCACTCTTACAAAGATCATATAGCCAATGTAACGCCATCCTTGAAGATGACCTTGACATTAGTGAAATTCGTTTGGCAGTGAAACATCTAAAATGCGGGAAATCGGCAGGGCCTGACGGTATTACTGCAGAGCACATCAAATATGGAGGCCTTACTGTACTTAGATGGCTACAAAAGGTGTTCAATCGGATCCTGTCATTAGAAGATATCCCCCCCAGTCTAAAGGAAGGTATTATTACCCCTATTTACAAAGGGAAAGGAAAGGATCCCTTATTAGCCACTAGTTACAGGGGTATTACCATCTCCTCATCACTCTCAAAACTACTAGAATTAATCATTCTAAACAGGCTTCGTCCATTTCTAGATGAAATGAACGTACCAGACCACCTGCAGACAGCATACCAAAAGGGTCTTTCATGTTCAGATGCTATCTTTGCAACGCAAGAAGCTCTCCTGATCCATCTAAGGGAAGGAGGACATCCCTACCTGTGCCTATTTGACTTGGAGAAAGCATTTGACTCTATTGAACACAGCGTTCTACTTGAGAGATTGTTTGAAATTGGAGTAAACGGTAGGTGTTGGCGCATTATTCTAAACTGGTATACATCTGCCCAGAGCAAGGTCCACTTGAACACAGGTTTCTCTGACCCCTTTTCCATCTCCAGAGGTGTCAAGCAGGGCTCCGTTCTCTCACCTCTCCTGTTTTTGATTGCAGTTGACCCTTTGTTGAAAACTCTGAAGTATAAACATGCCGGTTTATCTATCCACGGAAATTTTATTGGGGGAGCCGCTCATGCCGACGATCTCAGAACTATTGCTACCTCAAAGTGCTCTGTTGTAGAACAAGCCGACATTATTGACAAGTTTACCTCTGGAAACCATCTGAAATTGAACTCATCAAAAACAGAGATCATTAGGATCGCCTATTGCCATCCACAGGACGATTTCATCTCTCTGTTTTCTTCCAATATTGATATTGTTACCGAGGGGAAGTGTCTTGGAACATGGTGGAAGTACAATCTCTCGGCCATACGATCTGTCCAAGAAAATATTGTAAAAGCAAGAAGAGCTTTTTTCGCTTTTGGGAAGATTGATGCATTCCAAGGGCATCTGAATCCACTATCAGCTGTGAACATCTTTGAGACATGTGTAATCCCTGTGTTGCTGTATGGTTGTGATACGTGGCTGTTGGACTCTTCTACTATCTCACTACTGGAACAATTCCAATATGAAATTGGTCGCAGGATTCTGAAAGTACAGAAAAATACCTCAGGCAAAGTTGTGCGATTATGCCTAAATCTTCCATCTATGGCTTGTCGCATCCTAATCAGAAAGCTAACTTTTCTGGGCAAGCTGCTAAGGGCTGACAATTCCACCATAAGCTCTACCCTATTTACAGCACAGGCTATTGTGGACCCCTTTATTATCCAGCAATGTAAAATGTTAGAAGCTTCCCTTAACATTCATGTCTTAGACGAATGTCTTAAATGTCCGGAGACTGCCTCTATGCTTGTGAAGAGCGAGAAACAGAGCATCTTAGAGTCTGATATGTCCAGCCTAATTGCCTCTGCATTGGACCATGACTCTGCCCACCTTACAGCTACGGTGGCTGCACAGATCTCTTGGAACAAATTATGGGACATAGCTCTGGATAGAGGCACCCATGGTACCTCTCAATTGCAGCGTATTGTTTGCCACCTCTCCCGACATATTTATTGTGGATATACCTGTTCCCTGTGCAATTTACCTATAGACCAAGGCACCACATGGTTGGCCCATCTCTGCACTCATCATTCTGTCACATTAAGATCAATCCAGCTCTCCCAAAACAATATTATTGACCTTCTGGCTAGTGGGGATGACCAGATCTTCAACATTCACTTCCCTAAATAATTATTTTATTTTTTTATACTGTCTTGTATACGTAACTTATTTTCTTTCTCTGTGTATATGCTCTCTGAGCCAAGAATAATACCTTTGAACCTTTGAACCTACGTGTAACGGGAGGTATACGGAGACAAAAGACGGAGAAAAAAATAAGAAAGAAGCTCGCTGCCTTACATCGAGTTGTATTCCAGGTACGCCTATTGTTAGCCTTTGTAGGACCCTTAGAAGGCTTTGCTGTGGAAAAAATGCGCGGTCGCTGCAGTACCCTCCTATGTCACGGTAACCAAATGACGCCATAACTTTGCGTTTATTGGAAAATTCCTTCTTATAAAACTCTGCTCCGTGTAGCACCGAAACCGCTGGTACCTCCACATAATAAAGCTTACGGTGTCTGAGAAATAGGGCATCAGACTGACACACAGAGGGGCGGATACAGGATGGGAGGAGCTAAACCATCTGACGTACAGTTGTGATTAGCGCTAAGATGCTTAGCTGGGCTTTCATTCAACACTTGTTAACTCTTTGAGCCATCTTTACACGCTTAAACAGGCAAAGAATCGGTCAGGGACAGCACAAAAACACGCCAGAAACACTGGGCTCACGAACGACAGTCGCTACGCCAGCGCACCGGAAGTCAATTGACGCGTGCAAATTTTAATTATTTCTGTGACCCCACGCTCTAGATCCAGGAAGGGGTGGCTTGGTATATATGTATATGTACACCAAGAGTTAATAATACCATGTAGCTATAACTCTATACCTCGTAAAAAAATATGTTCTACATGCTACTATTGCTACATACTATCATCCCCATGCATGCTGCATCTTGTTTCTATGAGGTTTAGCACTACTATCCCTATATTAATTATATAGATTGTGTATAGCTATACCACTGCTACCTGTAAACAGCTGTCATTTCAAAGTCACCAGTTTCTTTATCAGACTTTTTCCTCCTTCATATAAAAGCAGATTAGGTATATATTACAAGGGTAGTTGGGCAAACGGAAGTGAGCCTACCTAGTCATCAGCTGAGGGGGTTTATATACATTTGTGTCACCTTGCGTAGGCGGATCAATAGTGCCGCCACACACTTTATATTGTATAAAGTACTTGCTATATAGCTGGCGCGTTTATCTAAATGCGAAACCACACGCTTATTAGTATACATAGCCACCATAAATTGCATTCCGGTGACACAAACACGTAAACTATGTATATACGTATAATAGTTAAAGCGAGGGCGCGTAGTACGTACCTATTGGGCATGATTTTTATATTACATATTTGACACTACCATTCCCATATCCTTCAAAATGTACACTTGTTTCACTGATATTTGACACTGTTATCCTAATACTGTTCATTGAGCACAGGGAATATACTTTGTGGAAGGTGAATATCTAATGTTACAGTGCGGTTTAGCTCGTTTTTTTTTGCGTATTACTGTACTGAAAAACAAAAAGGCAATACTTTTCAGGTACAGAACATATATAGTACGTGCAAAACGGAGAAAAATTAAACTGGGGGAGCTATTCTGACTATATATCCTCGTTTGTACGTGGTTGTCGTCTGAAATCCTCGCCTATACTGTACAGCCTTATATAGAGCAACATTGGTGCATTTCTGATGTGGCCTGGCTTTCTCTTAAAAGTGCACTTGTTGCTCTAACACTTGCTCTCAAACTGGGCCTGTATACGGGCTATACTGAATCAATAGTGGAGTAGACGATTCGACTTGTAAGCCGTACTTTAAAATGATCATGAAGTGAGCATCCGATCATCGGATGAAAGTCATGTATAACCGAACCATATTGTGATTCAATGGATGCAGAAGAGAGAGCAGTGAAAGCTAGTTACAGCTCACATCTATTTTATAAAGCCATCAACAACATGGAGTTTGCTTCCTTCGTCGTTTGGCGAAGCCTGCTATGGAGTCACGCTCGCGAAAAGAATGACTTTTGCTAATATACCGGTTGACCTCTCTATAATTTGTGAGAATAGACAGCAGGAGAAAGATACATACCTGTTCATGTTGCTTGAACATTTCTTCAATATCAGCCTTATGTGCTGGAAAGTTTGCGTGTACGCTATATATATACGTACGTCTATGCATCCGATATTCAGCTTGAGTGTCTTATTTTGTGGTATAGCTGAGAAAATTATTGGGCATAATGATGTATTTGAGAATATGACAATGATCAATGATTACGCTACTTTATGCTTGCAGATCCTAAGGTTCAATGTACGAGGATAATACTTATACAGTGAAGAAAATATATAGAGAGACAGTACAGGCAGCATATAATATTATACATCCACAAACACATATAAGACATGCTACAAATATTATAGGAGAGATAAAGAAACCATACATTGAGCGTTTGTGTAGATAAGTGTTGAATTTATTAATACGTACGTATATGTACATGCCGTAGTTCTACTATATATATATAGACCAAGATTCATCATTGCAAGAGATGTCACTGATGCTTTGATTTTGTTCAAATAGTAGAATCCTCAGACTTTGAACATACTCTATTCTGTGCGACGGGGCGCGCGCGCGCGCGCGCATCTGTGTGTTATATAAGTCATTGCTAATAAGCATTGCGTTAATCCGTTGAAAGAATGGGTAATAAACAATCCGTTGAAAGAAGGGGTAATAATCAATCCGTTGAAAGAGTGGGTTCAAACACTCACGTCTCTGACACTCGAAAAACTTCCAACGGCTGCGATGTAGCCCGACGTGTATCACGCAATGATGCAGAATACTGCGAACCGTCGAAGTGCGTAGCTGCAATTGACTTCGGTACAACTAACTGCTCAGTAGCATATATTTTGCCAGGAGAAGACACAAATCCTAACATGTTATGCTTTCACGGCAGTACTTATCGTGTACCAACAGCCATATTATTTAACGATAAAGGCGCTGTGAAGTCATTCGGCTTGGATGCCTTCAAAGACTACTGTGACCTTGAGGACGACAAGCTAATGGAGTATGCTTATTTTGAGCGCATCAAGATGAATCTTCACAATAAGGTATATACACCTACAAATGCTGTCTCCGACCTTTTCCTAGCTGTGGGCAAAGTATCGTGTGCATGAGTAGAGTACGTCAGCGTTTGAATTGCTCTATCCTAGCGCGAGTACTGTATGGAGCTTTCCATCCATGTCTTGTATATTAGGAGTGCTCTTCTGTAATCGGATCGCTTTGATTGGAATATAATTCTACTTACGTATGGTAGGCCTAGGGGCGAGTTTTTCAGAACAGGGCGTAGCACGAAATTCTTGGTATTACAAATAGCAAAACTGATAGTGACCCCTAATTGGCAGAAACCCCTGCTGCGCAACCGTACAACTATGTTCCATAAGTGACTAGCTATTCTAGGAATGTATTTTTCAATGCAGTGTATCAGTCGTAAGATGAAAGTGAAAGCTAAGAATGGCAAGGAGTACTACCTGGTGGAGGTGATTGCTCATATGCTGAAATACCTGAAGGAGCAGCTAATTAAGGTACTTCATAGAGCCAATAATCAACTGGAGGCTACCGACATTGACTGGGTGATCACTGTACCTGCCATATGGAAAGCCAGAGGGAAACAGATGATGAGAGAGGCTGGATACAAGGTTTGTTCTTCATTTATCATACACTGTGTCTAGAGTCATGGCACCGAGATAGTTAAAATTGCTCTAGAGTACTGGCTCTGGTTGAGGAGCGATTTTTTATCTGGTCAGATAAATATATATACTGTCCCCATTTTACCGGTAGGATAGGGATCCCCTCGTGAGAATAGGAACCCCTAAATCTACCACTGTCACGGTGCGGTGTGGTGAAGCTGGTGGTGTTCTTGTATGCATGACGTTTATAATAATAATAATAATAATAATAATAATAATAATAATTTTAATGACTATAAAGGCCAGAAGGCCCAATTGTCAGAAACAGCATTAAAGTGTATCTCTTTGTTTAAATGCAATATATAGAAGTCTACCTAAGTGATATATTAACTCATGGTCTTGGGATGACATTATAGAAAAGAACTTGTTGTTAATAGTCAGAAAGTTGAAGCTTCTTTTAGACAACCAAGCATATATTTTGCCAGGAGAAGACACAAATCCTAACATATTATGCTTTCACGGCAGTACTTATCGTGTACCAACAGCCATATTATTTAACGATAAAGGCGCTGTGAAGTCATTCAGGTACACTTATATATATTGCATTTATGCAACGATCTAGATCGCCAGCACCAGAACACTAGTGCACAGCGGTTTCAGAACTAATGAGTTCATCCACCACATCATTACCTACATAGTGCCTGCCACGCCTATAGAGTAATAAACTGGGCAAGGCCCCTTATGCATTGCAAAACCACTCCAGACGAGCATTAGCCCATCTCCGTCGTATCTCCTTCCATTGTCTTGCCATTTGTCTTCTCCGTAATATCTTTCGTCGTCTCGTACATTGTAGCAATGTACAGTAGTTTGGCCTTGTTAATCTCCCATCTTTGGTTGTTTCTGATACAGCGGAGTCTCAAAAACAGTCGACTTTTAGCAACATAGCCATGCCTAATATTATGCTGTCTTAACGTCAAAATCGGCCCGTCGCAGTATGCTAGTACCGCGTCTGCACCCATATTTCAGCTTGGTTAGCAACCCTGCCTTCTCTCTATTATGCTTTGACGTCAAAATCCACTCGTCGCAGAACGCTTGTACCGCACAGTCACAGGGTCCCAGGATCTCCATTTTACCGGGAATATGGAGACGGGGGGGGGTCCCCATTCTCATTGGGTCCCCAAAATTTTATGACACCGATACTGCGAAAAAACACCGCTCCTCAACCGGTGCCGGTACTCTAGAGCAATTTTTAACGATCCCGGTGCCGTGACTCTAGACAAAGCGTTTATCATAGGCATGTGTGCTTCTTACTCACAAATACCATGAAAGCACTGAAGTGCAAACCCTCGGCGCGTCAATAAACTGAAATTATGCGCAAATTATACATCGAAGAATATATTGGAAACAGAGAAGGCTTGAGAAGCTCGCCGTACTACATTAGCTCGTATTTCATGTAGGGTTTAGTGCCCCGTTAGGCTTTTAAACAACTTCATAAATCCTGTGCTGTCGTAGAAACGAGCTCTGGATCACTAAAATAGGCTTAGTGGCTTTTGCGGTGAGCAAATGACGCCATAACTTTAAGTTTTGGATAGAGCTCTATGTAATATTATAACTAAATCCCAATAATATGCGTCGTGTCGTTGCGAAACGATCGATCGGTACCTTCCTTTCACCGTGTAAGATTATTGCGTCGAAGATGAATAGCACTAAAAATTGCAAAACCCTCGGCGCGTGTAATGAGCTATATATATAGCTATATAATTATAATAATATATATACATTGGAACCCCGCCTCCCGTCTAATGAATGCATATGGAAAATAGCGAAGAACTGGCCTAGCCCCAGAGAAGGCTCGAGAAGCACGCTGTATTTTATATTTATTTACTTCCCATCGCTCTCATAAAAAATGGACGTAGCTTTTTTCAACATGCTCACTGATGTAACATGAAAGCGAAAAACTGGCCCAGCCACAGATCAGGAGGCTTGAGAAGCGCGCTATATTTACATTAGCTCACAACATTTAGTACCCTGCTATGCTTCTCAAACGCAAAATGCACGTAGCCTTTGCGCATGCTCACTGACTTAAACAAAATGGCCGACTTTATATACTGTATAAACGGGGAAAAGCCGTAACTTTGGAACTAACCTTTTTTAAATCTTTCCCATACGGCGCTGATTCATATGGTGTTCCTTTTTGGGGATTTTATTGGGCGGAATCGCTCGCCGAACTCGCCGAACTGACGCACACACAACACACACACACACACACACACACACACACACACACACACACACACACACACACACACACACACACACACACACACACACACACACACACACACACACACACACACACACACACACACACACACACACACACACACACACACACACACACACACACACACACAAACCAAGTACTGTAACCCTCCGGCGTAAGCGCCGAGGGTTAAAAATGTGCGTGAAACACACAGATACACACCGTGAGGCAGCGTTTTTTTGGTTCATGTCACAAGTTAGGGAAGCGCCCACACGCATGGACACGGAGGATCCATGTGTGAACGGAACTAGCCGGACCTTGGGGGGGGGGGGGGGGGGAATAGTTACTTAGCTTCTCGGTACCTTGTTTTGTGACCGGGTTATTACGGGCTGGCTAAGCATATAGCTTGCGCGATTGGCATTGCGGATCCCCTTACTTGTGCCATCTACCGTTTTTTGGGAATTTGCAATCTAGAAAGCGACACACGCATGCGCTCCTTTCCTGTATGCTTTTGTACCGAGTGGGTATATATGTTGCTCCGGTTTATACAGCTCCAAATGCGTGAGGCGATGCGCCGTTTCTTGAATTCTGCACATGCGCACTTGAAACAAGTCAAATTCTTGAAAACCGCTGTACTACGACACAATACACTCGTGCTTGCACGCGCCGCGCGTGGTTGCCAAGCGTGTTAACCCCGTCTAACTAACATGAAACGTCCAATGACCTCATGAACTCAGTAACGATGTATTGCCAGGCAAAAACGTAGACCTCTTTAGTTCAAATTAACAGAGAAATCAAAACTCAGTAGAGAGATAGAGTATAGACCAAAAATGGGTACAAACGGCAAATCTATCTAAGATATCCACGAATTGCTATATACATGACCTACCACTGTAAGTGGCTAGAACAGTATGGGTTGGCTCGTGTTCGATTCCTTTTCTGGAGGTCTAGGCTATTGTGCGTACAACTAACTAGCTATTGCTACTAGCCTTTGGGATTGCTCGCTTTGCGATGCTTCAGCAGGCAAAGTGTATTCAAGTTTATAAAGTTCGTATGTGTAGTAGTGATATATTAGGTTAGTGTACTTTGCCTTGTGCTAATTCGCATTTCATAATTGTGATAGCTATTTGTGCTAGCTATTTTCATATATACGAAGATTTGGAACGGAAAGAAAAATAAGATTTCCTACATATGTGGTAGACTTTTCAGAGAAGTGATGTACACTATATCACCAAGAGCTGCATGGCTCAGAATTTTTAAACATGCACTGTGTTATAGGTTTTCTTAGACCTATACAGGACTTTTTAAGCAGGTAAGATGTACTGTTACTACTGTTTTAAAAAATATATAGTACATGAATACTTAGTAAGCTTTCTCAAGTGGTGCTTATTTGGATCTTTGTGTTCTTAGGTCCCTGTTGAATGATTTCTCCATTTCCTTCTTCAGTTCAAATCATATAGCAAATGCTTTAGAGTAGGTACCCTTGGCTTAAAGTGCAGGCAAAGGAAAGGATTATGTCATGCAACATTAAAACATTCCTTTTGTACCAAAAAATATGAATTACACACAAGGACTGTTTAAGTAGGTAAGATGTACTGTTACTACTGTTTTAAAAAAACACAGTACATGAATACTAAGTGAGCTTTCCCAAGTGGTGCTTCATTTTGGATCTTTGCGTTTTTAGGTCCCTGTTGAAGGATTTCTCCATCATTTCCCTCTTCAGTTCAAATCATATAGCAAATGCTTTAGAGTACTTGCTTAAAGTGCAGGCAAAGGAAAGGATGTCATGCAATAATAAAAACATGCACTTCCTACGCATTTCTACAATCTATAAATGTGGAATTTTACAAAATCCTTTTTGTACCAAAAATTACACACAATTTACTTTTATTTCACAAAGTAGTTGACTGAAAAAATGGAATAGAGTGGGAGTTGAGTGCTTCAGTTTTCTCAAGCAACATGGATAAATGTTTGTTCTATTGTGAGTTAGTCAGAAATAAAAGGTGCTTCCTTCAGTCACATTTTCCTTTTGTAGAACTGCTATTTGGGAAAAAACTTTCACGGAATAAAGATTGAAGGTATGTCTATAGTTATTTGGCAAATGACCATTTATTGGTGAGTGGAAGCGAGCCAACCTATAGTTGTTTTCAGCTGTCTAGATATGATACGTTCATGTCACCATTTACCTGGGAAGGGGGAGGACGCCTGCAATCTGCAGACAAATTAAATGTAACGCCACCTCATTGAAAGGTCAAAGATTGTTTTAGACTGTTTCTGGACTATGCCAATTCACTGTTTACGGAGGAACCACAAAGTGCCAAGAAAGCCTTATGTGGAAAGAATCAATTTTAGGAAAACAGCAGTGAAGGTGTCAATAACTGTAGCAGTTGTAATGGAACCACTGTTTTTTCCTCCATGGTGACAGAGCACAGATCATTTCGAATTCCCTGAGTTATGTAAGTAAAGCTAGCTTAGGTGCTCTCTAAACCTAGGCTGTTACAAAGAGCACTAATACCTTAGTTAAGGCAAGCTAGTGTAGGGCCATAGGCTCTCTCTAAAGCAGACTTGCAAATTTTACGGAGGAGAGAGGTGGAGAAATCCGGAAGAATGTGGATAATATGGCGACTTTAGACAAACAAAAACGGCTCTCAACTGCCAGAAACGTAGTGTTACCACAGATTTGGCCAATGCGAGGTGCTAAGATGTGCATATGTATCGATCTGTGCCTTCACATTTGTCAAGCCCATGAAGGCTAGGAACCAAAAAAGTGGACTTTGTAGGTAAAAGAGTGTTTTTTTACTACTTTGTGTGTAATAATAACAACAACAATTATTATTATTATTATTATTATTATTATTATTATTATTATTATTATTATTATGCCTTACAATGTAGTAGAGATAAAGGTGGTGACTCATATGGATAATACAAAAGTGCTTACTACATTGATGGTCTGTTGGCCCATGAAACCAACAGCCACAAGTACTACATAACAACAAAAGAACTACAAATGCTCAAAATTACAGGAAGTTGTGAACATTTACAACAAAGGTACAGAAAGTGGTAGGAGCATGGCTTATCAGGGTCAAATGTCGAGATGAATTGATTCCAGAAAAACTGCTTCAGAGAATACTTGATGGAAGAATAGGACTTGTTCAAATCAATTACAGGTATGGAATTCCATAGTCGAGGCAGTCTATTGAGAAAAAAGTTGTTGGTTTAGATATAGGATGTTTCAATTTAAAAGAAGTAGAAGACCTTGTTGAACCACTACAGAATTCTACATAATGATGGATATCAAATGCTTTAGTAGGGTTTTGAATACACCTCAGAAAGAAAAGTATGTCCTTAATCTCAAACTGCATCATAAGTGGAGCCTTGTAGTCAGTGGAGTAGTCATTCAGGATGTACATGGTTGCTCCCCTTCGGAGACGTTCAAGAGCTCTTATGTAATTAGGTTTGGTCTCCAGACAGGACATGCATACATCAGCTTAGATCTCACAAGAGATAAATACTGAATCTTCTTATTCAGCAAGCAGTGAAGAGCACGGAAAACACGACGTATAACATTCAGTGAATTGTATGCACGTGCCAATAGACACTTGTAATGTTCGTCCCAACTTAGATCAGAAGACATAATAATACCAAGATCCCGGTGTTCTATTTGAACACTCACAGGTACTTTGTTAATGCAATATTGATAAGTGATTGGTCCTTTAGTTGAGAAATGGATGCAAACACATTTCTTTTCATTAAAGTGTAAATTCCAGAGATGACTCCAATCAGAACGTTGTTGTAAATCTTGCTGTAAGGAATGACAATGAGAATGATTTCCAATGGTTTTAAAACACTTGGTATCATCAGCAAAAAGAGGAGATGTTACGGTTTCCGGAATATTGTTGATGAAAATAAGAAATAGAAGAGGGCCAAGAATACTTCCCTGTGGAACTCCAGAAACTACTGGTAAGGGGTGAGATAAAATGCCATCCAGTTTAATACATTGCATTCTTGATGACAGAAGTCTGTCTATACCTTCAATTCGGGCTAAGCTAAGGGATCACTTCTCAAATCACTTTATTGTTCACTTTGGCTCTAACAATATATGCACATATCACTATCTTTGTCCATGTCTCAAGCTTCCTATTAATAGCCTCTTCACCTACGGTATGGGTTTACATTTTTCTTTTTGTGCTTCCGTTTTGGCTGCTAGCTGGCAGACCATCAGTGCAGATCCTTTTATATCCTTATCTTTTCAGAATCACATAATATATCCTTTCTGTACTAAAAAGCAATAATAATAACTGGAAATCTGTAGTAATGGTTTCGTGGATATGATGTAAAGGCAATGAGTTCCACAATTGTGGGAGTCTTAAGAAATGACCTTGAAGATAGCATTTTGGGATTGCATGATGAAGTTGATGATATAGTTTTAGTGGCTGAATGAGATGTAGTCTTTGGTATTGAACTGATGAGATGGTGTTTTCAGCGATTTGATGAAAAACGAGACATCAGCTATCATCCGTGGTAGCATTTGAAGGCTAAGTAGTAGTCTAGAGATTGATTATCAGTGATGATAATCAAAGTTAAAGCTACAACACCTCCAGTACAGTTTGAGCAATCAGGATACAGTGTATAATAGATTTCTGCGAGCCAGCGATACTCTTACCGTGAGTGTGCAGCAATTTCCTTGGCATTCACTTCTTACTGGGGTTAGTTGGAGTTAGAAAAGTTGGACTGTCACGCTGTCCATGGTCCCTCGCCAAAATTGGTCCCCCTGCGGTAGCTGTGATTGGTTTCCGCTGCCACGCATGGTCCCCTTACCTGAAATACTACATGCATCAGTATTCCGGACGGGATATGGTCTACGGCAGGCCATATAAACTGGTTACGTGCTGATCAATGGTGTATAGGCCAACTGTGCTTGCTCCCTGTTCCGCGTAATGTGCGCTACAGCAGTACCACGCATTGATCCTAACTACATATATCAGCGACACAACAGCATATCAGCTACACGATAGCGGCTATGAGTGCAGTGCAGCAGTATAACTTGTTCGAGACTCACTGATACCGGTGTAGCTAAGGCAAGACCAGGATAGTAAGGGGGACCGTCAGTGGCAATGGGCCATACAGTCCAGGAGGGGGACCAAGTTTTCTGCTGCGGACGTTCCGGGGGGACGAATTATCATATGACAGTTCGTTTGAACAGAAGAAGATGAAGGTGTGTTATTGTATCGGATCCGTGTGCAGTCCCCCCCTCCCCCCCCCCCCCCCCAGAAAACTCGGTCCCCCGGACCAACCACGGCAGAAAATATAGTACCATGTATGGCGACGCACACGGTCCCCCCTCTCCGCTGGAGGTCCCCCCCTACTATCCTGGTCTTGCCTTAGCTGCGCTGGTATCAGTGAGTCTCGAACAAGTTATACTGCTGCACTGCACTCTTAGCCGCTATCTATGTAGTGTAGCTCATATTCCAACTTAGCTGTAGTGTCGCTAATATATCTAGTAAGGTTCGCAAAACAAGTTCTGTAGCTAAATTGTGATAGCTAGTAATAAACGTTACTTAAAAAATAGCATATTTACTGTTAGCCCCCCCCCCCCCCACATTCTCTAAATCCTGGCTACTCCCCTGTTGTTGAAAGCCATTACATACATTACATGTTTTAAAAGGATGGGGCTCCAGCACATGAGTAGAAAGAGGGTAGGGCTGTGCTCTAGTGTGTTGGCCATAGTTTGCACAATGAAAAACTGGTGTACAAGTGTGCATTTCTTGATAGATGTAGGCAGTAAATATGTTCAGGCAGTAAATATGCGCTGTATAACTATTGTCACAGGCAGGCCTATGCTCCAGAGAGTCCTGCCTGGTACTGCAAGAGGCTTGTGATTATGAGCCTGAACCAATTGAAGAAGGTAATCCTGAAAAACTGTCTTTGGCCCTGGAGCCCGAATCTGCATCAATATACTGTCATGAAAAGTGTAAACAGCAATTGACACAGTACACTGAAGCTGCACAATACACCTATCTTATTGTAGACATTGGGGGTGGTACAGTTGACATGTGTGTGCATCAGTATAGGAAACTTCCCCAGCCACACATCACTGAGGCTTATCCCTCGTCAGGCAATGACTATGGTGGGGCCAAGGTTAACAATGAGTTTGAGGAATTTCTTGAAGACCTTGTGAATGATAAACATTTTAAACGGTTCTTGTCAACTTCAAGTGACAAGGTTAATGCCAAAAATCTTACTTCGTTAAACCAGCTTTTGAATGAAACGTTTGAAAAAAAAAAGGTACGATTTGGAGACAAAGAACAAAGAAATGGCAAACTATCCATTCAACTTCCATGTGCATTTCTGACTGCCTATGTAGATGAAATAAAAGAGAGCACAGCACACAGAAGTGATGTAGAGTTGGTAGAACAGGAACTACGAATATCCTGTGAATTGATGAGCTCATTTTTTAAGCCAATTAAAGAAGGAATCTTAGAACATATTAAAGATATGTTGGAATGTAAGCCTGATATTAAGATTATATATCTTGTGGGAGGATTTGGTGGATCTAAATGCATAGAGACTGCTATCCAAGAACATTTTAATGGAAAATGCATTGTTCCCATTGAACCAGCATATGCAGTTGTAAAAGGTGCCGTACTTCAAAAACAAAAACCTAATGCAATCAAAAGTCGCAGAGCCGATGCTACTTATGGAGTAAACACTTGTATTCCTTTTATTAATGGGCTTCACAATACCAAATATCTCTTTAATGATGATGATGGAAAGAGTATGTGTAGTTCAATCTTCCACACTATCATTGAACGTGGTGATATAATAGAGAGTGGATATGCATTTGTTAGCACACTTTGCCCTATAAAACACAACCAGACAGAAATGGACCTCGTGTTCTACAGTTCTGAAGAAAATGACATATTCTATGTTACAGGAGAGTGGGGAGAGAATAGTCGCAAAGATGAACCTGCACCAGTACAAGAAATTGGAAAGATTGTCCTTCAGATGCCAGAGATGGCAGGTGACAAGGAACGTGAAGTTGATGTGACATTTATATTTAGTCACACTGAGATACAAGTGAGAGCATTTGATCAAACTTCCAAAACTGAAGTGAAGGTTGTACTTGATTTTCTATCCAGTATCTAATTCATTATTTTATACTATGAATATATAAGGACAATCATTCAAGTTTACTTAGTGTGTCAGCAGTTAATCGTTATGCTCATGAAATAAACAAATATTTGTTTGATTCAGCTACTATGATTTCCATATTACAGACATAGCTTCCAACAGGCCAGCAGTTGCTAGACTAATTTACATATGCACCATGCAGTATTGCGCCAGTATCACACTAATGGTGTATTGACCAAGATCTTCAGAATTTACATATTGTGTGTATTGGGTTTTACATGTACAGTGAAACCTCTCTAATCCTGACACCATTGGGACAGAAGAAAGTGTCCTGATTAGTGAGATGTCCTGATTTCAGGGGGTTAATTGTACACAAACATGGAATTTGGAACAGCATAAGGTATCCTGTTTATCGAGGTGTCCTCATTTCATGGTGTCCTGATTAGAGGGGTTCTACTGTAATAGAGATTATGCTTCCAAGTTACATGCCCTCCACACTATCTGTATGCCCCACTGCACTTGCTAGTGAATGATCTCCAGCAAACTAGCCTTGTTCTAAGGCCACTGCATTCACTGACAAATTGGCCTATGAACATGGCTATCACACAGTACTGTAGTACTGTGTATAATATTAAAAATTTGAAGTGTAATATAGGGATTGCATAAAAGTGAACAGAGACAAGATTCGGGCAAACATGCTATGATACATAAACATCTGTCATCTTTTGTTGGTACATTGATGTATATAGCATGTCTGTGTCCTTATCTTTTCACTGTTCATTTTTACGCAATCCCTAGCTATATTACACTTCAAATTTCCTAAATTGTTTATTTACTTGTCTCTTGTCAATTGTTTTACTATTAATTTTACAATTGTAAGAAATAATTCCCACTAGTATGTGCTTGAGGTTACCATATCCAAACATCTGGCAAAATATTGCTATAGGCCCTACTCTGTTAGTATAAATGTGTGATTAGTAGAGCGTGGCTTGGTTGCAAGCTACAAATAACTGCGTACACTATGGTAACTACAAACACTAGAACTATGAGCAAACCTGCTAGCAACCATCACCAGTGCTTTGTCTTGGCGCTACTGGTATTGGGGTAGTGCTGCTTCTCCAGCAGAGTAAAGACGCCAACACACTGTACGTGTATGTAGTGTTATGACTGTGAGAGTAGCACCAAGATTCGTCAACACATCTCACTTTTGCTTATGTAGTACTAAGCGCTAGTTGCTATACAAATCGTCAACATATTTCTCTACTCCCAGCCAGTTCACTCTGCGCCTCACTCTGCACCTAGTTCCTACACACTAGTTGCTAAGTGTTGAGTGTTAATATCAGTATTACAAGAATCTTTCAACTAGGACATCATCTTATGTTGGTGTTCCGTCAGTACATGTTAGTAATAAGTATGCCTGTCACCATTTTCTCCTTTCTTTTGTGTTCATGTACTGTAAAGCATTAAAATAAAGAATAAAAAGAGGGTAAGCAATGCTATTAGGGATGATATCTCTAGACATGCCAAATTTCATGTGGTTTGTTGCCATGGTGGCTGATTTTGCTCCTTATTCATAATACATTGCTCGGAGAGATAACAAACAGTAGTACATGAACTACAAGGGTTAGCAGAAAAATTTTACATCAATTCCCCAGTACGTAATGATACATTTCCACATGCAAAGATTCAAGTTCATTGATGTTATGGTTACACTTCTTCAAGAAGATGTATAATATCAGTTCCACACTTCGTCCATGTTTTTCATATTCTGTTTCTTCTTTTTATTATTTTTCTCCTTAAAGAAGTGTAACTCAATAACAATTAACTCGAATCTTTGCATGTGGAAATTTTTATATACGTGTGCGTACGTACTGGGAAAATTTCCGTTAACCTTTGTAATTCGTGTACTACTGATCGTTATCTCTCCCAGCAATGTATGGATAACTAATGAGCAAACAATCAGCAACCACGGAAACCATCAACATGTGAAGTGATATCATCGCTAATAGCAATATAACAAAAGTTAACCCTTGTGATTCCTGTAATACTGATGTTAATACGCCTCTCATATATAATTATAACGATTACGTAAATCTCGTTTTGAATGTACGTACGTTCATCGTATATATTTCGCTTGTTAGCATGCGTTATATAGTTACGATTACCATTACGATATTGACATCTGCCGCGCATGCGCAAATAGCGCGTAGCAACTAGGAATAGGCCTTGACAGATATAGATCTATGCAGTGGTACAATCATGAGCGTAAGAGGCAAAATTATGAGCCTAAATAGCGTAAACATAATAGGTACAACATACAAGACTATGAGAATAGCATTAAAAAAGCATAATTCGCATGCAAGGAACTGGCAGGTGTTGTCACAGTTGACGATTCGTATAGCAACTAGCGCTTAGTACTACATAAACAAAGGAGAGATGTGTTGACTATTCTTGTGCTACTCTCACTGTCAGAACACTACATACGCCTAGAACGTGTTGGCGTCTCTGCCATGCCACTGTTCTATCCGTGTACTGTCTGCTGCTAGCGTGACGCTATATATTCTACCACGCTATTCCACCAAGCCAAAGCGCTGGTGACCGATAGTGTCTTGCTAGCAGGTTTGCTCATAGTTCTATGGTTATTAAAAAAAATAACCTATACAATAACCTATACAATAACAATTAAGGGAAAGAAAAAATAAAAAAGAAACAAATGTCCAGACAACATGCACAAGCAAAACAAGACAATACAACGCAAACCAAAACCAAACAAAACAGCACAACATACAACAAAAATGAAAAATGTCATTACGCAGTACCGTCGAGATGGAGGGAGAGACGGGTGACAGTACAGGCATTGCCACACTACAGAGCAATGGCAAGCCTGCCAAATAGGTGTTTGGAGGTGGAGGAGGGGTCAGGAGAGCCGTAACGATCAGCAATAGCACAGCCAATGGCAGCAACAGTCCGAATAGTATCCTCTCCCAGGCTGCCCAGGGTCTCAGCCACGAGAGGGATGAAGTGTGTCCCTGTAGAATGGCAGACGGATAGGTAGGCTGTGAATTTGTGACAGACACCAACTTGTAGGGCATGGCCAGGGGTGTGTGTAGCCTGCACAATAGTCTGCTGCTGGAGGGGGCTGATAATGTGTACATCCAAGGCAGCAGGGCTCATCAACCGAGAGGGAGAGAGAGCGCTGGTGTAGGGGGACATCGATGTCACCCAGACAATGCCAGTCAGGATGGGCAGCCGCAGTAGCAAGGGCCATCACCACAGAGCCAGTGTGGAGAGTAGGACCAACTGAGTGTCCTCTCTACCAGGGGCACAGCAGCTGAACAGGAGGACAGAAAAGCAGCGGGGGCATGAAGAGAGGCACTGCAGAGGTTAAGACCACCCCGACTACTAGGAAGGCAAGCCTTAAGCCACGACCAGTCTGACAGGGGCCTGCCCAGAACAGACACCAGAATGGCTTTGTCAAAGTCTGCAGTAGAACGGCATATATGGTTAGGGGGGCAGGCACACAGGATGTAAGAGACTTTGGGGAGAGTGAGGCATGAACGAAGAAGGGAAATCTCGAGCTGGGAGTCCCCCATGTCTGTCAGAGCACCTAGGGAGGAGGCCTTCACCTTTGACAGCCTGGCTTGAAAGACCTCCTCACAGAAGTCAGATGGACCAATGGGCCAGCCCAGTAGTGAGAAGCCATGGCAGGTGACAGGGATGTCTGGAGGGAGAGGTGATAGATTCATCGACATCCTCTGGAATGAAGAGGAGGGACTTATGCCTGTTGAGATGGAGATCAAGGGAGGGGCCATCCCTCTCTATGATGTGAAGAGCTGAGGCGAGATCTTGAGGACAGCCCATGAGGGTGCCATTATCGAATTTAGGGAGACTTTCGCTTTGATCTTCTTGATGAGGGGGTGGAGAGTCAAGGCAAAATCAAGAGGGCCCAGGGGATCTCCCTGCTGCACACCACAGCAGCTGCAGATCGAATCCTTGCCAAGAAGAAGGAAGGGTAGCAAGACTCCATCCAGGCTGACAGAGTGGGGATATGGATATGGGTTTCCGCAAACATGGCCTCCCTATCAATACAGTTAAAAGCATTGCTAAAGTCCAAAAGGGACCAGCACTGATCTGTAGTGGAGGAAGACATCAGGTGGGAAGCGGCATGGATGATGGCTTCACAGCCTCCCCTGGACACAGACTTCCAGTTTTAGGGGAGTGAGAGAGGAGAAGGCTGAGTGACGGGCAGCATTGGCGAGGCACTTGGAGGTCAGCCGATGTAACACTTCGCCAACAGCAATAGGGCGGAGACCACCATCCTTTTTCTGGCAGGCGAAGAGGGTAGCACCACAAAGATGGGGTAGGATGTGAGGTGGAGCCTGGCCAGCCGCGAGTAGGTTGATGAAGCCGGTCAAGGAGAGATTGGCTCGATCTGGAGATGGGCAACCAACAGCCTCTCGGAAATGGCTGGGGCGAAGGCCCAGGTAGAGTCATTGGGAAATGACTTCACTCCCCTCAAGATAGCGGATTCAGAGAGGATGGCTGGGGGAGGCACTGAGCCGGTGGGCAGGGCAGGGGGAGGAGCCTGAGGGTGTTTATTTAACGTCTCTTTGAAGACTTCAGGAGAGGGGGCAGCCAAACCAACTGAAGTGAGGGCCTTAATGGCGGCTTTGCTGTATTGACCATTTTGCGCCGCCAACTTCGCCCTCTTGATGTTGTTGTAGGAAAGGCAGAGGCAGAGCGCTCCTTGAGAGAGGAGAGGGACTGGCCATCGTCCATAGCTTCTGAACAAAGAGCAGCAAGGTCACCATCAGCCCATCTCTGAAGGAGAGATTTGACCCGCTGTGAGATCTCACGCCAACGCAGACGATGCCCAGCAGCGGGGCTGGCTAGAACACACTTGGCCAGCATGAAAGCCTAGACCAAAGATGGAGTTCACAGGGAGAGGACGCAACAGAGGAGAGGCATTCGCTGGGCACCTGGGCCCAGCGGTCTCGGGCACCCTTGGGAACGTGTTGCATGGTCGGGATGTGGGACTGGAAGATGACAGAGAGGGGGGGAAGACTGGAGTTAATAGAGTAAGTAATCAAAGGTCGGACACCATGTAATATCGGACGTTCTCTTGAGGCTTACAAACGAATCTACTTCATACTTTGTAGGTTACACTATAGAACTACTTAATCTTCTCCCGTGTACCTAGTTTGGAGTGTTAGAAAGCTTTTACCGTTGAGCTATATAGGTCGTCGAAAATACCGACAACCGATATTTCGTAATATCGGCAGACTGACATCAATCACCGTACGCCTGGAAAATCTCTACATAGATCTCGACCCAAAGTGATCTGACTATATAGACTAGAAGAGCAACTTATGTACTCCCAATATGCGAGATATCAACGGACTCCGTTCATGTATCATGCAGTACTCGCGGTGGAATTTGAGCAAGTCAAGTGTCGTAATATCGGACACACCTCCACAAGGAAATTGCAAGTTGGAAGAGAGAAATAGCTCTCAAAGCCTCGACTGCCGTGATTGAATGTTGACCAAATGAATATTTAATAGAATTATACAATTAAATAATAGTTAGACGCCAAATCGAGGGAACTACAGGATTAGAAGCCTTCAGGCCCCTCGCTCCGCTTATAGGCGCTTCGAGGCGCTGCCTGTTCCGGTGTAATAGTGAATATTGTCCCCCCCAAAAGTTGTCCCCCCGGACATTATTCACTAGTGAATACTGTCCCCCCGGACATTATTCACTAGTGAATACTGTCCCCCCGGACATTATTCACTAGTGAATAATGTCCCCCTAGGACAATATTCACTGGTGAATATTGTCCCCCTTGGTGAATAATGTCCCCCATAAGATTCTTTGTTAAGGCAACTGTAGTTCATCTCCTACGGCATTTCTGATAGGGGGGACATTATTCACCGGTGAATAATGTCCCCCCTAAAATACAGCTGGCTGACCGATAGCCTCGTACCAGGCCGCGTGGGGGATGGGACGAGGCTGTAGCGGCTCAGAGAGGTATGTAAACTCTAACTACTAGCCCTAAAATGATCATAGCTCTGCTTTTTAGGGCTAGTGGTTAGGGTTTACATACCTCGCGATCGGTCAGCTACGTGGCCTCGACGACTCCTCCACGCGGCCTGGGTACGCGGTAGCAGTTGGATTTCTAAGTTCCTAACCGCGTTGCCTTTAATTTTAGATGGTTTTGTGTTGTTATACACACTGTGAGAGAGAATAAAATAAATTGCTGTTGCGATTCGCCATAACGTCGAGTGAGTGCTGGCGAGTACTGTCACGCGATATTTGGTCCGGGGTAAAAAGTGGACCCCCGGTCCAATTTTTGCCTGCGAAAAGTGGTCCGCTCGTACAAAAGCTTGCAGCGCTAGGCGAATAGGCATTGTCTGTGCCCTAGCCGTAGCCCTAGCCCTAACCCTAGCCCTAGCCTTACCCCTAACCTTAGCTTTAGCCCTAGCCCGGTCCACTTTTGGTTGCTATAATTGGACCCCCGGTCCAGTTTTCGTCCGGTCCACTTTTTGCGTGACAGTACTTCTGGGAGGAGGACAGTATTCGCTAGTGAATACTGTCCCCCCACCATAAAATTACCACGTTTGATATCTTGGAAGGCTTTCAGAGCTTTCTACAATGGGGGACATTATTCACTGAGGGGGGACATTATTCACGGGGGGACAGTATTCACTCCGACACCGGGCCCGAAGGTTTCTAAATACTGTAGCTCCCTTGAATCCGTGTCTAAGTATTATTTAACTGTATAATTATATTCAATACTGTTTTGGGCCAACTTCAATCACAGTAGTTGAGGCTTTGAACGCTGGTTCTCTCTTCCAACTTGCAATATCCTTGTGGAGGTGTGTCCGATATTACGACACTTGACTTGCTCAAATTCCACCGCGAGTACTGCATGATGCATGAACGGAGTCCATTGATATCTCGCATATTGGGAGTACATTAGTTGCTCTTCTAGTCTGTGTAGTCAGATCACTTTGGATCGAGATCTATGTAGAGGCGTACGGTGATTGAAGTCAGTCGGCCGATATTACGTAATATCGGTTGTCGGTATTTTCGACGGTAAAAGCTTTCTAGCACTCCAAACTTAGTACACGAGAGAAGATTAAGTAGTTCTATAGTGTACCCTACAAAGCATGGATTAACTTTGCTTGTACGCTTCAGAAAAATGTCCGATATTACATGGTGTCCGACCTTCGATTACTTACTCTAGTAGAGACAACAGGCGACGGGGCACTTGAGGAAGGAGCCGAGGGAGCAGGAGAGTGTGGCAACGACGACGTTGCGTTGGAAGTTGGGTTGTGTGGGATATTGTTGCGGCAGTTTCCCGAAACTCCCGAGTGCAAGGATTACCGGTGTCGGTGCCCCCGTGAATACTGTCCCCCCGGACATTATTCACCAGTGAATATTGTCCCCCCGGACATTATTCACCAGTGAATATTGTCCCCCCGGACATTATTCACCAGTGAATATTGTCCCCCCGGACATTATTCACCAGTGAATAATGTCCCCCCGGACATTATTCACTAGTGAATAATGTCCCCCCTCAGTGAATAATGTCCCCCATCGTAGAAAGCTCCTAAAGCCTTCGTAGATATCAAAAATGGTAATTTTATGGTGGGGGGACAGTATTCACTAGCGAATACTGTCCCCTCAATATTGCGCCATGCACCACTGACACGACGTTGACAAGCGAATCGCAACAGCGCATTATTTTATTCTCTCTCGGTGTATATAACAACACAAAAACACGTATAGCTAACATCTATTGAAGGCAGCCCTAAGAAATCCACCTGCTATATACCTCGTACCCAGGCCGTGTGGGGGAGGAGACGAGGCCACGTACGTAGCTGACCGAGGTATGTAAACTCTAACCACTGGCCCTAAAAAGCAGAGCTATGATCAGTTTAGGGCTAGTGATTAGAGTTTACATCATACGTCTGTGAACTATAGCCTCGTCCCCACCCCCACGCGGCCTGAGTACGAGGCTATCAGTCAGCCACCTGCATTTTAGGGGGGACATTATTCACCGGTGAATAATGTCCCCCTATATCAGAAATGCCATAGGTGATGAACTACAGTTCCCTCAACAAAGAATCTTATGGGGGACATTATTCACCAATGGGGACAATATTCACTAGTGAATAATGTCCGGGGGGACAACTTTTGGGGGGGACAATATTCACTATTACACCGGCATTCCCGACACAGGAGCACCTTAGGCACTTCGCGGTGCCATTGCAGCGACAACAATGACGCAGAACCAGAGCACAGACCTCAGTTCTATAGTTACCAAAGCGCACATCGCCGCTCCTCGATGTCTCATTAGCATCCAAACCGCGCCCTACTAATCACACAGCTCTGTGTGATTGTAATACTTGGCTAGATGTTTATGGATATGGTGAGCACGCGCGCGCTAGTGAGAATCATAGTAAAAAAATGACAAGAGACAAGTAAATAAAAATATTAGGAAATTTGAAGTGTAATATAGAAAGGCGACAAGATTAGGACACAGACATGCTGTATACATTAATTTACAAACGAAGTTATATTGATGTATCATAGCATGTCTGTGTCCCAATCTTGTCTCTGTTCATTTTTATGCAATCCCTATATTACACTTCAAATTTCCTTATTTACTATAGTGTCCTGGTACAGAGACTCTAGTCATAAACATTTTAATTTGATCTTATAGGCTGGCCTGTGTTCCAATATCCATAGCTGTGGGAAGTTAAAAGAGGCTTCAACCAAACAATATCCTATAATGCCTGATGAGGATTATGCAGACAAACTAGCTCTTGTCCTTGAGCCTGAAGCAGCTGCTGTTTATTGTCAGTCTATGAAACCCCTGCAGCGAGCAGGCTATTGTTCTGCTCCAGAACCATATACAGCTGCCAAGTACCTTGTTGTTGATGGTGGTGGTGGTACAGTTGATATTGCTGCTTATCGTATCCACCAAAAACCTATACCCCACATGGAAGTGATTCATGAGCCAGCTGGTGGTTCATGGGGTGGTACAGAAGTTAATCTTGAATTTCAGAACTACCTAGGGAATTTAGTAGGTGATAAAGATTTTGTGCAGTACCTTACTGCTAGTTCCGACACAGAGAATGCTAAACATGAGACTGACTTGAATGAAATAATTTATACACACTTTGAAAATCAGAAGATAAGATTTGATGATGCTAAACAAAGCAAAGTATTGATTAGATTAACAGATACATTTATGAAGCAGTACAAAACTAAATTAATGGAAGCTCAAAACTTTACTGAAAGGGACATTCGTATCATGTGTGAAATAATCAAAAAGTTCTTTGACCCAGTAATTGAAGGCATACTAAAATGTATGAAGGATGTTTTGAAAAATGTTCAAGATGTAAGCACAATATATCTGGTGGGTGGATTTGGTGGGTGTCCATATGTATACAAGATGGTGCAAGATCATTTTAAAGGCAAATACAAGTTTATTACACCTGAAGAACACATGTATGCTGTTGTAAAAGGAGCTGCAATGATGGGAAAAAATCCTATGTTTCTCAATGCACGCTGCATTGATGCCACTTATGGAGTTCAAGTTAGCATACCATTCAAGGACGGAATGCATGAAGAGATGTATCGTGTAACTTCAGCGGACAGAAAACACTCTTTGTGTACTAATATTTTTTCAACATTTGTCGAGAGAGGTGACATAGTCAATCTAAAGGATGTGTATGTGATGACATATACTCCAGAGAGAAATGACCAAGAGTTCATGAGGGTACAGTTATACAGCTCTTCAGAGAAAGATGTGTGGTATACAACTGGGAAAAGACCTTCCCATGCTGAAAATGAAAATACTCCAAGGGTAGATGTCCAGAAGATTGGTGAACTAATCATACCTTTTCTCAATGATAAGAGTTACAAGAATGAATTAGAGGATCGAAAGGTTGATGTTATATTTGATTTTAGCACTACTGAAGTTAAAGTTAAAGGTTACGATACAAAATCTGGAACCAATGTGAGAGTAGTTCTTGACTTTCTTGAAGCTTGAGATATGTTGGTGTTTAGAAAGTATTAAAATTACCTGTGTGCTTGTGTATATATCAGTGGAAATTGACTTGCTTATATAATTTTGTAGTCCAAAATGATCAATAGACTATAACACATTATGATTGATAAGGATTAAGAATATCGGGGGTTCTGCCAGACAGTAAACCTCTCAATCTCACAACACTGCAGGAAGAAAGAGATGGGAGGTGATGAAGCTACATGTATATACTTTGAGATAATTGTAGAGCACTGCACAGTGGAATCCCTCTAATTAGGACACCTTTTGCTCTCTGAAATCAGAACACTTTACTAATTTTCATCTATCCCCACAGTATATAGGAGAGATCCCACTGCAGATGTATCAGAGAAGTATAATAATTATAATAATTATTTGTAGGATATAGGGATGGTAGTGTAGAATCAAGGTTTAATGAACAGCATTACAGTGCTAAACCCTCGGAATTTATCTATAACGCACGAGTGCGCTTGAAAGCGCACGCGCTGAATACGTGTAACGTGAAGCATACGGACGATTTTAGGCAAACACGGAGACTAAACAGAAAGAAGCTCGCGCTGCCTTACTTCGAGTCCTATTCCAGATTCCAGGTAGTGTTTAACCCATTGTTAGCCGTTTTAGGACCCTTAGAAAGCTTTGACGTCAGCGCCTTCTAAGGGTCCTATATAAAGTGCGCGAAATGTCGCTGCACCACCCCTATGGAAGGGTATTCCGCGTATGTACTGAATTTTGTGTCGTAGGATGTCACGGGTAAGCAAATGACGCGTTTATAGGAAAAATCCCTTCTTATAAAAGTCTGCTCCGTGTTGCACTGAAGCACGTTGGTACTCTCATTTCAACGACGTTACGATGCCTGGTAAGACGACTAGGAAAAAGCCAGTTGCAACATCAGCTGGTGCTGCTGGTACCGCTTCTTCAACCGCCGGTGTCGCGGTATATTTTATCCTCCCGATTTTTTATCCGGCCGGATAGAATATTCTATCTGGCCGGATAATTTTTCCTAGGATATTTCATCCGTGGTCAGGATATTTTATCCATAAGGCTAGACGCTATATGCGACTTCAACCATCGTGTCCAGTAGATAGGCTGTGTAGCACTCTACCCCACTGCTATAGATTTCTGGAAGGACAAAGATGCATGGCATTGCACTATGATAGGTAGAGTCTATATACTGACTTCAGCCAGAGTTTGACGGTGTAGCCGCTAGATCGACCCTCGGTAGATCTAACATGGCTGTAGGCAAGTATTTCGAGTAAGAAACGATGTAGTACGTATCAGTCAATGAAAAAGCGGATACAGTAACACAATACTCATGTGCATGCATTTGGAAAGCTAAGTCCACGCCATAGACGGATGGACGGGTTCATGTAGCTAGCAACCACGAATGTAGTTGATCAGCTCTTTATATCTCTCCTCTGTGACTGCAAATCCCATAGCAACTGTTCAGTGAGCACTGACTGACTGCTGGACTGCTGGACTGGGTAGCAACAGAAATATTCTGTGACCTACCTTCATCACCATGCAGGGATAAAATATCCTGACGTGGGATAAAATATACTCTATCCGCCGGATAGTATATACTATCCCCCGGATATTTTAAGAGATGCTAGGATTTCAAGATCACAAATGGGATTTCGCCTGTCCTGCAAGTGGATGAAGAGCCAGAGGTGACAATATCAAATGGCCTACAGATCCAAAGTTCAAGAAAATGTAGAAGGTAATCAAGATTATCAACAAGTTGTCATCACTAATTTGTATGTAACCCAAATCCAACACTAAGCAAGTGAGTTTCACAACTATTCTACAATAATGCCAATGTTGATTCCACAGGTGTATGGCTGAAAAACAATACCTTTCAATGTCGCATTATATATCAGGTCTACAAATATGGGTAGTTATAATGAATGATGGTTAAATCACATAAATGTAATGCTGTCAGACAGCTTGTATGCTTGAGCTGTAGACAGTGTGCTTATGGCACTAATATCTGCAGCACCCATACATATAAACATCTGCAATAATCTGTCAGTTAAGTTTTCATTACAAGATTGATGATAGGGGAACAGAGTTAGCAGCCTGTATAAGTGAAAGCCCAATGCATATGATATAGAAAATGGTATGATAACATGAAACTGAACAAGGTCTGTTTACAAAACTGTCTATAGGTGTGAATAAACATTTAGATTTCTGTTGGTTGTTGCAGTTTCCAATTTAATATGTAATTGCTGTCATTCAAAACCATAACTAAGGGAAACAGCTAGTAATAGTGCTGCCTTGTAAATGAGTGCAAGAGTTACAGAGAGAAAATGGTGCTCATGCAAGAAATAACTGAATACAAGTTGGCGTGTTTTATTGCAATAATCCTGGTGACTGGTGTTCAATGCCAATCCAATTGCAGCTCATTCCTACATATCCCACTACTGGAGACAGAGGGAGGAGATAGCAGACAGTGTGACAATTGTACAGCTGAGTCCCATCCTTGTCCTCCATGGTACAAAGCTACCACAGATGAACACTGTGTATTTGGTAAGAGTGTCAATTCTATAGTTGTAAATGTTCCAAGTACAATGCAGACAAACTTGCTATAATTATATGCACTGCATGACAACTTCAAATGCATCAAAGCCAGGAAATGAGGTACTTGGATCTTGTTTGTTTTCTTTGCCTACACATCTTGGAGAAATATTCTTCACTCTCCCATGCAATATATCAGAATTAAATGGATTTATGTGTCACAAGAGCAACAGAGAGGGTCAGCTGTGTGGCAGATGCAAAGAAGGCTTCTCTGCTCCAGTCTACTCCACTGTGTCAACTGCACTGACTACAGTCTTAACTGGATCAAGTACTTGGCAATAGCTTTTGGACCCCTAACAGTTTTCTCAATAACTGTTACACTCTTCCACATTAGTCCTGCCTCACCCTATCTACATGGATTTATATTTGTTTCTAATATTATCAGTGTGCCAATGTATTACGTATCATGGTTCAAATCCATGAAGAATATCCACGTAGATATGACATCTTAAAAGGGGTGTATTTTAGCCTTTTTGGAATCTGGAATCTGGATTTCTTTCTTTACTATACAAACCATTTTGTATTCATCCAAAATTGACATTCTTACATGTTATTGCTATGGATTACATCATAGCTGCTTATCCTCTTCTTATCATTGTAATCACTTACTTTCTGGTTTCCCTCCAGTATAGAAGGAAGTGTTGGTTACTTACTAAACTGTGAAAACCTCTTAGATATGTCCTCCGACCAGTGTTAAGAAATAGAGACGTTCAAACATCACTGATAGATTCATTTGCCACACTCTTTTTGCTTTCTACTGCTAAATTTCAAATTGTGTCATTTGATATCCTGATCCCAACACTCCTTTATCAGAGAGTCGGTAGACTCTCTATGTAGGGATGGCGCCGACACGACACGCCCATTTTCTAGATGAAACGGCTCATAGCTCCTGAACGCTACAGTTATAAGCCTTTTCAGACATATAACAAGGCTCTACGAGTCTTTCTTTATCATATAAGACCCTCAAAGTATGTAAAATACACGTATACAATGACATACGGAAACTGCCACACCTCCGTTTTTGAAATTTTTTTCATCATCTTCTTCTTCTTCTTCTTCTTCTTCTTCTTCTTCTTCTTCTTCAAACGGTCTACCTCAAAATTGACAAACGCGCTCACCTTTATTTTAGCATAAAACGATTCCTTTCTCTCCGGTGCATGATCCTAGGCCAACAGAATCGTCGTAGGATCCCTCTCGCAAGGGAACAGCAAGGATTTACGAGCACTTCCGTATAGTCGGACGCCATTTCCTCGTTGATTGCATATTTGTGATGTGATTACTCATGCGCCATTAGACGATCGCGCCTGCGTCAACATAATATGCACAGCCCTCTGCATTTTCACGTGCATAGGTTACACGTATAAAGCGGGCTGCTAGTCTATGTGCTGCTTTTCGCCGCGCTGTTGGTCGTCTACTTGTTGTTCATCGTCATTTTGACACTTCTCTGCGCTCCAGTTTGCTGCGATTTTTCATTCGTCCAACTATTTTACCCCGGCGGTACAATCACTCTCAGGTATGTCAGTTTTACTGTTACAGTAGTTTGGTATCCACTTTTATCTTTTCTCATAAATACAGAGTCCCGTCGGTTTGTGTGCCCTGAAGGCCCTTCGCTACTGCTGCCATTCACAATTGCCATAACTTTCAGGTAATATACATCGGCCATGTAGCTACTAATGTCCTTTTCATGAAGGTAGCCAAACAAATGCCCAGGGTGTTGGGGAGGACCATGTGTAGATAACAGCTAGGAGACTGTTAAACAAAGCTGTGCGCAAGTTCACTAAGGGCCTGCTGGATTTTTGCTCAAGAGCATTTAATTTAGATCCACAGAACTCAAAGGTAGAACTTCAGTAAAGGTGTCACACTATGGCCTCAAAGCCATTTTTCTATGACTCTGGCTTGTAAATAGAGACATTTCCATACCTATTAATGAGGATAACCAGTGTGTTGTAGCTGAAGAACTCCCACACTGATGACAAATGTTGCATGTGCACATAGCTATACAGAGAAAGAAATGGGAGTGCTCTAGTCAGTGTCCCGTTACTGACACAGTGGTTATGCCATTCTGACCTTGAAGGCAGCCTTTGATAAGCCAATACAAGAAGGCAGGCACGCCTTAGACAATGTGATAGTGTCCCACTATTGTAAAGTAATCAAATTTTCCTATGAGGGTCTTAAAGGTGACTTGTTCCAATTAGTAGTGGTGGTTGCCAAAATCAACTGAGTATTTCCCTGTATAGTCCCTGAGTGATGTACACCGTGTGTTCTGGCAACTACCAGAAAATCACTATGTTGACAAGGTGGATGCCTTGCTGAGCAATGATGTAAACTCAACCAATGAGCAAAGCACAGATACAGAATGTGCAGATGTGAAGTAGCTATAGCATGTCCCCTGGATAGTGCAGCTAGAGATATGTATGTGCAGGTGCTATCACATCCACTAAGGGATGATGCAGCAGCAGGTCAAAAAACAATCACGCTTAACCACCCTCTACGTGGAATATCTGGCTGCAATACAAGTGTTGTTGGATTGTACTTAATGAAATAGTTGTGGTGTACCTTGTGCACTAAGCCAATGAGACTATATGTAGCTGTGACAACTCTCCATTACAAATGTGTTCTGACTGATCCTTTTTCCCTTCTGTCCCCTAAACGTCCTTCATCTCCTACCTTCCCAGATCTTGCATTCTACCAAACAAAGCCACACATTTTACCTTTTTCTTACCTGCATGTCTGAATCATAAATCTGACAACATATCAAGTGAGATAATAGAGTCACAGGGTGAGCAGAGCAGGTACACCTAGTTGTACCACTAGAAACATTTCTGTATACTAGCTACAGCATTATCACTGAAATGTGCACACAATATTCAGCTTATGGCTAAGTGGTTTCACCCACAATGCTGCAAGTATTCGTCTAGTTTTATGTAAGCAGTGCCGAGTCACTTATGGGCATGATGTGTGTATATACAGTACCTCTGTTTGTGTGCACGTTCCTCTAATATTCCCCACTCTGCCATACAGGTATCCCTCTGTCTGAACCTATATAACCAACTGAAACCCTCAACAACACCTCCAGAATGTGGGTTTATCCTGAGTTTTTCCCTTATGGATTTTATCTCCGGTTTTTCCCTGGGGGTTCCAGTGGCACTTCCCTAAATGTTATCACTATATGCAGATCTACTATTGTAAGAACTACATGCATCATTACAATTGAAAGCCACATGTATTTCCAGCTGTCATCTTATCAATAATTCCTTCATGTCATATCCTCATTTCCTATTTATTCCTTACCTAATCTGACCGTGTTGAATTTTTGTAATAATGATCCATCATTGTACATCTTTATTATATTATGGCTTTTGTACTTTTCACACTTCCTTTGTCAAGTCCTACTACTGATTACATCTATTCCCAGCAATATTTTCTCATATACAATAATATTTCCTCACAATCAATAGCAGTTATCTTGTTCTCAGCTCTCTGAGTATGACTTCAATAGCAATATTCTTGTTGCAGCATTATAGCAACAAGTGGAATGTAAAATAAGCAAGTAAGGATGGTAAAGCAATCCACAAAGAAGCAGAATTTGAAGTGGACACTGCTAGATATTATACCCAAGAAAAATGAGTGAAACAAGTGTAAAAAACATTTCATTAAAATGTTGAAGGATGTAGGGATGGTAGTGCCAAAAATTAAAGAAACAAGATTGTAATGACCTGAGTGGTGCACAGTGAACAACTGATTATGATCTGACCATATACACAATTTATGTATGTGGGTAAATGAAACCACGTGGAAATTATGCATGCACCAAGATGAATTACAATTCATGCACGTATGCAGACAAGGGATAATTGCATGCAACAATAACAACATGCGTAACCCCTCCCTACATTTTGTTTCATGGGGTTACGCATGTTGTTATTGTTGCATGCAATTATCCCTTGTCTGCATACGTGCATGAATTGTAATTCATCTTGGTGCATGCATAATTTCCACGTGGTTTCATTTACCCACATACATAAATTGTGTATATGGTCAGATCATAATCAGTTGTTCACTGTGCACCACTCAGGTCATTACAATCTTAATTTTTGGCACTACCATCCCTACATTTTAATGAAATGTTTTTTACACTTGTGACATAGATGGTCGTCATAGAAGAATGTATCTCTATGTGGCAGGGGATGTGGAATATTTTGGATCACAACATTTGCCCATTGCAATGATTGTTTTTCTGATTCTGCCCACACTTCTTCTCTTCCTGTATCCATTTCGATGTTTCCAGAGAATACTGAACAGATTTCATATCAATTTTCATGCTGTGCGAGTCTTTATAGATGTGTTTCTGGGTCCATACAAAGATGGAACCTACAATTCCCGGGACTTACGCTATTTTGCTGGAGTATTTTTCTTGGTAAGAGTTATTTTTATTGCATTACTTGGCTCACTAGAGTTCCGCACTGTACTAATGATAATGGGAATACTGCTTGGTATCCTGCTGCTCTCAACAGCAATACTTCAGCCACAGAAGTTAAAACAGTTGCGTTGTTGTATAGACTGTACTTCCTTGTTTTTCCTACTCATAACATGTTTACTTTTGTATATAGGGATTGCTATGGTCTATCCCCATTGAAAACCATATATAAGGTTTTTCATCACTTTCACTTTCAGTTTGCTACCTACTGGACTTCTGTTAACATGAATATGTAACTATACCTAGAAACTAACTCTGATTAAAAAATGGCATAATTCACTGCACGGGAAAGGTGTTAAATATTAAAAAGTCCCTTTCACCAATTGTTTATCTTCTCCTTCTTCTTCTTCTTCCGTTTCAACAGGTGTACCTCACTAACTATAGCACTTGTAAGCACGAAACTTTGCACAGTTATGTAGTTCCACTGTGGGTAGTGCATCGTCATGTTAAAAATTTTTGTAAGCAATGTAGTTCTTGTAAAATAAACAAAAATAGCCCCAGGCCATGTATTCTGATGGGAGAGGGAAATACACATACATATGGCAAGTCAAAAAGGCAGTACAATTGACACAACAAACACACATGCACACACAGAGGTGAAGTAAAATGGAGCCACACAATCCTATATCTGCCTAATGAAAGCTCATGACATTTTGTATGTCGGTAAAGTTCAATATCCCAATGATCAAAGTTGTGATAAAATCTCTGTAAACAATCTAAATCTTGTAATATAACAATAAATAGCCTCAGGCAAGCATTTCTGTATCTCACTAACGAAGGCTAGGCTACATGTGGAAATTGGTGTGGTGGTAAACCTTAATACCCCAATGATCAATGTTGTGATAAAATCTCTGTAAACAATGTAAATCTTGTAATATAACAACAAATAGCCTCAGGCAAGCATTTCTGTATCTCACTAACGAAAGCTAGTCTGCATGTGGAAATTGGTGTGATGGTAACGTAAAGCTTTATACCCCAATGATCAATGTTGTGATAAAATCTCTGTAAACAATGTAAATCTTGTAATATAACAACAAATAGCCTCAGGCAAGCATTTCTGTATCTCACTAACGAAAGCTAGGCTGCATGTGGAATTGGTGTGATGGTAAAGCTTTATACCTCAATGATCAATGTTGTGATAAAATCTCTGTAAACATTGTAAATCTTGTAATATAACAACAAATAGCCTCAGGCAAGCATTTCTTTATCTCATTAACAAAAGCTAGGCTACATGTGGAAATTAGTGTGATGGTAAAGTTTAATACTCCAATGATCAATATTGTGATAAAATCTCTGTAAACAATGTAAATCTTGTAATATAACAACAAATAGCCTCAGGCAAGCAATGCTGTATCTCACCAACAAAAGCTTCACCAAAAGTGAAAATTGATATGATGTAAAGCTTACTAACCCAAAGATTAACAGTGTGATAACATCTCTGTAAACAATGTATATCTGGTAAAAAATAGCCTCAGGCAAGAAAAAAAATGACAGGAGACAAGTAAATAAAAAATTTAGGAAATTTGAAAGGAAATAATATAGGGATTGCATAAAAAGGAACAGAGACTTGGAGATTGGGACACAGACATGTTATGATATATCGACGTACCCATAATGTTACATTGATATTTCATAACATGTCTGTGTCCCAATCTTGTCTCCGTTCCTTTTTATGTAATCCCTATATTTCCTTTGAAATTTCCTAAATTTTTTATTTACTTGTAGCACTTTATTTTTTCTCAATTCTTTTTATGATAGCAACTATTAGTTGCTGGTTATTGAAGCATAAAGTTGTGAAGTGGTGTGTCATTAGATTAGTTGAAAGGATTAAGTCTTTGAAGTGGTCTAGTAGAAGATACAATGAAATGGACAACACACCTTAAGGATTTCCTGCTCAACAGAACAATATTCATCAGCTCACTATTCTTTGTTTATCGAGTACATGTAACAGTCATACCTTTTTACTTCATAATGTATTTTAGACTTCACTCGATTATGCTTACTGCATTTCTCAACTATTATATTTGTAAGCTAGTGTAATACATACACACCATGACATTATGTGAGTTTCCAGTCAATAATAGCTAGATGAAATCTTCACATGTAGTGTCTTTATTATTCACACCACATATCTTGTACACTACTATAATATATGTACATGTAGTCCAGTGTGAGGTGAAGAATATGACAGTTGACTGATACACATGCTGGATTGTTGTCAGTGGATACATATATACTCCTTGATTAGTATCAGATGATGGTCCATAATAGGCAATTGAATAATAGCTAACAAATTGTGTTGCATATCAAATCTTCTGACCACGTTTCCATATGACGAATGTGGTGAGGAGTCCAGTGACACGCACCACAACAGCAATGATGGCAATTCCAGCAATGGCATTTAAAAGAAAAATTTTCATCTGCAATAGTAGATCAATTTTAACACAGTAAACTATTAATAATTATGAAATGTCTACATGTACTATATACAATGTATATTACATGTCATGTATATCCAATGCTCCCCCCACATGAACCATCATCAGTATGTATGCACCAAGGTGGTAGATTTTCTTTCTCCTTGCATGTGCTCAATTCTGTGTGACCTTTATCATTGTGTGTAAAAGAAGAAGAGCCTGGAAACAATCAAGGCTAAACAACTTTACATAGAACATGCAGAATTCATCTTTGTCTCTATTCTGTCCTGCACTGCTTCTCTCTCCCACTATTGCAGTGTTTTTTTCTAAGACAGTGGCAAAGACCTGGAACTGGTAGGTAATGCCTGGGTCCAGACTAGTAATCATACTGAACATGGCAGTTGATGAAAATGCAACACACATTTGTCTGATCTGTCTCCTGCGATGTTGAGACTGTTGACCATAGACTACAGTGTAACTCTCCACAGGATCAGGGTAGCCCTGGATAAACAAGGCCCCTCATAAATACGATGACTGCCGTGTCATTCATTGGTATGACCATCACTCCTTGTACTGCAGCTGAATGTTACATGGACAGTTGAAGAACATGTAAAATGGAAACTTCATCTCACAAGATCTTTCAAGTGTTTTCACTACTGTATAGTGGATGTACTCTCTCCAGGACCCTCTCTAGTGTAGCCCTACACAGTGAATGTGTACTCATTTCCCAGCTCCAGCATCATCTGTGTAGTGACACTAGTCTCTAGGGCAATGGTGGTCAATATGAAAATATTCATTTAAGAATCAGTTGGCCAACAGGACACTCATATACAGCAATGACTCAGGCATCTCTGGTCTAGTTCTTGGCCAGGGAATTGCCCACAGTATATTTCAGTTTTACCCTGATCCCAAAGAAACTGGTAAATTATGTGTTGATGGCAGGGTACTTTACATATTTCCATCCTTGTGAACAGAAACCAGTCATATTGGATTGCAAACTGCTCCACAAATTATGACTTGTATACAAACTGCAATTAATAGGCTAGGTATTTGCATGGTTACAATACAGTCCAATTATCAGCTCCGTTGACAAGTTAGAATGCAGAGGGTAACAAATATATGACAGGTGCATGGCAAGCTACAAGAGTGACACAAAACTAAGCAGAATAACAGAAATATGGTACAGAAAGTGTTTGGCATACATGAAAACATTCTAGCAAACAACTCTACAATACAATCGGAGCTGACAAAGAAGAATGAAGAGTGACAAAATGGTCAAAATGATAAATTTTTCAGGTTGATCATCACTGGTACTCCCAGCTATATCAGAGAGTCGGTAGACTCTCTATGTAGGGATGGCGCCGACACATCCATTAAGCCCTAACAAATGCCATATTAGACACATAACATGGCCTACCAGTGTTTCTATACGCGATAAGACTTTCAAAAGTGATAAAATACACCGCTACAATGATATACGCGAAATTGCAAAAACCCGATTTCTCCATCTTCCTCTTCTTCTTCTTCTTCTTCTTCTTCTTCTTCTTCTTCTTCTTCTTCTTCTTCTTCTTCTTCTTCTTCTTCTTCTTCTTCTTCAAACGGCCTAGCACAAAGTATTTACCTTGATTTTTGTACCCTTATTCCTGTGGGCAGTGCCTTTTACCAATGGAATCTTTGTAGGACCCCTCTTAGACTATGCTATACTATCACTTCCGTGTAGTTGAATGTCATTTTCTCATTATTACCCATGTACATTTCACATGATCACGAGCAGCAAAATGGGGTGGGGCTCGCATAAACGTATTTGCAAACGAGTATACTGTAACAACAAAAAACCAATGAAACAAGGGAGTAAAATTAAAATGTTGAAGGATATAGGGATGATAGTGCCAAAAAGTAGAGAAACAAGTGCAGTATATATGCAGCAAGACAGGAGATGAGGGCAGTATATATATGCAGGGATGAGGGCATGCAACAATACTAACATGCGTAATCCCTCCCTATACCTCTTTTACTATGGGGTTACGCATGTGAGTATTGTTGCATGCTCTCATCTCCTGTCTTGCTGCATATATACTGCCCTCATCTCCTGTCTTGCTGCATATATACTGCACTTGTTTCTCTACTTTTTGGCACTGTCATCCCTACATTCTTCAACATTTTAATGGAAATGTTTTTACTCCTTTTATTTACAAGATTTAACTTTACTTATGTGCTATATATGCGCTTTTTATGTGCTGTATGGCTTCATATGCATTAACCTTTGACTTTTGACTCTTGTTGTCCAGAAGATAGAACTGAAGCAAACCTGCTCGCCGCAGCTGGCTGTTCAAGACTACCAAGTGAAGTCAGATTCTGACAGAGCTAGCATCCCATATGTCTAAAGTGAAAAGTAGAAAAGATGAGAATACATATGAAACTTATGTGCAAACGCATTTAGAAAACAGAAATGAACATTTACAAAACATTCTCAATGACCTTATGAGCAAGGTCCAAAAACAGATCTATAAATGAAAAGAACATTTACAAAACGAAGACATCATTTTCTTTGGCTGTAGATATTTCAGTTTCCATTGGATGTAAATTCAATTTGTAATTGCAAACACCATAACTATAAGAGAAACAGTACTAGTGCTGCTTTCTATGGGATTGCCGAATTAGATGGTGCTCATGCAAGAAATGATCACCTCGAACCAGTACAAGTTTGTGTTTCTTATTATTGCCATAATCTTTGTGACTGGCTTACATTGCCAATCCAACTGTAGTTCATTCCTACATATACCACAATTGGAGTCCAAGAGAGAGGACAATAGACACTGTGATAATTGTACAGCTGAGTCCCATTTCTGTCCTCCATGGTACAAACCTACCACAGATGGACACTGTGAATTTGGTAAGAGCATCAATTCTGCAGTTGAAAATGTTTCAAGTACAATGCAGACAAAGTTGCTGTATTTTTACTGCATGACAACTTCAGATGTGCCAAAGCCAGGAAAAGAAGTACTTGGATTTTGCTTACTCTATCTCCCTGTGTTTTCTGATGAAACGTACTTCACTCTCCCGTGCAATATATCGGAATTGAATAGATTTATGTGTCACAAGAGCAACAGAGAAGGTCAGCTTTGTGGCAGGTGCAAAGAAGGCTTTTCTGCTCCAGTCTACTCCTACTCACTCAACTGTGTCAACTGTACTGACTACAGTCTTAACTGGATCAAGTACTTGGCAATAGCTTTTGGACCCCTAACAGTTTTCTCACTGATGGTTACACTCTTCCACATCAGTCCTGCCTCACCCTATCTACATGGACATATATTTGTTGCTAACATAATTAATGTTCCCAATGTATTACGTATCATGGTTCAATCCTATGAAGAACATCCACATAAATACGACTTCTTAAAAGAGGTGTATTTTAGCCTTTTTGGAATATGGAATCTAGATTTCTTTCGTTTAATATACAAACCATTTTGTATTCATCCAAAACTGACATTCTTACATGTTATTGCCATGGATTACATCATAGCTGCTTATCCTCTTCTTATCATTGTAATCACTTACTTTCTGGTTTCTCTCCAGTATAGAAGGAAATGTTGGTTGCTTAGCAAAATGTGGAAACCTCTCAGATATGTCCTCCGACCAGTGTTAAGAAATTCTGACGTTCAAACATCACTGATAGATTCATTTGCAACACTCTTTTTGCTCTCCACTGTTAAATTTCAAAGTGTGTCATTTGATATCCTGATCCCAACACTTCTTTATGACATAGATGGTCATCATCATCAAAAAATGTACCTCTACTTGGCAGGAGACGTGGAATACTTTGGATCACATCACTTGCCCTTTGCAATCATTGCAATTATTATTATGATTGTTTTTCTGATTCTGCCCACACTTCTTCTCTTCTTGTATCCATGTCGATGTTTCCAGAGAATACTGAACAGATTTCATATCAATTTTCATGCTCTGCGAGTGTTTATGGATGTGTTTCTGGGCCCATACAAAGATGGAACTAACTCTTCACATGACTTACGCTATTTTGCTGGAGTATTTTTCCTGGCAAGAGTTATTTTTATTGCATTACTTGGCTTGCTAGAGTTACACACTGTACTAATGGTAATAGGAATACTGTTTGGTATCATGCTGCTCTCAACAGCAATACTTCAGCCACAGAAGTCAAAGTTGTGTTATTGTTTAGACTGTACTTTCTTGTTTTTCTTACTCATAACATGCTTACTTGTGCTTGGATATGAGTATTACACTATTAATCAGCCCATAATACATGTTGTTTCATTGGTATCTGGTATAGCACTTTATTTTTTCTCATTTCTATTTATGATAGCAACTGTTACTTGCTGGTTATTGAAGCATAAAGTTGTGAAGTGGTGTCTCATTGGATTAGTTGAAAGGATTAAGTCTTTGAAGTGGTCTAGTAGAAGATACAATGAAATGGACAACACACCTTAGAGATTTCCAGGTCAACAGAAGAATTCCTACTCACTATTCATTTTCTATCCAGTTCATACTTTTTACTTCAGAGTGTACTTAACTTTATTATGTTTACAGCATATGTTTTTGTAAAGTTTCCATAGATCTTATCACAAGTCAACAGTATACATAACGTTACCCTCCACAAATATTAATATCACACGGTAGAGTACTGTGTATATAGGGATTGCAGTGGTCTATATATACAAACTCCATTGACAATGCAACCATGTATAAGGAAATTTTCACTTTCAATTTCAGATTTCGAGCACATGTAGCTAACCCTCGGCGCGCATGCGCAGCGAGGGTTACGGTAGTTCGGTGTGTGTGTGTGTGTGTGTGTGTGTGTGTGTGTGTGTGTGTGTGTGTGTGTGTGTGTGCAGGGGCGTAACTAGCATTGGGCTCAGGGGGCTCGAGCCCCGCCTTTGTAATTTCAAATTGGGCCCAGTGACTATTTCATCGCTTGGCCCGACAAGCATGACAAACATGAACAGTTAAATACTTACCTTACATGCTAGCGCTCGTTTCGTTGCAACTGCATATATACAGAGACGCCTACACTAAAAAGTCAAAAGGCCTCTCTAGCTCGAGATGAGCCCCAGTAGCTAAAGCGCGCGCGCCATGAGCCCCCCCATTATTCAAATCCTGGCTACGCCCCTGGTGTGTGTGTGTGTGTGTGTGTGTGTGTGTGTGTGTGTGTGTGTGTGTGTGTGTGTGTGTGTGTGGTGTGTGTGCGTGTGTGTGTGTGTGTGTGTGTGTGTGTGTGTGTGTGTGTGTGTCTTTAAGTCACATCTCACCTCTGGAGCGTCTGTTCGTCCTGAAAATACTGTCACGTACTCAGCGGGCAACGGAGGTCAAAAATTTGTGGGGTTTTCTTTGAAACCGCTCCGTTCAAGAGTTATGGCGTGAAACGCAAGCGAAAGAGCAAATATGCTCTGGCTTACCCGCGATCGCTGTTCAATGTACAGCGAAGCAACAGCAATTACTGCATGAGGAAGTACAAGCATGCGTACTGCTCCGGTCAAAGCTATAGCGCTTCCAGCAGTGTACAGAGCCAACCTATCGTACGTGCCTTTCCAGCATTCGCGCACGCGCGTTCAAGGATTCGCGCACGCGTGGACGCCGAGGGTTCTGCAAATTAGTGCATTCATTTTGGTTATTTGACACTACAGAACTAATGCTCACTGTAATGGGTATAATTATCATTGGGTTTATTTTGGGTGTTTGAGATGTGTCTGTGTCTGTGCTACAATGTGAAACTTATGGGCTGATGGCATATATAAACGAAGCGCCCATGCGCATAAGCACGGAGGATCCATGAGCACTTACGGAACTAGCCAAGGCCGGGGGGCGTGGGGGCGCGGCCCCCCAGCCTAGGGGGGTAGCCACACCCATCGAGGGCGCAAGCGCGAGGGTCTGGTTGCGCAATTTTGCAAGCCTATGCCATGTTTTGTTCAGCTGGAATGTAATTATCACGCCTACGATTATATAATGTTTCATGAATATCGTTATTTGACTACAATGGAGCTGTGTTCTCCTTCCCTACCCAGCAGTTTATCGAACACAAGAGGCAGACAAACGAAGCAGAGACTCTTCCCATACCCTGTTGGAAGCACAGAAAACACACGCGTCCCTTCACAGACGTCTCCACAACTTCTAACTGTTCTGATTTTAGCTCGGGATAGCCCAGTTCTTTTGCTGCACTCCTCACTGCTTCTCTCACTTCCATGACTAACCATATAGACACGTAACGTGTCTATATTATCTATGAACTTACGTAGACCTGAAGACTACGTGTACATGTCGGTATTCCGTAATTGGTCGTTCTGCAATCTGATTGGACTGCTTTGCAGTGGGTACAAAACTTTATATAGGCTTGCGACCAGACCCTCGCGCTCGCGCTAGGTACTTTGCCTCTCGGTGCCTTGGTTTGTGACGGGGCCGTTACGGGCTGGCTAGGGCATGGCTAATTACGCATGTGCGATTGCGGATCCAGTTTATACATGCCATCTACCAACTTATGACTGTCACATCCTATCAGTTGGACTGGTATTTTAATGAGAGTAGTAACCTCTCTTTCCTGCAGGGTAACTCTTGTTTTGATGTTTATGCATATCATTACTTCCATAGAACACTAGATTGGTAGATGCGCTTATCCTTGTAGAGAGTGCGTGCAGGCTTGCGCCTAGCCTCGGTTCCAGGCCTTCCTCGCGAGCGTTTACATTACGCGCTGATTGAGCGTGGGAGGAGAACATTGAAAAGTCGGGGAAGGCCTGGGCGCAAACATCACGTGAGGTAGACGTTAGGTAGACGCCTGGCGGCGTGGCACTTTTGGTGTGCGTGTACTAACGAGCAAGTGACGGTCTTCAACGAACGATCCAGGTATTCCCGAGACTGGAGCAAACACTACACACCAGAGTTGCTACATTAGGTCGTCTGTAGTATCCGCACACGCAAAGTGCCACACCGCCAGGCGTCTGGGTAGTGGTAAAACCAGGAACGAGGAAATGAGAAATGGGAAATGAAGAAATGGAGAAATGAAGAAATGTATAGGCAGGATTGACGAGCTTATCTACGCGGGCTAGCGTGACACAAGCCGTTCTACACAAGCTGCAGAGAAGAGAGGACGGGATGAAGAGTTAGTGACTCTGCACTTGGATCTCGAGTTCTGAAAAGCACTGGGGGCTCTATCCATAGATACTAATACCTTACGGAAGGTATATAGTATCTATGCTCTATCAGAGCATCTGTATAGCTGTCACTCATTGTCGTTGGCCTCCTAAAGTCATACAATCGTTTATGGCACAAGTAGATCTAAAGCGTAAGCTTATCCTTAGCCACGAGAGGTTCTGTGACCTTGTCTAGGGGATTAGAGCTGGGCGATGAGAAGAAGCTTATGGAAGATAGTAAGGCGGACGATAGGCTCAAGGATTACAATCTCAGTTGGCTGAATAACTGAACCGTGGCGAGAGGTAATGTCAGGCTCGCAAACTCACATTCTGAGAGCATATCAGCTAAATCAACGCTCTGTAGTGTAGCTTTCTGCAGGTAAATGTATGTGCTTTTCGGCCAAGCAGAAAGCAGCAGCTCTTGAATAGCCGATAAGTACACATATTCCTTAGAGAAGCTACACCACTCTTCTAAAAACCTCTCCACGAGCTGTTCCAAGTGTATGAAGACTTGCCACCCGGCATAGTAAGATAGCAGAGTGCCATCCATTACGTCTTCATTTCTGCATTTCTCCATTTCTTCATTTCCCATTTCTCATTTCCTCGTTCCTGGTTTTGCCATTACCCCAGGCGTCTACCTAACGTCTACCTCACGTGACGTTTGCGCCCAGGCTTCTCCTCCCACGCACAATCAGCGCGTAATGTAAACGCTCGCGAGGAAGGCCTGGAACCGAGGCTAGCTTGCGCCCATTAAGCCTTAACAATGTAACGGCTCAGAACTCTCAAACGCGACAGCTATAAGCCCTTTTAGATACATAACATGGCCTACGGTGTTTCTATACACGATAAGACCCTCAAAGGTGGCGTTACAAAGACATACGTGAAATTGCTAAAACCCGGTTTCTTCTAATTCTTCTAGCACAAAATTGGTACAAGTATTTGCCATATGTCATTCTGTACAACACACAATAATTGACATCATTGGTGAAAATTAAGAGGTCAAACATTCTAAGTTGATGGACTTTGATATATTCTCTTTTTATAGGTCAAAATTACATATATTTATGACACAGAATCAGTGCTACACAATGTGCAAAATAACTGCATATATTCATAGTGCAACCTACATACCAGTCACCAACAATGAGTCCCTCTAGTTAGCACATCCTCTTTACTGAGCAGTCTGCCCTAGTGCTCAGCCTCGACCTTTATACACAGTCTCTGCACTACCTGGGACAGGTAGGTGAAGTCCGTATGCTGTACAGTCCTGTTAGTACTGTGATGTTGTGTAATGATAAAGATGTTGTGTTGGTGTGCAACGAGAAAGTCCTTGTAGAGAGAAGTGCAATGTCTGTAGGCTACTATAAGCATACTTTGTACATATACATAGCTACCAGAATAATATTATGTTCAATAACTGTATAATGCAACTATATGTATATGTACTAACGCATAATATTATATTCCATGACCTTACACACCACACCCAAATGCCATATTTGTGTACACAGTTGATTATAACCTCACACCCTATTCTAACCACATGACCAGTAACCTTGAATATTTACTTACTTCATGTTTAATTACATTCCATCCACTACTCATAGTATCCACCCACTGTTCCCTATTCCACATGAGTAGCTATAAAAGAGAGCTGAACTCTCTCTCTCACTGTCCAGGACACAAGTGCTACAGGAGAACTAGTGACTGAGACACACAGCCATGACACTACTGCTCAATCCTCTGATGATAGCTACACTAGCTGTCACCATAACCATCTCCACACAAATTGAAGGTTAGGTACAAATGTTTTCACAATTGGTGTTCTGTTTTAACATGACTATGGTAAAATATAGCTAACCAGTTCCATTGTTCATTGTACATTTCTCACTATATTGTGTACTATCATGACACTGACAATAAATTATTTAATTATTCTATAGAGAATGTAACTGAAATTAACTACCAGAGCTTCCCTCAAGTAGAAATATTGAGAGGAAGAGATGGAAGAGATGGACCGCTAGGACCCACTGGCCCACAAGGAGACAAAGGTGACCAAGGAGAATTGGGACCACCTGGTCAAAAGGGAGACAGAGGGCTAGCAGGGCCCCAAGGTCCAGTTGGAATATCTGGTCTCCAGGGAGCCATTGGAGAAAAAGGTGATCGTGGGGACCCTGGTCTGCCTGGACCTCAAGGGATACAGGGAGCCCAGGGTCCACCTACAGGAGGGGCAGTGTACATACGCTGGGGGAGAACGTCTTGTCCCACTGACCAGGGAACTGATCTAGTCTACTCAGGTAGAGCTGGAGGGAGTCCATATAGTCACCAAGGAGGAGGTGCAAATTATCTCTGTATGCCAGATGACCCTGAGCACTTGCAGTATGGAAGTGGGACACAGGGATGGGGTTATATATATGGAATGGAATTTGACATTCATTCCTCTCAGCCACTATACAGTGTTGATAATCACAATGTTCCCTGTGCTCTGTGTTATGTCACTACACGAGACACAGTTGTTACGATTCCAGCTAAAGTCCACTGCCCTACTAACTGGACTGTAGAGTACACTGGATACTTGATGGCTGAATATCATGGTCACTATCGTTCCACATTTGAATGTGTGGATAAGGATCCTGAGTCTGTTCCAGGACTAAATGCATGGAGTGGAGACTCCGCTCGATTCTATCATGTAGAACCAGTGTGTTCTGGCCTTTCCTGTCCTCCATATGATGCAGAGAAGGAGCTCACCTGTGCAGTGTGCTCTCAATAAAGACACCAGATATTTATGTGTACTTGTGCTACCAGCTGATTGTATATATTTTTGTAGTAAATATGAATATTGAGAGAAGTGTCAGTGAACATGCGCATGCAAGCATTGCACCGATAACTCTCATTCTCAGGTTCAATTGCAGATTGACTGTTTGTACAATACTTATAATTAATGAATGGATGAGATCGAGAGTTGTTGACATCATCAACTCAGATATTCATATCAGTTCAATAATCAGGACACTTTGTCCTGGTCGTGTACCTTTTCAGGACATCTCATTACATTAGTTTGTCCCAAAGGTGTCCAGATTAGAGAGATTCCTTATGGTAAAATAAATTATGCATTCATAAAACATGTATGACATGAATATTCAAAGTATTATCTGTGATATAATATGTATATATATTCTGGTATACTTCATGGAATCATATAGTGCTGTTTATGGTTGATAATAAAAACAGTGGATATACTTACAAAATGTACATTAATTTCATTCTTTATACATAGTAACTTCTGACAAACATGTATGTATATAGTGTGTATCACACTATGTAATGCTATTTGTTGGACACATTTTGAAAACTTATTGTGGGCTAAGTGATGAGTGTGGCTAAGTAGGACTTGGATAGTCAAGTTGCTAGGCAACATTCAATAAAATAGTTACATTACTTAATTGGGGGTGCATTCGACCATGCATGTCACACCGACCATGCACCCAATGGTAATGTAACTAGGCAATTTTGATATACAATTGTATACATACTCTTTGCATTTAGCATGTAAGTACAATATCTGACATGGAATATAGTGTTGTTGTATTTATATCTAACCTAATGAGCAGCCAGGGTGCTCTTTCTCCAAATAGGAGGCTGAGAAGGCCAATTGGGATGTGAAGGACAATGTTATAGGTCATCATTGATGAAGGGAGCATCAGAAATCCATTGTCACTACAGGGAATGGAATGAAGGTTTGCACATGTATCTACGTATATGGAAGTGAGAACCACAATTGGTGAGATATTACTGTGACAAATGGCATGTGAGCAGCTCTTCTACAGTATACATATGACTATATACAACTCACTTGAAGTTTGTAGTGATTGTCATGTTGTGTGTCTGGAGGTATACAAATGGAGCCACAGCCGAAGAAGACAGGACAAACTGCAGGCAGCAGAAGAGTATTAGACCTGTGCAGTACATATACACACACAGTATAAGAACCATTTCGTGATGTGATCTTAAACCTCACTGTAGCTGATGTTGCAGATGTCTGTTTGAAGTTGGATGGCTTTATGTTGGGTGGGGGCAGTTGTACAAGAGTAAAATTGTAAGGGAAAAGTTCTCCACCTGTATACATAGTGGGCTATAATAACAGATCAGATATGGAAAGGACTATTGTACAAACTTGTGGTTGTTAAATACACTGGCTAATAATACACTTACTGTTAAGTGTGTCAATGTGTGCAGTAGGGTTTGTGCATTGTACATGGCAACAAGGCATCTGGAGCCACATCCTCGTTCCATAAAATTAGCTTGGGAATGAAGTTATGTACTCCAGCAACTGCTTGTGTGAATGCTATTGAGATACATATGGCATGCATATACATATGTATATGTAGCCATATAGTGGAATTGTAATACACATAAAAGGAGTAAATACACAGGTAGACTGAGCCCCGGGAGCTCACCATCACACTTTATTTGGCATTGTACACCACTGGGCCATAAAAAACTAGAGATGGATAAGTGGTGCATGCTGTGCTGATCAGGTAGTCTGGAAAACATGTTCATCATGTGAATGGGGAAGACACTATTCGATAAGAGATAGCGTGTGTACACTTACACAGCCTCTATGACTACTAGAAGTTGATAGCATATAAAAACAGTAGTACAAACACCCTCCGAACCAGTGGTACGATGTATAACAGCTGCTTATCTCTATCACCCGAGGTTCCAGTTGTTTTTGTCAGTCACGTTTAAGGGGACAGTTCATACATGCATACATGCCAGGTGTTTTGTGTAGCCCTATATTCAAGGAATGTAGTAAGCACTCACTTTTGCATCAGCCAGTGTCATGTAGAGGAAACTCTCTGTGGTAGAGGTGCCATGGAATACAGTGGCTGGTCTCTCATTAAACACACACACTCACACGCACATCAGTGAATCCTTTGCTGGTATTGGTCAACTTGAAATCATTCACAATTGATCCCTTTTTGAACAAGAACACAAAACAATTTAAAGTGTGTGTGTTTGTGGGGGGGGGGGTGTTTGTGTGTTTGTGTGCATGGGTGTTAGTTAATTAACCCTTATGTAACATGATTAACCCTCGGCGCGCATGCGCAGCGAGGGTTACGGTAATTGGTCCTGTGTGTGTGTGTCTGTTACTCAACATCTCACTTCTCGAATGAGTAATCGTGCTATAAAAAAACCTACATACTCAGTGGCATACGATCATCAAAAATATTGTGGGGATTTCTATGAAACGACTGCGTTGAAGAGTTATGGCGTGAAACACAAGCGAAAGAGCCAATATGCTAATTAGATCTGGCTACTCCGGCTTACCCGCGATCAGTTTGATGTACAGCGAAGGGAACTTCAGCGCAGCGAAGCACCGCTTACTGCGTGAGGGAGTGCGTACTGCTGCGGTCAAAGCTGTAGCGCTACACGCACGCGTGTATGTGAGGAGCTTTACGCATGCGCACCATCTCGGTTGTATAACGCGCCGAGGGTTCTGCACTTTAGTGCATTCATTTAGTTATGTAACTGTTTTCCAAATGACCACCATAATATGAAGTTCATAGTTAACACTGGTTGATGAGCCATGTCATTGATGCCATACACTCCAATGTAACCCTCGTACTGGTTGGCAGACACCAGCATACTGGCTATATAACATACACTACATGTACGTACACATATGTACCAAAACACATATAAAAGTACAAGTAAATAAAAAATTTAGGAAATTTGAAATGAAATATAGGGATTGCATAAAGGGAACAGAGACAAGATTGGGACACAGACATGTTATGAAATATCAACCTAACATTATGGGTACGTCGATATATCATAACATGTCTGTGTCCCAATCTTGTCTCCGTTCCTTTTTATGCAATCCCTATATTTCATTTCAAATTTCCTAATTGTTCATTTTTTTCTGGACCTAGGTACATTCATTTTGCTATTTTGCAGTTTACTTAGTAGCAAACGTATTGGCTAATAGAGCTTGTAGCCTGAGGCTATCTAACACTTTTATTTGCAACATCAATTGTTTGTGTATTATATTGTACCAATTTTACTTAAAATGGAGTTTTTGTTAATGAAATATAGCAAAGTAGTGCCTAGGGCTACTATTTACATGATTTCATCTCAACATTAATTATTGGGATATTAAGCTTTAACACCACAACCATTTTCACATTTAGTGCTACTTTTGTAAGTGAGATATAGCTAACTACTGCCTGAGGCTATTTTGTTGTTATATTACAAGATTTACATTGTTTACAGAGATTTATCACAACATTGATCATTGGGATATTAAGCTAAGCCTTACCATCACACCAATTTTCACATTTAGTAGAGCTTCTGTTAGTAAGATACGGTAATGCTAGCCTGAGGCTATTTTTTACAAGGTTTACGTGGTTTACAGAAATTTAATCACAGTGTTGATCTTTGGGGTATTAAGCTTTACTTTTGTTAGTGAAATACAGTAATGCTTGCCTGAGCCTATTTGTATTACAAGATTTACATTGTTTACATAGATCTTATCACAACGTTGATCATTGGTGTATTACACTTTACCATCACACCAATTTCCACATTTAGTAGAGCTTCTGTTAGTAAGATACGGTAATACTTACCTGAGCTTTTAGTGGAGCTTTTGTTAGTGAGATACAGTAATCCTTGCCTGAGGCTATTTGTTGTTATATTACAAGATTTACATTGTTTACAGAGATTTTATCACAACATTGATCATTGAGGTATTAAACTATACTATCATACAACATTATGGGTACGTCGATATATCATAACATGTCTGTGTCCCAATCTTGTCTCCTTTCCTTTTCATGCAATCCCTATACTTCCTTTCTAAATATAGGTTAAACATGTACGCTCGGACGCTACAGCCCAGGGCCCTCGTCCTTTTAAATCACGTAGATCCCTACGTGCCACGTCTAACCTGTTTAGATTTGCATACTTTTGAATTATCCAATCAGATTGCAGAATGCTAGGATCCTTATTTTCCGTAGAGTCCTAGTTCCTAGGACTCTATAGTTGGCCTCTGGCTTACATGAATTACAGCAGTCACGCGCAGCTTAGCGTGCGACTTACGCGTGGCTCTACAACTGTATCTACATATAGGTTAGACGTGGCGTGTAGGGATCTACGTGATTTAAAAGGCCGAGGGCCCTGGACTACTAAGGGCCCGAGGCCTTTTAAATCACGTAGATCCCTACGCGCCACGTCTAACCTGTTTAGATTTGAGTGCTGTAAATTCATTGGACAATAAGATTCAAACCGACGCGCGTCGCTATGTAGATCGTAGATACAGTTGTAGAGCCACGCGTAAGTCGCACGCAAAGCTGCGCGTGACTGCTGTAATTCATGTAAGCCAGAGGCCAACTATAGAGTCCTAGGAACTAGGACTCTACGGAAAATAAGGATCCTAGCGTTCTGTAATCTGATTGGATAATTCAAAGTTATGCAAATCTAAGATCTACATAGCGACGCGCGTCGGTTTGAATCTTATTGTCCAATGAATTTACTGCACGCAAATCTAAACATTCTCTACGCTCGGACGCTACAGCCCAGGGCCCGAGGCCTTTTAAATCACGTAGATCCCTACGCGCCACGTCTAACCTGTTTAGATTTGCGTGCAGTAAATTCATTGGACAATAAGATTCAAACCGACGCGCGTCTGAATCTTATTGTCCAATGAATTTACAGCGCGCAAATCTAAACAGGTTAGACGTGGCACGTAGGGATCTACGTGATCCGAGGCCTTTTAAATCGCGCCACGTCTAACCTGTTTAGATTTGCATACTTCTTGAATTATCCAATGAATTTAACCTGAACTACACGCTACTAAGGCCCCGAGGCCTTTTAAATCACGTAGATCCCTACGTGCCACGTCTAACCTGTTTAGATTTGCGCGCTGTAAATTCATTGGACAATAAGATTTAAACCGACCCGCGTCGCTATGTAGATCGTAGATACAGTTGTAGAGCCACGCGTAAGTCGCACGCTAAGCTGCGCGTGACTGCTGTAATTCATGTAAGCCAGAGGCCAACTATAGAGTCCTAGGAACTAGGACTCCACGGAAAATAAGGATCCTAGCGTTCTGCAATCTGATTGGATAATTCAAAAGTATGCAAATCTAATTTCCAAAATTTTTATTTACTTGTCTCACGTCATTTTTTTCTGGACCTAGGTACACCAATGATCTGAGGCTATTTGTTGTTGTATTACAAGATTTACATTGTTTACAGAGATTTTATCACAACATTGATCATTGGTGTATTACACTTTACCATCATGCCAATTTCCACATTTAGTGGAGCTTTTGTTAGTGAGATACAATAATCCTTGCCTGAAGCTATTTGTTGTTATATTACAAGATTTACATTATTTACAGAGATTTTATCACAACGTTGATCATTGAGCTATTAAACTATACTATCATACAAAATTTCACATTTAGCTGGGCTTTCATTAGTCAGATATAGGATTGTGTGGCCTCCATTAGTAATACATTGCCTGAGGCTATTTTTGTTTATTCTACAAGAAGTACATTGTTTACAAAATTTTTAACATGACAATGCACTACCCACAGTGAAATTACATAATTGTACCAAGTTTCATGTTTAGATGTGTTACAGTTAGTGAGTTACACCTGTTAAAGCGGAAGAAGAAGATGAAGAATTTACAAAATAGACTTTTGATAATTTAACATATGCATCAAATTATACCATTTTATAATCACAGTTAGTTTCTGGGTATAGTTACACATTCATGTTAACAGATGTCCAGTAGGTAGCAAACTGAAAGTGAAAGTAATGAAAAACCTTATATATGGTTTTCAATGGGGATAGACCATAGCATATACACAGTACTACTGTACTGTGTGATACATGGCCTGAGGCTATTTTTGTTTATTTTACAAGAAGTACATTGTTTACAAAATTTTTAACATGACGATGCACTATCCACAGTGGAACTACATAACTGTACCAAGTTTCATGTTTAGATGTGTTACCATTAGTGAGTTATGCCTGTTAAAGCGGAAGAAGAAGATGAAGAATAGACTTTTGTTAATTTAACACCTTTCTCATGCATCAAATTACACCATTTTATATAGTTTCTGGGTATAGTTACACATTCATGTTAACAGAAGTCCAGTAGGTAGCAAACTGAAAGTGAAAGTGATGAAAAATCTTATATATGGTTTTCAATGGGGATAGACCATAGCAATCCCTATATACACAGTACTATACGTACTGTGTGATACTTAAGATTCATGTAACTACATGTGGTGGAAGTTACTAGGTAACCTCATGTATGATAGCGCTTACTACCAGGCATGAATAAATTCTATTGTTTACCCTAGACAAACTATAATGAGAGGTGCCAATATCTCATCTCAATATAAATGATCTCAAAGACATTATAGTTGCTTCATAATCATGTACTTTGACTTCTGAAGTGATGAGTATGATAACTGTGGTTACCTTCCACTAAATCAGTTTCAGAGCCCAGACACAGCCCTTACAGGGCTCATACATGCCTGTCTGCTCTCTGCAACTACTATGTAGTATAGTTACATGCATGAGATGCATGGTCAAATGCACCTTATAGTCTAGCAACTTGTCTCACTCAGCCACACCCATCCCTTAGCCAGCAATATGCTTGTGATCAAATCTAGTTGCTAGGCAACATCCAACAAGTACATATATATTCCATATCTCTACACACCACCATTCTAACCACATGACCAGTAGCCTTGAATATCATCCACTACTCATTATAGAATTCCACCCACTGTTCCACTATATACAGGGACCCACAAAAATTTACATGTCCTCCAGGTGAGTATAAAAGAGAGAGTTGAACTCTCTCTGTCACTGTCCAGGACACAAGTGCTACAGGAGAACTAGTGACTGAGACACACAGCCATGACACTACTGTTCAATCCTCTGATGATAGCTACACTAGCTGTCACCATAACCATCTCCAAATTGAAGGTTAGATACAAATGTTCCTGTTTGATATTTAACATGACTGTATAGCTAACCAGTTCCATTGGTACATTATTGGGTACTATCATGACACTGACATGAATGAGAATGTAACTGAAATTAACTACCAGAGCTTCCCTCAAGTACAAATATTGTGAGGAAGAGATGGAAGAGATGGGAGAGATGGAAGTAGAGGACTGCCAGGACCCACTGGCCCACAAGGAGACAAAGGTGACCAAGGAGTGATCATGGAGACCCTGGGGGGGGGGGGGGGGGGGGGGGAGCAGTGTACATACACTGGGGGAGGACCTCTTGTCCCACTAACCAGGGAACTGATCTAGTCTACTCTGGTAGAGCTAGAGGGAGTCGTTATTATCAAAATGGAGGTGCAGAAACAGCAATGACTGTTTGTGCATGGCAATTGGATGGAAGAGAGAGTTGTTGACATCATGACCAACTCTATTGTCCCACTTAGGATTCAAACATTCATAGAGTACTGTAGTACTACTCATCATGAATATTAGACCATCTTCACCATTGGGACGAACAGGATACTATGTGATGGATAAAGGATGTATAGTACAAAAATGAAGGTAAATGCTTATACCAATTTTTGCTAGAAGAATTTGATGAAGAAATCTAGGGTGTGGCTTGTGAAACTGGGGTTTTAGCAATTTCATATTTTACTGTCTAGAATATGCACTCGACATTGTCCAACACTTTGAAATCTAAAGAGAGAGCCCTTTCACAAACTTTGTTTTGTTCTGCAAGATCTAATAGTACGTCTATCAAACATTTCAACCTTGACACATATATACATGTATGGTATCAGAAGTCCAGCTGAATGTGTACGTATTACAGGAAGTCTAAGTTGCAAAAAGTCCTGGTTGGCAATCAGAAAGTTGTTTGACTTAAAAGCGTCTAAATATATTTATGACAGTAGTGTTCGGAAGCTATTAATGGGTATATCAGTGCATCCCTACATAGAGAGTTTACTGACTCTTTATGTTGCGAGCTCCATGTGCATGTTACAGAATGAATGTGCTGAATGTAGAACAAAAAAATTATCATATTCTTTTATAGATTACATTTTTTCATTTTCTCTTTGACAATGTAGTTCCACGACATTGCTTCATGATTTCAAGCTGTATCTCACACTTCAGTTGCCCACAGAGTTTTAGGTCCTTCAATGCCACACCTTCATCAATAGGATACTCAACGAGTTTACAACCTATGTGTTGTTCAATGTTCCTCAGTCTGTTGATATCAAACTGTGTGACTAATGTCACAGATGTACCTTGTTGACCTGCTCGGGCAGTACGACCAATGCGATGAATATAGTCAACATGGGAAGCAGGAACATTAATGTTCACAACAGAACCAGCTTTAGGTATGTCCAGTCCACGGCTTGCCACGTCTGTTGCTACTAACACACGAACCTGACCAGACTTAAACTTGGCAAGTGATGCTAATCTCTGTGCTTGTGACATTAGAGAATGTAGAGCAACACATGAATAATCAAGACGGTGTAAGAGAAGGGAATACACTTGGCATGATCTGCATGTATGAGTGAAGACAATCACCGATTGACCACTAGATTCTTGAAGTGACTTCATCACTTGCAAAAAGTAACAGTCTTTAACTTGCGCTGGCACCAATACATATCTCTGATCCAAACTATCTACGGAGGCACTTTCTGACACGGGTTGCCACTTAAAAGCATCACTTCTAGCGACATCACTCAGCCTTTTCATTGTATCAGTGATCGTAGCTCCAAAAAGAAGTGTTTGCCTCTCAGTTGGAATCTTTTCAAATATTGTTTCAAGGTCGTTAGAAAAACTTGACTTCAATAGTTGGTCAGCCTCGTCCAACACTAAAAACCTTATCTTATTCAAAGAAACAGTGTCAGTGCTGCGCAGATGATCAGCAAGTCTTCCAGGTGTAGCAATAACAACATGGGGCTTCTGAGCTAGAAGAAGGCTCTGTTTCATCATATCTATTCCTCCAACAATCACAGCAGTTTTTATACCTATCTGTTTACCAAAGACATGAAATTGCTCCGTAAGCTGGAAGGCTAGTTCCCTAGCTGGGGTGATGACGAGAGCAAACACTCCATAAGGGTCTTCAGACAGTTTTTGCACAATAGGCAGGGCAAATGCGGCTGTCTTACCACTGCCAGTTTTAGCACATCCTATGCAATCGCGTCCAGCGAGTATTGGTGGTATACAATGCTTTTGTACCTCAGTAGGCTCCGTATAACCAACGGACACAATGTGATTACAGAGCCATTCGGAAATTCCAAGACCCTTAAATCCTACTTTGCAGGCAGCCATGGTGGAAGAACACGCACTTCGTGAATCTTGCTCCAGTGTTCATTAATTGGAGATTCAGACTGACGAGCGGAAGTTCGAATTCAAGAACATCGGCACGTCAGCGCACCTAGACTAGGCGCGGCATATAGCAACCACATACTGTACTAAGGTCATGTATTGTATGGCATTTGGGGTGAGCTACAGATTTCTTAACAGTTAGGCACCCAGGTGTTGTTTATAGCCTGGTTAAAGAATGAGTTTTACTAGTCTCGCAAGCCTGCCGCCATATTTCAGTCCGCGTGCGCATGAGCGAGGAAGGTAAAGTGATGAGTGGATGAATTATACATACATTGCAGCACATACATTGACTTAGTTAGATGACTGTGGATATAGCTCATTGATATCTTCTTCAAATGAATTCAGTGAAGGGACATAAGTCACTTTTATAACCTCAGCTGGCTTGGTGTCCTTCACACCTTCTGCAAATATGTATGTCGAGAAAAGAGAGCATTATTGACATGGCAATGGTAAAACTATCAACCAACTTAGCTACCTTCCGAAGTGGTACATTGCTCTCTATATACAGTAGCCATGCATGTATAGGTCATAAGAAGGCATGTCATACGATAATTGGAAATCACTCCCACTGGAATGTCAGCAGCAGAAACCTTGGTCCCCCCCCCCCCCCCCCCCGGACCAACCGTGGCAGAAAATATGGTCCCCCTAGGATCATGTATGGCACCACTCCCTCCTTGCCGTTGACGGTCCCCCTTACTATCCTGGTCTTGCCTTAGCTGTGCCGGTATCATTGAGTCTTGAAGAAGCTATACTGATGCACTGCACTCCTAGCCGCTATCTACTGTAGCTGATATTTGAACTTAACTGTAGTGTCGCTGATATATCTGCGAGTAAGGCTCAGAAAGCAAGTTATGTAGATAATGTAATAGCTCATCATTAGTCTAATATACGTAATACATGTTATGTTGAAAAATTGCATACAACTGTGGACAATCAATGTGTGGAACAGGGAGCAAGCTGTTGCCATTGATCGGCACATAAGTTATGACGTATTGTAGAATGAACTGCTCGGGGACCATATCCTGTCAAGAATACTAATGCGTGTAGTGTTTCAGGTGAGGGGACCATGCGTGGCAGGGGGTGGGGACCAACCACGGCTGCTGTAGATGTTGCAGAGAGACCAACTTTGGCGGGGGACTATCAATGGCGTGACAGGCAGACTTTCACAATGTGAACCATGTAGCATGCATACAACCATGCTCACACACACGCACACACTTTCAATTTGTTAATTGGATGTTTTGTGTATAGTTCCGGTTTAGAGCTAAATAATTTAAATCGCGCAATCTGATTAGACAGTGAACGGAATCTAATTCATGTAGAGTCCACTTTTCCGGTGCATGTGCACGTATTCTTCATGTATATGTACTGGCAGGCTACTTGGGCATCTCTGGCTCCCAAAGGTTTTTGGTTGTGTATCTCCTCCTCAGAGTGGGAGTGGGAGTGGCTGGCAGTGTTGTCTCGCTCCACAGGTGCACTCTACAGTGGTGCGGAGTCTTGTGAAGATTCTTACTCATCGCTTGCTGCTAGGAATAAGCTTAGAGACTCTAGCTGGGGTTCCTCGTCGTCTGGTTCTTGCAGCCATTCATGTACAGCGTCTACTGACGAAGATATCAAACCCACCGCCATTCTTGTATAAGTGTTGGATTTGAATGAACGTGTTGCCATAGCTCTGAACAAGTTAGACGCCTCGTCAATGGAAACTATGTGCATTAGAGAGCCTTGGGGGCCCTTAGTAGTGTCCTTGCTGCACTCAAACGCCACAGCTCAGGGCCCCCATGGCTCTCTAATATGCGTAGTTTCCTGGACTTGGCATCTAACTAGTATTTAGTCCCCAGAAATGCATACAGCTATTGTTAGTAGAACACATTTGGGGAAGGTACTTAGTACCAATATATCCACTGCGAGATTTGAAGTCTTTTCTGTCAGTCAGGGTAGGTGGTTTGGGGATGACACAGCCACTTCGCTTTGAGACCCGCACCTTTGACCCATCTTCAAGGTATTTGTATACAACCTTGCAGGGTTTACTGCAGGTATACATGAAAAATGTGTGTCTAATACACAACTAAATCACTTACTTTTATCATGCATGTTTAGTCTGGCTTTTTAATTGGTTGGGCATGCAGGTATCTGATTCCCTATACTTCTCACTTACTGAACAAAGAAATGATAAAATAACAGAATGCCAACATCTTTACTACCTAACGTGAATTAACAACTCCCATTGTGGTGAAGTTGTAGAGAGGAGAGGAATTTGATGTATTTAGATTACTCAAATCGAAAGATTTTTTAACCTGTTTGGTCAATATTACACATGTCTTTCTATAGCTGACAGAAGTCTTGTATGCAAGAATTCAGTCACATAGGTTGTACTTCTTGTAAACCCACAGTACTAGTATTTACGTTAACTCACTTGTCTTCAGGGTCTACTAGGGCTACATTAGTAACATGTATTAGAGATTCTGCCATGATGTTTCCTCCTCTGAACTCACCCACAGATGGCAGACGACGCAAATGCTATTGAAATGGAAATGCATGTGTATACAAGACATTCAAGTATATGACAATATACAATACAATGAATGCAATAAAGTGCAGAACCCTCCACCCCACGTGCGTATGCGTGCGCGAATCCTGAAAAGCTCACGCGCTACTGAAATGCGTGTAACAGGAAGTATACTGAAGATTTGTAGGCAAAAGAAGGACACTAAAGAGAAAGAAGCTCGCTGTCTTACATTGAGTCATATTCCAGGTAGCGTTTAGCCTACCGTTAGCTTTTCTAAGAGCTTATCGAAAAGTTGCACAGAATACTGCTGCAATATCGCTGTAGGATGCCATAGGTAAGCAAATAACGCCATAACTTTCGAATGAAGCGGTTTCAGAGAAAACCCCACAAATTTTTGGACCTCCGTTGCCTGCTGAGTACGTGACAGTATTTTCAGGACGAACAGACGTTCCAGAGGTGAGATGTGATGAACACACAGACACAGAGAACTACTGTAACCATGCATGCCGAGGGTTAAAAATACAAGACATTCAAGTATAGAACAATACACAATACAAAAAGCACAGAGGGATGCACAAGGAATCTCCTGCTTGCATCAGGATACCACTTTTATGATCTACATTTACATGCATGTATGCTTTTTCAAGTGAAGAAAGTAAGGTAAAGCAGGTACTGTAAATCCAGTTACGTTAGAGCTCTAAAATTTAACGATTTCTTGAAAAACTGCATTACAGCGTTTTTTAATGTAATATTTTTACAGGGAAATCACTGCCGTTAAGTAGCACATAAATTCTTATGAAAGTGTCTGGAAGTATACAAATTAACTCTATTTGTCCAAGTTTCTCTAATTCCTGTATCCTTCCATCCTAGAATCAGTGTCACTTCTTGATCTGCTATTTCTTCAACCAATGCGTACCCCACTCGTGCATGCAAAGTCAACGCGCATGCGCAATGTTAAAATTACTTATTTTAACGAAATTTCTTCTGTCGTTATATAAAATTACTGTTAATATTTACAGTAATTCCGATCACTGTTTTCCTACCACTTCTAGCTCATACACTGCATGTGAATAAAATTTGATATTCTAGCTAACAACACTGCTATGCAAGTACTACTTGCAGACAATTGCTCATCAGCCAAAAAGTTTTACACACACTGTTAGTGAGCGATTGGAATTACCCCATTAATTTGACTTCCACAATTTAGAACGTTCATTACAGTTTTAGTGATATGCTCGGGCTCTGACTTTTTCAACCTACACGAGTGTTAGCTATGTTTTACAAAATGCGAAGCCAAACACTTCAGCCAAATTATACCTAACATTTTCACGCGTGCCATAGCTTTACCGTGTATAGGAATTTCCTCCAAAGGAAGTCAGGCCACAAATATAATTTCAAGTGAATCCTAAGTAAGTGATACCCCTACCTTTATAGCAGAGCATTGATGGTAAGTGTTATTTTTAACATGATCAGAATTACCCCGGGATTTAAATTACCCCACATTACCTTAGATGAAGTGTATTACATAAAGCTCAACCCACCAATTCATGGATGCATGTGTCTAAGCAAGCAGTGAGCTGCATGTGATGGAAATCTGCCTCCTGTGATCACTTTAATAAGACAGCAGTCAAAGGTGGTTATAGCGTGGTCTGCTAGAAGTGACTTACAGCATTCACTCCCTCTACCATGACGGAATTTTTCCTTCTTGCAACCAGAGATATCACACCTTGCTTTCCCTTGTCTCTGCCTGTCAAGACCTCAACCTACATAAAGGACACACGCAGAGAATATTTCCTTATAGAAGTCAGCAAGTATGGACACAAGAGGTCTCTTGCTACAGACCACGCACCAAGTCTCCACGAACTATTTTCCAGTCTTTTATAGGCTCAATGGGTTTCCGTTTGTGGCCCTTCAATCGTGCTACACGCTTGGCAGCCGCTGTCCACGGCCTCCAGGACATTTCACTAGTCTTCCAATGCGAGGTCAAAAGGTTATGATCTCAGCACGTTGTCAAAGTGCGCATGCGTAATTTCATCTATAATCATAGATGCTAAACGAGAACGAGAAAAAGTTCTCGTTTAGTATCTATGCTATAATCGGTCACCTCAGCTCTTGATTGATAGGTGTTATTTGTTGATGGCTGGTGTTATGCTGTTATGCTGTTGTTTTGGTGTTCTACATGGATGGACCGCTGGCTGGAGTTGCCAGTTTCAGTCTGGACCTGATCAATGTGATTTTTGTACGACTTTGACAAGGCACTGGCAACTGACACGACTTCGATGTACATCTGGGAGCTCAGCTAGGGTTGTCTCGTGGTGTGGTGTAGATGTGTCTCCATTTTACGGACTCAGTGCCTCTATTGGTGTATCGTCCTTCTAGCCTATGCTAGGGAGCAGAATCTTGCCCACTACTGACTCACTGATCTTCTCTTGTTCATTGTTGTTCTGTTTGTTCTTTTGTGCCAATTATGTCGGTGTTTTTGTATGTGTGTGTGTTGTTTTGGTGTTCTACATGTCAATGGACCGCTGGCTGGAGTCACCAGTTTCAGTCTGGTCCTGATCAAATGTGATTTTGTACGACTTTGACAAAGCACTGGCAACTGACAGGACTTCGATGTATATCTGGGAGCTCAGCTATAGCTGTCTCGTGGTGTGGTGTAGATGTGTCTCCATTTCTGGACTCAGTGCCTCTATCGGTGTATCGTCCTTCTAGCCTATGCTAGGGAGCAGAAGCTTGCCCACTACTGACTCACTGATCTTCTCTTGTTGCATTGTTGTTCTGTTTGTTCTTTTGTGCTGATTATGTCGGTATTTTTGTATGTGTGTGTGCTTTTTGTGTTGTAGCCATCAGTGTTTGTGTAGAGTGCCACTCTTCCCTTCAGGGGGTATGAATCATTTTATTGGCTGTTTTTATTGGGTCATCCACAATACAAAATCCAAAATATCCCAATAACCTGACCATGGTATCCCTCATTGCCTCACACTGCAAATGGAATGCATCACCAGGACTCTCATTTTGCTCATTCTCTCGTCCTCATTCTCTTTCAGCCTCCGAATGACCCTAACAGTGTATCATCTGAGTCATCAGTGATCAGTTGGTTTTGGTCTTACACCCTCCTTCCATGCTTGGGCTGAGACTTGGCTGCCTATATGGAGCACAGAGAATCAGATATGAAGTGTTGAACCATTCCTACCTCCTGTGACCTTCTTTTGCTCATCATCATAGTTGATGATGTTAACAGTGTCACAAAGATTAGCTCCATGCAGGGCATACATTTCTCAGTTGCATGCATCACAATGGGATAATGATATACCACGATCACCATTCCATACCCTGATCAAGTTCTGTTCACTGAGTGAGGGATGGAAAAGGGAGAGTGAAGCAGAACACATATACTTACAAGTGTAAAAACATTTTCACTAAAATGTTGAATGATGTAGGGATTGAAGTGCCAAAAAGTATGGAAACAAGGTCAAAGTTCAGCATGCATGCAGACAAAGTCAGGGGATGATAGCATGCAACAATCATAACATGCGTAACCCCTTTTAGTATTTACAGATGTAGGGATATGGGGTTACGCATGTTATGATTGTTGCATGCTATCATCCCCTGCCTTTGTCTGCATGCATGCTGAACTTTGACCTTGTTTCCATACTTTTTGGCACTTCAATCCCTACATCATTCAACATTTTAGTGAAAATGTTTTTACACTTGTTTCACTGGTTTTTACTGTGTGTAGCAACACATATAAACCTACTGACTTTTGTGCAGAGTTCTACCTCCCTTGTATACCTATAAGCAGGATATCTAGCAATTGTCAGTGACTCCTACACATAGCCCTGTCTTGTACGAATATTGCCTACTGAGTACAACAGCGGGTCCAGTTGCCTGCAACAGTTAGTCGTTCAAAGAAACGGAGCAACGTAGCCAAAAAAGACAACACAGCGCTCGAAACAGCGGCAGCTTGACGAACACTGAAAAATTATCTGCATCACTAGATCTCAGAGGAGGTACGACGGTATCACGTGATCGCAGTCTAATTGCAATTTTTGCTGACACAGCAACGTATCTCCCGTAGAAAATACATGGTGTGACATGGCATATTCCAGCGTCTGCTGAAGCAACGCAAAGCGAGGATCCCCAAAGGCTAGTAGCCAGTTGTACGTACCATAGCCTATACCTCAAGAAAAAGAATAGAACCCGGGCGAACACCTACTGTTCCAGCGACTTACAGCGGGAAGTAGTTGAGGTCATGTAGCACTTCGTGGATATCTCAGATTTATCAGTTGCACCCACCTTTGGCCTATGGTCTATCTCTCTACCGAGTTTGGATAGTATTCTGACTCTATAACTCTCTTAAACTATGAAGAGGTCTACGTCTTTGCCTCTACGTAGGCATCGGTAATTGCATTCTTTCGTGTGATTCATTACGTCATCATTTTAGTGTCATACCTCCTCTGACTAGATCTAGGGTGTTGGTAAAACCAGGAACGAAGAAATGAGAAATGGGAAATGAAGAAATGGAGAAATGAAGAAATGAAGCCGTAATGTGCAGGCAGGATTGGCACTCTGCTATCTTACTATGCCGGGTGGCAAGTCTTCAGGTTTTTAGAAGAGTACCTAAGGTGTAGCTTCTCTATGAATATGTGTACATCTCGCCCAATCAAGAGCTTGGGGGCCAGGAACGAAAGGGAAACGAGAAATAAGCTTGGGCTGCCGTTCTACACAAGCGACAGAGAAGATCGAGTTAGTAAGACTCAGGGGACTTAGATCTCGAGTTCTGCAAAACACTGGGGGCTGTCTACTCTAGCAGAGGCATCTGTATAGCTGTCATTCATTGTCGTTCGCCTAGTCATACAATTGTTTATGGCAAAGTAGATGTAAAGCGTAAGCTTATCCATAGCCACGATTATAAAGCAAGAGGTTCTGTGACCTTGTCTAAGGGATTAGAGTTGGGCGAGAAGCTTATGGAATTAAGATAGTAAGGCAGGCGATTAGGCTAAAGGATTACTAGACCTATCTCAGTTGGCTGAAAATCTGAACCGTGGTGAGAGGTAATGTCAGGCTCTGAACACATATTCTGAGAGCATATCGGCTAAATCAACGTTTAGCTTTTATGTAGCACGTAAATATATGTGCTTTTCGGCCAAGCAGAAAGCAGCAGCTCTTTTATCTATGCAAGATGTACACATATTCCTAGAGGAGCTACACCTTAGGTACTCCTCTAAAAACCTCTCCACGAGCTGTTCCAAGTGTATGAAGATTTGCCACCCGGCGTCAATCCTGCCTGTACATTTCGTCTTCATTTCTTCATTTCTTCATTTCCCATTTCTCATTTCCTCGTTCCTGGTTTTACCACCACCCCTAGATCGAGGTATTAAAGTGTAAAAACATTTTCACTAAAATGTTGAAGGATGTAGGGATTGAAGTGCCAAAAAGTATAGAAACAAGGTCAAAGTGCAGGGGATGATAACATGCAACAATCATAACATGCGTAACCCCTTTTAGTATTTACAGATGTAGGGATATGGGGTTACGCATGTTATGATTGTTGCATGTTATCATCCCCTGCACTTTGACCTTGTTTCTATACTTTTTGGCACTTCAATCCCTACATCCTTCAACATTTTAGTGAAAATGTTTTTACACTTGTTTCACTGATTTTTACTGTGTGTAGCAACACGTATAAACCTACTGACTTTCGTGTAGAGTTCTACCTCCCTTGCATACCTATAAGCAGAATAGCTAGCAACTGTCAGTGACTCCCACATCCTGTCTCGTACGAATATTACGAGTACTGAGTACAACAGCGGGTCCAGTTGCCTGCCACAGTTATACGTTCAAAGACTACGACAAAACTAACTTCACGTGTTCGGCACGTGAGCAAACAAGAAAATGGCGTCTAAAACTAACACTTGTAAGGTTGCAGACCTGGAGTTTGACGACTTTGGGAGAAGGTATGAAGATTTTATGCATCAAGGATCATGTACGCTCCTGTATAAACGATTTTCATGAAAGAATTAGAGCGATTACTAACCCCAGTTTCGCGGTAGGTCGTTTGAACTGAAGAAGAAAGAAGAAGAAGAAGAAGAAGAAGAAGAAGAAGATGAACAATCGGCATTTTTACAATTTTCCGAGAATCACTGTAGCTGTATATTTTACGTACTTTTAGAGTATTATAGTGTATAGAAGCACTCGCAGAGCATGTAGTTTGTCTGAAAAGGCTTAAAACATCCGCGTTCGGGAGTTCTGAGCCGTTACTTTTGTATGGGGCTAATGGGCGTGTCTGCGCCATCCCTACATATAGAGTCTACCGACTCTATGATATAGGCCAAAAAAGACACTAGGACCCGACGCTAAGGACCCAAAAATCGTGCTCGTTAACCCCTTTGTCACGCGGTTTCCAGCTCGTCTCACCCGTATACTTCCAGTTCATCCGTACACTCCCGTATAGCAGCTGAGCTGAGCTGAGCAGTGTAGCTAGTGGAGGCAGTACAGCTAGTGGAGGCTCACAGGTATCACTCCTTCATCTATCTGAGCTTCACTACAGCCAACGTACGTATGTACTACGCCATAGTTTGACATATCTTCTGTCTCTTGGACTAGGCACCACTCCACTGCAAGTAGCCTCATAGCTCATGTAGCTGGAGTGTGGGTGATTAACTGTATATGTAGGATCTCAATGAGGTTGGTGTGTAGCTGAACTGTGCATTTTGTGCAGTACAAAGCATGGGTCCTTAAAATGGCAGTTAAGGACTCGTTATTTCCATGCCATGCAATTGTAGATATTTAGTTCTGGGATCTTAATAAGACTGATAAGTAGTAGTTCAGCATGTAAATGTGCATTTCGTGCTGTACAGAGCATGGGTCCTTAAGAATGGTAGTTTAGAACTCACTTTTTCCGCAATTGTAGTGGTTTAGTGCCTAGCTATGTCAGGACATATGAAAATAATTGATGACAGTTTAAAGTGTACATATTGTGCTGCACAAAGCATGGGTCCTTAAGAATGGCAGTTTAGGACCCACTGTTTCCATGCAGTTTCTTCCGTGCAATTGTAGATATTTAGTGCCTATTGCAATTGCAAGACATTATGAAACTATTGGATGACAATTTAGGATGTAAAGTGTACAATTTGTGCTGAATGAAGCATGGGTCCTAGACCTTAAGAATGGCAGTTTAGGACCTGCTGTTTGCATGCAGTTTCTTCCATGCAATTGTAGTAGATATTTAGTGCCTATTGCAATTGCATGACATTAATGTAACAGCAATTTAGAATGTAAAGAGTGCAATTTGTGCAGAACTAAGCATGGGTCCCAGTGGTGTAGACAGGATTTAGATGAAGGGGGTGCCATGTGCTAGCACTTTTCTCTCTTCGGCCAGAAGCCACACCCCTTTATTATGTAACCTCCTGTGGCTCGCGTGTGACTACGAAACATGTATAATACATCAGTTTGCTTGCAAATATCAAGCTAAACCCGGAGATAAACAGGGTGCTCTGAGTCCGCTTAATCTTCAGGTAAGATGTAAACTTGATGAACAGTAGCCTAAGCCTAGGCATATATATAAAGGGGGTGCTTGAGCACCCAAAGCACCCCCCCTGTCTCTATGCCACTGGGTCCTTAAGAATGGCAGTTTAGGACCTGCTGCAATGCAATAGAGATTTAGTGCCAATAATGATTGAATCACACTATTGGATGAATGTAAATTGTCCATTTTGTGCTGTATAGAATATTGGTCTATGGCATTTGGTGGACACTGGTAAAGTGTGCATTTTGTGCTGTACAAAGCATGGGTCATTAAGAATAGTAGTTTAGGATCCACTGTTTCCATGAAGTATATATAAGAGTGTGGGTCCTAAGAATGGCAGTTTAAGACCTGCTATTTCCATGATGTATGTAGAGATTTAGTGGCTATGGCATTTGCAGCACATTAATGAGACTGGTGGATGGAGGTTTAGAGTGTAAAGTGTACAATTGTGTTGTATAAAGCATGGGTCCTTAAGAATATCAGTTTAGGACCCGTTGTTTCCATGCAGTTATAGTGCAATATTCCAATTGCAGGACATTAATAGATGGCAAGTGTGAAATTTGTGCATCCAGCCATTTACTGATTTCATGCTCACTGGATATCCTTATAAATGCAATAGAGATTTAGTGCCTATGATGATTTAACAACTCTGTTGGATGAATCTAAATTGTTGGTTTCGTGCTGTATAGAATATTGGTCTTCAGGATGGTGGTTTGAGACCTGCTGTTTCCATGCAGCTTATTGCAGAGATGTGAGACTAGTGGATGGCAGTTTAGAGCTATGAGTCCTTAAGAATTGACCCATTGTTTTAGTTAGGGGCAGTCTACAGTGTAAAGTGTGCAATTTGTGCTGTACAGTTAAGGCATGCGTGGGTCCTTAAGAATAGTAATTGAGGACCCACTGTTTCCGTGAAGTTTATATCAATGCTATTTAGTGCCTATTGCAATTGCATAACATTAATGAAACTATTGGATGGCAGTTTAGAATATAGTGTGAAATTTGTGCTGTATATATGTTCTAAGAATGGCAGTTTAGGACCTGCTTTTTCTGTAATGATTATATCAATGCAATTATAGAGATTTAGTGGCCATGGCATTTGCAGCACATTAATGAGACAGGTGGATGGCAGTTTAGAGTGTAAAGTGTTGTACAAAGCATGGGTCCTTCCTTAAGAATGGTTAGGACCCGCTGTTTCCGTGAAGTTTATATCAGCGCTTTTGTAGGTATTTAGTGCTTTTGCAATTGCATAACATTAATGAAACTATTGGATGGCAGTTTAGAACATAAAGTGTGCAATTTGTGCTGTAAAAAGCATGGGTCCTAAGAATGGCAGTTTAGGACCCGCTGTTTCCGTGATGTTTATATCGTAGAGATTTAGTGACCATGGCATTTGCAGCACATTAATGAGACTAGTGGAAGAGTGTAAAGTGTGCAATTGTGTTGTATAAAGCATGGGTCCTTAAGAATATCGGTTTAGGATCCGCCGTTAGGGCAATATTCCAATTGCAGGACATTAATAGATGGCAAGTGTGAAATTTGTGCATCCAGAATTCATGCTCACTGGATATTTAGTTCCTACTGCAATTGCATAACATTAATGAAACTATTGGATGGCACTTTAGAACATAAAGTGTGCAATTTGTGCTGTAAAAAGCATGGGTCCTAAGAATGGCAGTTTAGGACCTGCTGTTTCCGTGATGTTTATATCAATGTAATTGTAGAGATTTAGTGGCCATAGCATTTGCAGCACATTAATGAGACAGGTGGATGGCAGTTTAGAGTGTGAAGTGTGCATTTAGCTCTGTACAAAGCATGGATCCTAAGAATCGCAGTTTAGGACCTACTGTTTCCATGAAGTTTCTTCCATGCAATTGTAGATATTTAGTACCTTTAGAATGTAGAGATTTAGTGGCCATGGCATTAGCAGCACATTAGTGACACAGGTGGATGGTTGTTTAGAGTGTAAAGTGTGCATTCTTTGCTGTACAAAGCATGGGTACTTAAGAATGGCAGTTTAGGACCCACTGTTTCCATGCAGTTTCTTCCATGCAATTGTAGATATTTAGTGCCTATTGCGATTGCGTGACATTAATGAAACTATTGGATGGCAAGTTTATATCAATGCAATTGTAGAGATTTAGTGGCCATAGCATATTAGCAGCACATTAATGACACAGGTGGATGGCTGTTTAGAGTGTAAAGTGTGCATTTTGTGCTGTACAAAGCATGGGTCCTTAAGAATGGCGGTTTAGGACCCGCTGTTTCCGTGAAGTTTATATCAATGCAATTGTAGAGATTTAGTGGCTATGGCATTTGCAGCACATTAATGTGTCTGGTGGATAGTGTGAAGTGTGCATTTTGTGCTGTACAAGGCATTGGTCCTTAAGAATAGCAGTTTAGGACCCGCTGTTTCCATGAAGTTTATATCAATGCAATTGTAGAGATTTAGTGGCCATGGCATTAGCAGCACATTAATGACACAGGTGGATGGCTGTTTAGAGTGTAAAGTGTGCATTTTGTGCTGTACAAAGCATGGGTCCTTAAGAATGGCAGTTTAGGACCTGCTGTTTCCATGAAGTTTATATCAATGCAATTGTAGAGATTTAGTGGCCATGGCATTAGCAGCACATTAACGACACAGGTGGATGGCTGTTTAGAGTGGAAAGTGTGCATTTTGTGCTGTACAAAGCATGGGTCCTTAAGAATGGCAGTTTAGGACCTGCTGTTTCCATGATATTTATATCAATGCAATTGTAAAGATTTAGTGGCTATGGCATTTGCAGCACATTAATGTGACTGGTGGATGGCGGTTTAGAGTGTGAAGTGTGCATTTTGTGCTGTACAAGGTATGGGTCCTTAAGAATGGCAGTTTAGGACCCCACTGTTGTAGATATTTAAAATTAAGAATGACAGTTTAGGACGTTTCCATGAACATGTATAGTGCATCTGAGACTAGTGGATGGCAGTTTAGAGCTATGGGTTTTAAGAATGACAGTTTTGGCCCCGCTGTTTCTGTACAGCTTAATTAGTAGCTACGACCATTAATGAGACTGGTGGATGGCAGTTTAGAGTGTAAAGTGTGCATTATTTTGCTGTATGAAGCATGGGTCCTTAAGAATGACAGTTTAGGACCCGCTGTATTTCTATATTTAGTGCCTATTGCAATTGCGGAACAGTAATGAAACTGTTTAGAATGGAAAATCTGCAATTTGTATTTACAAAGGATGGGCCTTAAGAATATTAGACCTGCTGTGTCCATGCAGTTGAGTTAGTGCCTGTCGTGATTGAATAAGACTATTGGATGAATGTAAATTGTGTGTTTCAAGCTATATAGGATATTCGTCTTAAGAATAGTGTGCTGTTTCAATGAAGTTTATTGCTTGCACATGGTACATGTATACTTCAATGAGACCCTAGTGGATGGCAGTTTTGAGCTATGGGTCCCTCTAACAATGACAATTTAGGACCCGCTGTTTCTGTGCAATTTATTTCAATGAGATTTGTGGTGATTGAATAAGACTATTGGATGAATGTAAATTGTGCATAGAATATGGGTCTTAAGAATTGTGGTTTGAGACCTGCCGTTCCCATGAAGTTCATTGTTGAGGTATAGTGCATATGGTACTTTAATGAGACTAGTGGATGGCGGTTTAGAGCTATGGGTTTTAAGAATGACAGTTTCGGCCCCGCTGTTTCTGTGCAGCTTAATTAGTAGCTACGACCATTAATGAGACTGGTGGATGGCAGTTTAGAGTGTAAAGTGTGCATTATTTTGCTGTATGAAGCATGGGTCCTTAAGAATGACAGTTTAGGACCCGCTGTATTTCTATATTTAGTGCCTATTGCAATTGCGGAACAGTAATGAAACTGTTTAGAATGGAAAATCTGCAATTTGTATTTACAAAGGATGGGCCTTAAGAATATTAGACCTGCTTTGTCCATGCAGTTGAGTTAGTGCCTGTCGTGATTGAATAAGACTATTGGATGAATGTAAATTGTGTGTTTCAAGCTATATAGGATATTCGTCTTAAGAATAGTGTGCTGTTTCAATGAAGTTTATTGCTTGCTCATGGTACATGTATACTTCAATGAGACCCTAGTGGATGGCAGTTTTGAGCTATGGGTCCCTCTAACAATGACAATTTAGGACCCGCTATTTCTGTGCAATTTATTTCAATGAGATTTGTGGTGATTGAATAAGACTATTGGATGAATGTAAATTGTGCATAGAATATGGGTCTTAAGAATTGTGGTTTGAGACCTGCCGTTCCCATGAAGTTCATTGTTGAGGTATAGTGCATATGGTACTTTAATGAGACTAGTGGATGGCGGTTTAGAGCTATGGGTTTAAGAATGACAGTTTAGGCCCCGCTGTTTCCGCACAATTACAGTTTAGGACCCGCCGTTTTCATGCCATTTATTCCATACAATTGTAGATATTTAGTGCCTATTGAATAGACAAATGTATGCATCGGGAGATAGTGTAGGTGTTAGGTACCTGGTGGATATACACCTACATACACAAAGATCAACTGAGCTCCTAGTGCTCAGTCTATATACCTGTCGACTTTTCAAGCCACACCATTGTAATAAGTATTTGATTCTTACTACTGGAAAGTGAAGCCTGGGAAAAAATTATATAGCCCTCGAATCCAACTACAGCCTCAGGTTAAGAGGGTCAGGGGGAACAGATTAGTAGATGATGCAGAACTAAAGTATACTTGTAAATACGCACTATTGACTGTGCAAGTATATGTAATGATATATGCTGGACCACCACCCTTACCATTTCATCTCTTGTCCAACATGAGATACCCACTTTGCAATGTAATACACTATTGCCTCTCTAACGTCCTGTGATCAAATATTGAACCAAACACACTGAACTGAAACAGAAAGTCTTAATAAGAACTCATATTTATAACGGATGACACATGCTACAGTGAATGTGTCTCAAAACACCCTATACTAGACATAAAAGTCTTAGATAAATCGCCCCACCAGACAATATCCCGATGCAAGTCAGTGGGTTACCTGGCGTTCTGAATTCAAGGGTGGTGGTAGCAAATGGGGTGTATCTGGTAACATATATCTGGTATCATATCTTCATGATCTTTAAGATCATGAAGTAGTTTACAGTCAAGATCCTCATATTTGGAGAGATTATAAGGGATTGTGTTGGATGAAGAGTTAGGAGCAATGTGCTGAGGGGAAGAATAGGAGTTGAGGTCATTGGTGGGTGATATCTGCATGAGGTGGGAGATACTCTGTCATGACAGGTGCAATCCCTCTTAGCACTGCATCATGACAGATGTTGAACTCCTGTCATCCCATGCTATTTCACAGACATTCAGAACTTGAGGACTGATCCTCCCTACACAGTGCACATGCTGCACTCTCTTTCATTTTCCACAGGTGGAGTGGCAGTGTGTCTGTTGCCACAGGTATTCTGGTGCCTATGGTAATGACAAGACCTCAGATCTAGAGAGACAGGTAGTAAGCGTTAATTGTACAATGCAGAGTGCATATTTCAAAGGTGAGTCTAGTGGGCAGTTTAAACACAACTATTAGTGCCTGTTGTGGTGGCAGGATTGGTCCTCTGTGACTGGTTGAGACAATGCTATATTTGCTGTTCATTGACGAGTCTTACAAAGATGCATGTTTATGTGGGCAGTTAAGGATTATGTCTCTCAGATTCATTACAATGCATGTATTCTGTCTTTGGTGCCTGATGACAAGACGGGGCTTTAGAGGGATAAGACTGCTTGCATAGCATGGTTGGATCCTTAGCGGTTGAGAACTCTGCAGTGCATTGCAGAGATTTGTATAGCGAGTAGCATTTTATACATCATGCAGTATATGAGTGTACGCTCCGTTGCCATGCAGTGTATTCACTCCAACTGAAGAGATGTACATGCATATAGTGCCTATAGTGACAGTGGGACCAAAATGGATAGCATTGTACAAAACAAAGTGCACACTTCGTGCTGGACATTCAATGGCAGTTTTGACAGAATTAGAACTTGTGGAGAGCAGAGAATATACTTGGGGTACAAAGGTATTCCATATAGTATAGACTCATGTTGCCATGCATTGTATTCAGTCCAACTGAAGAGTTTTGACGGTGTGCATGCTCAATCAATCAAATGGTACAGTAAGTTTGAACAGTTCAATCTATTGTGAACAGTATCTGTCTGTGCAGTCATCCTTAGCTGTGTACAAACACCTGTCCACTCCAACCACACAACAGTCTGCAAAGGAGAGAAAATGCATGTGTGTCAAATGAGAATGAGTCCTAAACTGCCACTCAAGGACCCACTCTTTTTCAGCACCAGGAGCACACTTTATATTCTAAACTGCTACCAACCAGACTCACTAAGGTCATGCATTCACTACAGGCACTAAATCTACATAACAGCTTACAATAAACCACATACACATACACAGAAACAGTGAGTCCTAAACTATAAGGATCCAGCACAAATTCACATTTAATTACAATCCAATGGTCACATCGAGAACTTAGGAGCACGATAGACATTACATGTAAATGCTATATTCCAAACTATTATCCACTGCGGTAAATGTATGCTTGGATCTTAAATTGCATTGTAAATTTCCATCTACATGTACAAAATGCACAACAAACATCAAAACTGCCATCTATGCGATCACCAAAAACTGGGCCCTAAAACCTCAGTATCTCAGTTGATAAATACATCACCTAGAAAGCGAGTGTCATCAATGGAAACTCCACCTGAGGAAATCACTACCAGCACTTTATCGGTACTAACAGTGTGTCCTATACTGCAATCCTTAAGGATCCATGCTTTGTAAAACGTAAATTGCACACTTTACATTCTAAACTGCCATTCAATAGGTTCATTACTGTCCTACAACTGCAATAGGCACTAAATATCTACAACTGTATGGAATAAACTGCATGGAAACAGCGGATCCTAAACTGCCATTCTTAAGAACCCATGCTTTGTACAGCACAAAATGTACACTTTAAACATTAAAGTACCATCCATTAGTCTCAGTCCTGCCATAGCTACTAAACACAACTAAACTGCACTGAAACAGCAGGTCCTACACTGTCATTCTTAAGGACCCATAGCTCTATATACTGCCAACCAGTATAGTCTAATTAAAGTACAATATGCAATATATGTCTTCAATAAAGAGCATGGAAACAGAGAAGACACCACCATTCTTAAGACCCATATTCTACACGGCACGAAATGCACAATTTCCAATGGTCTTCCATAGGCACTAAATCTCTACAATTGCATTGCACGGAAACAGAAGATCCAAAACTGCCATTCTTTTAAGGACCCATGTTTAGTTCAGCACAAATTGCACACATTACACTCTACACTGCCATCTAATAGTTTCATTAATGTCCAGCAATTACAATAGGCACTAAATATCTACAATTGTATGGAATAAATGGCATGAAAACGGCGGGTCCTAAACTGCCATTCTTAGGACCCATGCTTTGTACAGCACAAATTTCACAATTTACATTCTAAACTGTCATCCACCAGTCTCAGTGGCCATAGCTACTAATTAAGCCAAGCGGAAACAGCGGGGCCTAAACTGTCATTCTTAAACCCATAGCTCTAAACCGCCATCCACTAGTCTCATTAAAGTACCATATGCACTATACCTCAACAATGAACTTCATGGGAACGGCAGGTCTCAAACCACAATTCTTAAGACCCATATTCTATGCACAATTTATATTCATCCAATAGTCTTATTCAATCACACAAATCTCATTGAAATAAATTGCACAGAAACAGCGGGTCCTAAATTGTCATTGTTAGAGGGACCCATAGCTCAAAACTGCCATCCACTAGGGTCTCATTGAAGTATACATGTACCATGAGCAAGCAATAAACTTCATTGAAACAGCACACTATTCTTAAGACGAATATCCTATATAGCTTGAAACACACAATTTACATTCATCCAATAGTCTTATTCAATCACGACAGGCACTAACTCAACTGCATGGACACAGCAGGTCTAATATTCTTAAGGCCCATCCTTTGTAAATACAAATTGCAGATTTTCCATTCTAAACAGTTTCATTACTGTTCCGCAATTGCAATAGGCACTAAATATAGAAATACAGCGGGTCCTAAACTGTCATTCTTAAGGACCCATGCTTCATACAGCAAAATAATGCACACTTTACACTCTAAACTGCCATCCACCAGTCTCATTAATGGTCGTAGCTACTAATTAAGCTGCACAGAAACAGCGGGGCCGAAACTGTCATTCTTAAAACCCATAGCTCTAAACCGCCATCCACTAGTCTCATTAAAGTACCATATGCACTATACCTCAACAATGAACTTCATGGGAACGGCAGGTCTCAAACCACAATTCAAAATAAGCAAAATAATGCACACTTTACACTCTAAACAGCAAAATAATGCACACTTTACACTCTAAACTGCCATCCACCAGTCTCATTAATGGTTGTAGCTACTAATTAAGCTGCACAGAAACAGCGGGGCCAAAACTGTCATTCTTAAAACCCATAGCTCTAAACTGCCATCCACTAGTCTCAGATGCACTATACATGTTCATGGAAACGTCCTAAACTGTCATTCTTAATTTTAAATATCTACAACAGTGGGTCCTAAACTGCCATTCTTAAGGACCCATACCTTGTACAGCACAAAATGCACACTTCACACTCTAAACCGCCATCCACCAGTCACATTAATGTGCTGCAAATGCCATAGCCACTAAATCTCTACAATTGCATTGATATAAATATCACGGAAACAGCAGGTCCTAAACTGCCATTCTTAAGGACCCATGCTTTGTACAGCACAAAATGCACACTTTCCACTCTAAACAGGCATCCACCTGTGTCATTAATGTGCTGCTAATGCCATGGCCACTAAATCTCTACAATTGCATTGATATAAACTTCATGGAAACAGCAGGTCCTAAACTGCTATTCTTAAGGACCCATGCCTTGTACAGCACAAAATGCAATAGACATTAAATATCTACAATTGCATGGAAAAAACTTCACGTACACAGTGGGTCCTAAATTGCCATTCTTAAGGACCAATGCCTTGTACAGCACAAAATGCACACTTCACACTATCCACCAGACACATTAATGTGCTGCAAATGCCATAGCCACTAAATCTCTACAATTGCATTGATATAAACTTCACGAAAACAGCGGGTCCTAGACTGCCATCCACCAGCCTCATTAATGCCCCTAATTAAACTGCACTAAAACAATGGGTCAATTCTTAAGCACTCAACTCTAAACCTCCATCCACCAGTCTCATTAATGTGCTGCAAATGCCATAGCCACTAAATCTCTACATACATCATGGAAATAGCAGGTCTTAAACTGCCATTCTTAGGACCCACACTCTTATATATACTTCATGGAAACAGTGGATCCTAAACTACTATTCTTAATGACCCATGCTTTGTACAGCACAAAATGCACAGTTCAGCTACACACCAACCTCATTGAGATCCTACATATACAGTCAATCACCCACACTCCAGCGTCACCTAGAATAAACTTCACGGAAACAGCAGGTCCTAAACTGCTATTCTTAAGGACCCATGCCTTGTACAGCACAAAATGCAATAGGCATTAAATATCTACAATTGCATGGAAAAAACTTCACGTAAACAGCGGGTCCTAAACCGCCATTCTTAAGGACCCATGCTTTGTACAGCACAAAATGCACACTTTACATTCTAAACCGCCATCCACCTGCGTCATTAATGTGCTGCTAATGCCATGGCCACTAAATCTCTACAATTGCATTGATATAAACTTCACGGAAACAGCAGGTCCTAAACCGCCATTCTTAAGGACCCATGCTGGGTACAGCACAAAATGCACACTTTACACTCTAAACAGCCATCCACCTGTGTCACTAATGTGCTGCTAATATGCTATGGCCACTAAATCTCTACAATTGCATTGATATAAACTTGCCATCCAATAGTTTCATTAATGTCATGCAATTGCAATAGGCACTAAATATCTACAATTGCATGGAAGAAACTGCATGCAAACAGCAGGTCCTAAACTGCCATTCTTAAGGACCCATGCTTTGTACATTACTAAATTCACACTTCACAATCTAAACTGCCATCCACCAGTGTCATTTAATGTGCTGCAAATGCCATGGCCACTAAATCTCTACAATTGCATAAACATCACGGAAACAGCGGGTCCTAAACTTAAGGATCCATGCTTAGTTCAGCACAAATTGCACACTTTACATTCTAAACTGCCATCCAATAGTTTCACTTTTTGTCTGGCAATTGCAATAGGCACTAAATTGCATGGAAGAAACAGCGGGTCCTAAACTGCTATTCTTAAGGACCCATGCTTTGTATATAGCACAATATGTACACTTTACACTTTAAACTGCCATCCACTAGTCTCATATGTCCTACCATAGCTAGGCACTAAATCTTTGAAAAAGCGGGTTCTAAACTGCCATTCTTACTGCTGTATACACCACACAACACCATGGAAAAAGTGGGTCCTAAACTACCATTCTTAAGGACCCATGCTCTGTACAGCACGAAATGCACATTTACATGCTGAACTACTAATTATCAGTCTTATTAAGATCCCAGAACTAAATATCTACAATTGCATGGCATGGAAATAACGAGTCCTTAACTGCCATTTTAAGGACCCATGCTTTGTACTGCACAAAATGCACAGTTCAGCTACACACCAACCTCATTGAGATCCTACATATACAGTTAATCACCCACACTCCAGCTACATGAGCTATGAGGCTACTTGCAGTGGAGTGGTGCCTAGTCCAAGAGACAGAAGATATGTCAAACTATGGCGTAGTACATACGTACGTTGGCTGTAGTGAAGCTCAGATAGATGAAGGAGTGATACCTGTGAGCCTCCACTAGCTGTACTGCCTCCACTAGCTACACTGCTCAGCTCAGCTCAGCTGCTATACGGGAGTGTACGGATGAACTGGAAGTATACGGGTGAGACGAGCTGGGAACTGCGTGAGAAAGGGGTTAAGAAGCACGATTTTAATTGCATATTTGGGTCCTTAGCGTCGGGTCCTAGTGCCTTTTTTAGACCGTGTAATACCTCATTTCATTAAAATGTTGAAGGATGTAGGGATGGTAGTGCCAAAAATTAAAGAAACAAGATTGTAATGACCTGAGTGGTGCACAGTGAACAACTGATTATGATCTGACCATTACACAACTTATGTATGTGGGGAAATGAAACCACGTGGAAATTATGCATGCACAAAGATGAATTACAATTCATGCACGTATGCAGACAAGGGATAATTGCATGCAACAATAACAACATCCGTAACCCCATGAAACAAAATGTAGGGAGGGGTTACGCATGTTGTTATTGTTGCATGTAATTATCCCTTGTCTGCATACGTGCATGAATTGTAATTCATCTTTGTGCATGCATAATTTCCACGTGGTTTCATTTCCCCACATACATAAGTTGTGTAATGGTCAGATCATAATCAGTTGTTCACTGTGCACCACTCAGGTCATTACAATCTTGTTTCTTTAATTTTTGGCACTACCATCCCTACATCCTTCAACATTTTAATGAAATGTTTTTTACACTTGTTTCACTCATTTTTCTTGGGTATAATATCTAGCAGTGTCCACTTCAAATTCTGCTTCTTTGTGGATTGCTTTACCATCCTTACTTGCTTATTTTACATTCTACTTGTTGCTATAATGTTGCAACAAGAATATTGCTATTGAAGTCATACTCAGAGAGCTGAGAACAAGATAACTGCTATTGATTGTGAGGAAATATTATTGTATATGAGAAAATATTGCTGGGAATAGATGTAATCAGTAGTAGGACTTGACAAAGGAAGTGTGAAAAGTACGAAGGCCATAATATAATAAAGATGTACAATGATGGATCATTATTACAAAAATTCAACATGGTCAGATTAGGTAAGGAATAAATAGGAAATGAGGATATGACATGAAGGAATTATTGATGAGATGACAGCTGGAAATACATGTGGCTTTCAATTGTAATGATGCATGTAGTTCTTACAATAGTAGATCTGCATATAGTGACAACATTTAGGGAAGTGCCACTGGAACACCCAGGGAAAAACCGGAGATAAAATCCATAAGGGAAAAACTCAGGATAAACCCACATTCTGGAGGTGTTGTTGAGGGTTTCAGTTGGTTATGGTTCAGACAGAGGGAGATCTGTATGGCAGAGTGGGGAATATTAGAGGAAGGTGCACACAAACAGAGGTACTGTATATACACACATCATGCCCATAAGTGACTCAGCACTGCTTACATAAAACTAGACGAATACTTGCAGCATTGTGGGTGAAACCACTTAGCCATAAGCTGAATATTGTGTGCACATTTCAGTGATAATGCTGTAGTATACAGAAATGTTTCTAGTGGTACAACTAGGTGTACCTGCTCTGCTCACCCTATGACTCAATTATCTCACTTGATATGTTGTCAGATTTATGATTCAGACATGCAGGTAAGAAAAAGGTAAAATGTGTGGCTTTGTTTGGTAGAATGCAAGATCTGGGAAGGTAGGAGATGAAGGACGTTTAGGGGACAGAAGGGAAAAAGGATCAGTCAGAACACATTTGTAATGGAGAGTTGTCACAGCTACATACAGTCTCATTGGCTTAGTGCACAAGGTACACCACAACTATTTCATTAAGTACAATCCAACAACACTTGTATTGCAGCCAGATATTCCACGTAGAGGGTGGTTAAGCGTGATTGTTTTTTGACCTGCTGCTGCATCATCCCTTAGTGGATGTGATAGCACCTGCACATACATATCTCTAGCTGCACTATCCAGGGGACATGCTATAGCTACTTCACATCTGCACATTGTGTATCTGTGCTTTGCTCATTGGTTGAGTTTACATCATTGCTCAGCAAGGCATCCATTCACCTTGTCAACATAGTGATTTTCTGGTAGTTGCCAGAACACACGGTGTACATCACACAGGGACTACAGGGAAATACTCAGTTGATTTTGGCAACCACCACTACTAATTGGAACAAGTCACCTTTAAGACCCTCATAGGTTACTTTACAATAGTGGGACACTATCACATTGTCTAAGGTGTGCCTGTCTTCTTGTATTGGCTTATCAAAGGCTGCCTTCAAGGTCAGAATGGCATCAACCACTGTGTCAGTAACGGGACACTGACTAGAGCACTCCCATTTCTTTCTCCGTATAGCTATGTGCACATGCAACATTTGTCATCAGTGTGGGAGTTCTTCAGCTACAACACACTGGTTATCCTCATTAATAGGTATGGAAATGTCTCTATTTACAAGCCAGAGTCATAGAAAAATGGCTTTGAGGCCATAGTGTGACACCCTTTACTGAAGTTCTACCTTTGAGTTCTGTGGATCTAATGCTCTTGAGCAAAAATCCAGCAGGCCCTTAGTGAACTTGCGCACAGCTTTGTTTAACAGTCTCCTAGCTGTTATCTACACATGGTCCTCCCCAACACCCTGGGCATTTGTTTGGCTACCTTCATGAAAAGGACATTAGTAGCTACATGGCCGATGTATATTACCTGAAAGTTATTGCAATTTATTTTGTGAATGGCAGCAGTAGCGAAGGGCCTTCAGGGCACACAAACTGACGGGACTCTGTATTTATGAGAAAAGATAAAAGTGGATAGCTACCAAACTACAGTAAAACTGACATACCTGAGAGTGATTGTACCGCCGGGGTAAAATAGCCGGACGAATGAAAAATCGCAGCAAACTGGAGCGCAGAGAAGTGTCAAAATGACGATGAACAACAAGTAGACGACCAACAGCGCGGCGAAAAGCAGCACATAGACTAGCAGCCCGCTTTATGCGTGTAACCTATGTATGACGTGTTATTAGTGTCAAAATTAATACGCTCGTACTCCGAATTGATGAGGTCGCTACATAATTTTATGAGGTCGCTTTGAGGGTGGTCATAATGTTATGAGGTCGCTAGAAAACTTTATGAGGTCGGTCATAATGTTATGAGGTCGCTAGAAAACTTTATGAGGTCGGTCATAATGTTATGAGGTCGCTAGAAAACTTATGAGGTCGGTCATAACGTTACGAGGTCGCTAGATAATTTTATGAGGTCGGTCATAATGTTATGAGGTCGCTAGAAAACTTTATGAGGTCGGTCATAATGTTATGAGGTCGCTAGAAAACTTTATGAGGTCGCTAGAAAACTTATGAGGTCGGTCATAACGTTACGAGGTCGCTAGATAATTTTATGAGGTCGGTCATAATGTTATGAGGTCGCTAGAAAACTTTATGAGGTCGGTCATAATGTTATGAGGTCGCTAGATAATTTTATGAGGTCGGTCATAACGTTATGAGGTCGATCATGGTCATTATGTTATGAACTCGCTGGTCAAATAGTTATGAGCTCGCTACATAATTTGCCTAGAGAACGGTCAGGTACTTTATTGGCGAGCGGGAGCGAGCCAACCTAGTCGACAAGCCACCAATCTACGCATGCGCAATAATTACGTAACCACCACCGATTTTGCTACATAGCATCCTCACTACAGCCATAGTATATATATCACAAACCATCACCGATTTTGCTACATAATTATGACTTAGAGCATCCTCACTACAGCCATAGTATATATCATCTGATATTATATATCACAAACCATCACCAATTTTACTACATAATTAGTGCATTGCCACCTGTACAATTAAAAAAAGAATTACAGAGAACATCCAATTTTCTGTGATACAAACAATAGAGTTCATTCATACAAATCTATTCCATAGTAGACACTTGGGTCTAGAGGTGCAACAAGAGCTTGTAGCTCTTCCATGTCAGCACTGCTAAGAGGATTAGGTGTGTCTGGTACACACAAAGTGTCACTTGTGTCTTCAAGAGGAACAGGACCATCCCAATCAACACCAAAGTCTTCCAATTGATCCTGCAGTTGTGATCATGATGTATTGCATCACAATTCAAGTATAAGATATAACTTACCTCCTCGAAGCTCTCAAATACCTCATTAGCAATATGACTGTTAGATGTAGCAATTCTCTGTAGGCCACTCGTCCACAGCTGTTCTGGGGAGAGGTTATGCTCTGAGCTCATAGGATGCTTAGCCCATGCATCTTTCCAACACTTGAGATGTCTGTTGATCCGAGGAATATAAACCATGTGCAGACAAAAGAGGTAAAGGTCATTGTTTGGATCAAGCATACTAACAGATTCCAGGTGGTTGAATAGCTCATGATAAAAGCCAAGAACACCTTCATAGACATCCCTCCACATTCTTTCTATGCGCTGATTATGTGTACTTTTGCCAACTATCACTGTACCACGTCCAGGCCCACGCATAGGGTGTGTGAGAAGGTACATTGCTACATCAACATTTTCACCACCCTTGTCAATTCGAATGCGTGAAGGTAGACCATGGATAGTGACTGCATCCCTGAAAAGTTGCAGTACAGTATTCGCTCGATTATTGCTTGAGCAGTGTAAGTAAACAGATAATCTGGAGTATCCATCAACTCCTCCGTGAACCACAAGTCTCCACCTGTTAGCCAATATTGTGCAATGTGTGCATGTTGTGTAAATCAAACTAATAGGGCAGTAAAAGGTGAAAATAATTACTGAAACTTTACGAGACTAGGCACCAGTATCCTAGTGCAATACCACTGAGTTATAATCACCAAAAGGACACCTTTCATGCTCATTCTTTTTACTTAGGCCTGTATCTGTACTCACTACTTGTGTGTGTGTGTGTGTGTGTGTGTGTGTGTGTGTGTGTGTGTGTGTGTGTGTGTGTGTGTGTGTGTGTGTGTGTGTGTGTGTGTGTTGTATCACGGTTGCCAGATTACCATGGTACTGCATTTTAGCGTATGATATAAACTAACACACTACCTGTCACCTTATGAGTTTGTGGTTCCCATCAAGATGCCAAAGCGATAGGGGTGAAGAAACAGCATACTTGCGCCGCTGTACAGCAGAAGTCCATCGTATTGCAACTCCTTCAGAGTCAACCCTGTGTAGAGCTTCCCTAATACGTGTCTGAGAAATTCGGTGACCTCGGCTTAGCAAATGTCCATGCATTAAACGAGAGCCACAATTTGGGAACTCCTCCTTAATTTGCGAAACAAGCACGTCCAGCTCTTGGTCTGTGATACTGGAGTATAAAGAAGTTATACTCAATCCAAATTCAGTCATTCTTCTTCTTATGGTACTTGTACTAACACCAAGAACTTCAGCTATCTTTGGACAATTGAACCCCAAATGCAGGAGGTATTCAAGCTGTTCTTGGTTGATCTCCAACTTTGGACGTCCCCTACGGTTCTCCTGGAGTACCCGGGGTGTATATCCACACTCATTCCTCATGCTTTGTGACCTGTTGAGGTCTTCAAGCAAAGTCAAACTCATACCAACTGTATCCACAACTTCTCTGTTGCTAGAGTTCAGGGTCAGCAAAATGCGATGCAGCCTTTCCACATGATAAACAAGACAGTCCAGTTTATCTGGTTCTCTACCTTCCTCATAACAGGTTACTAGTCGCTTCACTCTTTGACACACTCCAACGCTTGCTTCCAAAAGCTCACTATTCAACCCGGTACTGGTAGCATATGGCGTGTTATCCGCTCTAGAGGAACTGCTTGTAGACGCCATGGCCATAAGGGTAGGAAACGTTACGCGTGCTTGGACTACGTGAGAGTCACATGACAGTCATAACGGCTTCTAGTTGCGTGGGAGAATTGAATTGGAATGTAGACTACAAAAACAACGACGGTCCTCCAAAAATTATATGGCGACCTCACGTTCTCATAGCGGCTTCATAAATCATGACCGTCCTCAGAGCGACCTAACGCCCTCATACCGACCTCATAACATTATGACTGACCTCAAAATTATCTAGCGACCTCATAACATTATGACCGACCTCAAAAAGTTTTCTAGCGACCTCATAACATTATGGCCGACCTCATAAAGTTTTCTGGCGACCTCATAACATTATGACCGACCTCATAAAGTTTTCTGGCGACCTCATAACATTATGACCGACCTCAAAAAGTTTTCTAGCGACCTCATAACATTATGACCGACCTCATAAAGTTTTCTAGCGACCTCATAACATTATGACCGACCTCATAAAGTTTTCTAGCGACCTCATAACATTATGACCGCCCTCAAAGCGACCTCATAAAATTATGTAGCGACCTCATCAATTCGGAGTACGAGCGTATTAATTTTGACACTAATAACACGTCATACCTATGCACGTGAAAATGCAGAGGGCTGTGCATATTATGTTGACGCAGGCGCGATCGTCTAATAGCGCATGAGTAATCACATCACAAATATGCAATCAACGAGGAAATGGCGTCCGACTATACGGAAGTGCTCGTAAATCCTTGCTGTTCCCTTGCGAGAGGGATCCTACGACGATTCTGTTGGCCTAGGATCATGCACCGGAGAGAAATGAATCGTTTTATGCTAAAATAAAGGTGAGCGCGTTTGTCAATTTTGAGGTAGACCGTTTGAAGAAGAAGAAGAAGAAGAAGAAGAAGAAGATGATGAAAAAAATTTCAAAAACGGAGGTGTGGCAGTTTCCGTATGTCATTGTATACGTGTATTTTACATACTTTGAGGGTCTTATATGATAGAGAAAGACTCGTAGAGCCTTGTTATATGTCTGAAAAGGCTTATAACTGTAGTGTTCAGGAGCTATGAGCCGTTTCATCTGGAAAATGGGCGTGTCCGTGTCGGCGCCATCCCTACATAGAGAGTCTACCGACTCTCTGATACTGCTAGTCATTCTCCCTCTATCTTGAAATTCTTGAAGCACTATATAGCTGCAGTTATGGTTTGCTGACTGTCGTCTGAGTAAAATACACACTCGTTTAGTTTTCGCTCTGCCAAAAGTGGACCCGATCCAGTTTTCACTTTGCCAGTGGTGGACCCGGTGTCTTATAATTTTGGGGACCCCATGAGAATGGGGCCCCCCGTCCCCATAATCCCGGTAAAATGGGGACCCTCTTAGATATGGCATGATTTAGTACACACTTATATTACACTACCCAAGGTAATAGGAGTAGAGGTAGTAACAATATTAGAATTTTGAGAAGCATAATCCATCATAGAATACATATTACAGAAGACTAACCGTCAAGGTACGAGGAAGAAGAGTGAGATATGATGAGGGGGAGAGGGAGAGGGATGGGGGGGAGATGGAGAGGAGATAGTGATTGGCATGTGGAGTACTTTCTCTCATTTCCACCTCTATCTAATAATGTTAGATGGCAGACATAACCTGTAAGCCCTCTGTCGATTACATCGTCAACACCCACAGCCAAGTGAATGATGTAATGTGAATACAATTATTTCTGCCATGAACCCTTTCCACCTCTCTCTAGTAATGGTATCACAGGAACAGAGAGTGTCCTAATTAGTGTCCTGATTTCATGGTGTGTTATGTGCAAAGATGATATTTAAAACATGTCCCATATACACATGTGTAGAGAAGATTACATGTCCCATCCAATGCCCACCTCTTCAAACCTACTGTATATGTTCATTGTCAGTGATGGTACTACTTGTCTCCTTCTTCAGGTCTCAGATGGGGACTAAAGTAGACACAGACCTTATTTCAGATGACATCATCTTTCACTCCTTCATCTCCTTCTCCCTCTCTCTTTCTTCTCTTTTCTACCTTGGAATTATTTTTGTACCCATGCACTCTCTATATATCTAATGATGTGTGAACACCGAGTGTGTGTGTGTACATGAGGGAGGTCGGGTGTCCTGTCTTCACTGCAGAGTGCATGGAGTGGGTTATGTGGTAGACAGAGGTATACCTGATACACATGGAGGGTAGTGGGTATGTAATAGAGGAGGAGGTCCAGATGATGGGTGGCCATGGATTCTCCTGCCTCAAGGCTTTGCCTGTACTGATGAATCTCTTTCAGAGCTGACAGACGATGGAAACTCTGGGTTGTGAGGGATGCTGTGTGGATTATGTGTTAGCTAGAGGTATACCTGATACACATGAAGGGTAGTGGGTATGTAATAGAGGAGGAGGTCCAGATGATGATGGATGATGGCCACCCTACAACTGACCTGAGGTTGACAGGAGGGGACATGATGCACTCCACTAGTTGGGACACTTCTATCCCACTAGTGTGTGGGGTATAGAGAGGTTCCACTGTAGTTACATGTATAGGGTGTATGGGAACTGGAGGGACTGTCCAGTCTGATACCCATTCCAATGACAACATTAGAAGGAGTGAGGTACAAGAAGAAGGTTAGGTATACGAGTGTCATAACCTGGACTCCTCTTCTCTGATACTCTCTCCCTCTCTTCCTATACACCCTCCTTCCCTCCATCCTAACTTCCCCACTCTTCCCATATTCCTAATTCCCCCACACCCTCTCCCCCTCCTCCTCCCCCAGCCTATCTCTCTCCAGAGGTGGTCCACAAGAGATGGGGAGACCAAGGTAGAAATATTTACTAAACATGTTCTCAACATATCATGACATCATCAATACAGTAGATACACAATGCACAGGAAAAATAAGAGATAACACAGTATTAGAATATCTGAACTCTGTTGTTATCACAATCAGATACATATATATACCCATCAGTACAAGAGGTGATATAGGAAGGGCGTAACAACTGTCCCTCCTTCTGACCACACACCCCAAATGAGGTGACAAACTGACCTGAGGATGTATATACTACAATACGATCTTGCCACATGTCAGATACATACACATATTGGTCAGCAATGAGGACACTGGATGGCCCACTTAATCTTCCCTCTCCTTCCTGACCAAATAGTCGTATGAAGTGGCCACTGCTGTCCAGCACTTGCACTCTCCCATTCCCTCTATCAGCAATGTACATGTTCCTAGTACTGTCAAATGTGATATCGGATGGAAAATCTAATTCTCCTCTTCCTTTACCATATGAGCCAATGGATCGGATGAAGTTCAAGTCCAGGTCAAACACCTGAATACGACGGTTATCACAGTCACACACATACATTTGATGGTTATATAGTGTAACTCCACGTGGAATATGAAACTCTACATTCTTACTGCCCCTCCGACCGACACACTTAATCAGTTCACCACTGCTAGTGAACTTCTGCAGCTTGTGGTTACTGCTGACATAAATACTATCTGTATCATCAATTGCTATGCTTTTTGGGCCTTCCATCTCTTCTGGTCTATTGCCTCTTGAACCAAATTTCCGAATCCTCTGTCCTCTGATGTCAAAGATAGATATTTGACAACCCCCACATTCACTAACAATCATTTTCCCACGACTGTTGAAGGCAATGCCATATGGTCCTATCACTCCAGTCACAACCCTCACTGGGTGGCCTAGTTGAGTGGGGTCAGGGTACACAGTGGTGGTGAAGGGGCTGCCATTGATTTCTTTGTCATTGAGCCTCACATGAAGTTTGTGTTGGCCTCGACTGACTGCTGTGTATGACACTGCATATCGAGAAGAGGTAGTGGCTCCTGCAACATGTAGGGCTGGTGGTTTCCTGGATGGACTGGTGGGTGTGACTTGACAAACAGGTTCCAGTTCAGCAGTGACATTCTGTTGCAGTGTACATGGCCTACCACTAGTCTCAGTTACTTCAACTATGACATGTGTTGGGTGGTTGGCAGTGGCTGACTGTAGGCCTGGACCACTGACATGGCAGGTGTAGGAGGCAAACTGCTGGGACTGCTGCAGCTGACGAATGAGGGCATCTTTCTGTCTTAGCTCTTGTTCTTTCTCTCTAATCTCATTGCAGAGTTGATCTTTCTCTTGTTCTTTCTCTCTCTGGAGTTGGTCTTTCTCCTGTTCCTTCTTCTGTAGGAGGCGTGTCTTGTTACTGACAGATTCTTGTAGTTCATGTATTTCACCTTGCAGTTGATCCTCCACTTGACGTCGTCTCTCTAGTGTTTGCTGGATCTGAACATTTGTTAGGTCTAGTCTCCTACTCAGCCTCTGTGTCTCTTCCTCTTTTTGCTGGAGCTCATCTCTGAGACTCTGATTCTCTCTCCTACTCTCTCTAATTTCTCCCTCTCTCTCCTCATTCTCTTGTTGGAGTTGCTGAATCAGCTGATCCCTCTCCTGAATGTCTCCTCCTCCCTCTCCTGCTTCAAGGCTTTGTCTGTACTGAGGAGTCTCTTTCAGAGCTGACAGACGATGGCAAATCTGCTGGGCTGAGGGACGCTCAGTGTCTGTGTCTTTCAGGCAGTCCACAGCAAGAGAGAACATTGGGTGAGTGGTTGTCACTAGACGAAGGTGGTTATCACGACGTGTGATTTCAAGCACTGGCATGTTGACATATCCTGTTGGTGACCTTGCGTCTCTCACTTGGTTTATTGCAGGACCTGGATCAGGGAACTTGCGGGTAATGATTTGGACCATCAGCACTCCTGCTTGGAAGCAGTCCAGCTTCTCTGCGTAAATGGGAGGGTCCAGCAGAGCCTCCGGAGACATGTAGGCTGGGGTTCCTGGGCATGCAGTGAGGGGAGTGAAGTGAGGGTTCAATGATATCAGTTTGCTCATTCCAAAATCAGTCACCTTTGCCCTGACACCTGCTCCGATCAGCAACACATTGTTGCTGGAGAGATCACGATGCAAGATTCGATTGACGTGGAGAAAGGCCAGGGCTTTAGCAATGTCATAGTTGATGTTGATCTGCACGTGATAGGGGAGGCGGGCCTCGGACAGCTCCAGAAAGTGAGTGAGGGAATCGTCCATCAACTCCATCAGGAGAATGGGCAGACACATTGCACGATCCTGTGCAACCCCCAAAAACTGCACAATGTTTGGGTGGCGGATTTCGCTGAGGAAGCGGCACTCCTGCTCGAACAAGGCGCGATTCCTGGGTCGTGTCGGGTCGACGATGGTCGGATGGAGGAGTTTGGCAGCGCAGGGTAGCTCTCCGAGCATGGCCTTACACACCTGACCGTACGCTCCCGTGCCGAGGGTCGCGTCTCGTAGTAGACGAACGGGGCCGAAACGGAAGGCGATGGCGATGGGAGCTTGTTCTGCCATTTAACACTACTCTAACTGCAGAATGCTAGAGATTAGAGATGACAAATAAAACTGCACAAAATCTACACAAAATAACACTTGCATTGTGCGCATGCGTCATATGGTTCGACTGACGACTGATGGGACACTCTCCTCTGAAGTATGACTCAAGACCTTGATTCTGACTGGAGGCTGCATGAAACTGAACTTAGACTGGGCCTGTGGCAGCTAGATGTGCACACATGGCAGACGGGACAGATACTCATCACTGAGTCGTACCTACATGTCATGGTGGGATGGGTTAGCCCCTTCAGTGCATGTTGTCGACAGCTGTGAGTCCAGTCTGAAAGTTGTCAACCGAAACTATGCGTGTGTGTTTTATACTTTTTCTTTTTGTTTTGTAAATACATACCTATCTTGTCAGCCTATCTGGTCAGCCTATCTGGTCAGCCGCAAGAATGAATGAACAGCACTGAAGTGCTAAACCTTCAGCGTGTATATATCATAGAGTCGGTAGACTCTATATGTAGGGATGGCGCCGACACGCCCATTAAGCCTTAACAAAAGTAACGGCTCAGAACTCCCGAACGCGGATGTTAAGCCTTTTAGACAAGCTACATGCTGCGAGTGCTTCTATACACTTTAATACTCTCAAAGTACGTAAAATATACAGCTACAGTGACTCTCGGAAATTTGTAAAAACCCGGATTGTTCATCATCTTCTTCTACTTCTTCTTTCTAAATAAGGCCACTGCAATATGATTACTTGTTTCTCATCACTTCCTGCGCAGCGCTGTCATGCGGGCGGGCGCTTATTATCGTTATTCATTATCCTGGTCTGTTTCCTTTTCACAGATCATTAGTTTTAAAAACAGTTTGGATAGTAATAAAAACAGAGAAGAAACACCATAGTAATACAAAACAGTAGTGAAGAAAAACTGGGCATATATAGTATAATGTATAAGAGTGTGTGCATTTACAAAAATTATTTTCTTGAAACTTTAGGCTTGGAAATACAGTGACTGCACTGAGGATAGAAGTTGGTAGATTCTGGACTTTCAACTTGTGTTGCACAATAAAAGCAGATAGGCTCATAGCCTGCAGAGTAATACAACTTTTCTATGGGTTCGTGACAGTTAACACTACGCACAAAAACTTCATCGAGAGGTGGTGGTAGGTGGAGGTCTTGAATCGAGGCACCACAAGAGAAAGTGGGATCATCTAGTTTCGTTGAGAGACAACGGTCTTCTGCTTTGAGTTTCTTCTTGCTGTAAAGCAGCCTCCACATCTCGCACTCTTCACAGAGCAACATCATGTCCACATTCTTGACGTGCTGCACACTAGCAGAGAAAGGGAGAGTTTTCTTCTGCTGTCAAATGCACTTGGGCGTGTCTCATCCACCTGCGCAGTTTCCTCTTCTCCCGCATCCTTGAGTGTAACGATAAGTTTCAAGAACTGTCCAAACTGAATCACAACCGGGGACAGGCTCAGATCAGGATCTGCACGATCTAATAGACTATTCCTTGTACTGCCAACAAACACATCAACGATCTGCGTATGATACACACAATTCAATCAGTACATACAGAGATACGGCAATCTCACTTCCGGAGGCCGGTCAAACTCAGACAGCCCAAGTCGTGGCAGTAGATTTGTAGTGAAAAATTCACGAATGGAAACTGCTTCGGAGTGGCACTGAACAATCTCCCAAGGGAGTAACACTCTGCCGGCGCTCCCCACGACGACCGAGACGCTCATGGCGTGTGCAGATCGAGGTCAAAGTTTACCATTCCGTAATAATGACGTCGCGGGCGGTGGACTCTCGCGCGTGTGCGGGCGGGTGATGAGAAACAACTCATTTTATTGCAATGGCCTAATAGTTAGACGACGAGCCCAGGAAACTACGCGATTTAGAAAGTCGAAGGCCCTGGGCTGTGGCGTTCCGAGCGTAGCGAGGAACGCTACTACAGGGCCTGAGGCTTTCTAAATCGCGTGGTTTCCTGGGCGAGGCGTCTAACTATTTTAGAGTACGGCAGCCCGCGCGCGGTTTGCGTAGCAACCGCACAAGACGCGACGCTACTTTGAACGTGAATTTAACATGAACACACATGAAAACATGCCCAAAGGAGAGAAACTAAGAAGGTGAACACCATTAGATAGTTTCCTCACTGAGGAAACTAAATATAAGTTAGACGCCGAGTCGAGGGAACTACGCGATTTAGAAAGCCGAGGGCCGGATGTAGCGTCCCGAGCGTAGCGAGGGCGCTACCAAGGGCCCGAGGCTTTCTAAATCGCGTAGTTCCCGACGACAAGTGCGTTTAACACTACAGCGGAGAAACTGATTGGACAATAACTATTCAAACCGTTAGCAACAAGCGTGCCAATAGATCTCGGTACTAGGGGCCAGCGGCCAACTATAGATCCTGCTAACGAGGTGACTATGAAAAATAGATCCCGCGTTTCTCGCAATCCGATTGGTTGATTTAAAGTTACCGTAGTCTAAATATAGGTTAGACGCCGAGTCGAGGGAAATACGGGATTTAGAAAGCCAAGGGCCCTGAGCTGTAGCGTCCGAGCGTAGCGAGGATGCTACTAAGGGCCCGAGGCTTTCTAAATCCCGTATTTTCCGATGACGAATGCGTCTAACCGGTTTAGACTACAGCGAATTTCTGATTAGCTACACACTTAACAACTAGCGTCTATACCTAGCAACAGTTGGCTTCAGAGACGCAATTCACGCAAACGCGTCAACCGGTTTAGACTATAGATTGGCTACCCGCTAAGTAACTAGCGTCTATAGTAACGGAAGAGTTTGAAGTAAGACAGAGACGCTTGATCATCAAATGCCCAGATGAACTACTGAGGTCGCTTCGGGAAGGATGACAGTGACAGTGGCGATGTCGACAGCTTCTACTAGAAGCGAAGAGCCGATCCTCGACTCCGACTCTGACTGGGACAAACTGGCTCTCCGTATTTACTGTATATACCTATTCTTTATAACCTGCTGCTCCCCTGCGCTACAAATAAACTTTGCACTGTACATGTAATGTCACTTTACACGTGCAGCGCACGCGCGCGCGTGTGTTGCCATAGCCTCAAGTCCCAATATACTCCACGTAGCGTGGAAAATGCGGGATTTATTTTCCACGCTCTACGCAATCTGATTGGTTGATTTAAAGTTACCGTAGTCTAAGTCTTTGCACTGTACATGTAATGTCACTTTACACGTGCAGCGCACGCGCGCGTGTGTTGCCATAGCCTCAAGTCTCAATATACTCCACGTAGCGTGGAAAATACGGGATTTATTTTCCACGCTCTGATTGATTGATTTAAAGTTACCATAGTCTAAGTAAAATATTGTTCATCACATCAGCCAATCAAACGGATTTCATACTACCGTACTGTAATTCAGTTCAAACGGCCTACCGCGAAACTGGGGTTAGTAATCGCTCTAATTCTTTCACAAAAATCATTTATACTGGAGCGTACATGATCCTTGATGCACAAAATCTACACTGTACATACCTTCTCCCAAAGCCGTCAAACTCCAGGTCTGCAACCTTACAAGTGTTAGTTTTAGACGCCATTTTCTTGTTTGCTCACTGTTTCGAGCGCTGTGTTGTCTTTTTTGGCTACGTTGCTCCGTTTCTTTACTGTTGCAGGCAACTGGACCCGCTGTTGTACTCAGTAGGCAATATTCGTACAAGACATGATGTAAGAGTCACTGACAATTGCTAGATATCCTGCTTATAGACGGGAGGTAGAACTCTGCACGGAAGTCAGTATGTTTATATGTGTTGCTACACAACTAAAAAAACCAGTGAAACAAGTGTAAAAACATTTTCACTAAAATGTTGAAGGATGTAGGGATTGAAGTGCCATAAAGTATAGAAACAAGGTCAAAGTACACCATGCATGCAGACAAAGGCAGGGGGTGATAGCATGCAACAATCATAACATGCTATATCCCTACATCTGTAAATGCTAAAAGGGGTTACGCATGTTATGATTGTTGCATGCTATCATCCCCTGCCTTTGTCTGCATGCATGGTGTACTTTGACCTTGTTTCTATACTTTTTGGCACTTCAATCCCTACATCCTTCAACATTTTAGTACACTAAAGTCTATTCGCGTTCACCTGGGCCCCGGAAGTTGCTGCGGTTTTACGTGTTACGCAGACGCGCGTCATTTCGACAACTTCCTGCATGTTTGCGGGTAGTGGTATGCGCAGGTAACTGGAGGGAAACCACGCAGTAGTGCTGAACGCTACAAGAAGTGCGTTTTTTCGAGTGGTTAGGCCGAAGACTAGGGATAAAAGGTGACCCATGACGCAGGAAGCGTGTTGATCCATGGTGTCGTAGTTCAGTTATACCGTTTTGACTGCTACGCTACATCTCATTGAAAATATGGGCACCCAGCTAGAATCATGGGAGCCTAGCTAGCATTACTAACCTGAGAATCCCGGGTAGCCCCTTTTTTCTTGCTGCTTTTCACACTAGCAAACGCTTCGATCGACCACGTAAGAAGCCTTCGCGCGTATATAAACGGCGCGTATGAGTGAGGTCACGCGCGCACTACATTCCTCGCGGTCAATGGCATCTCCATACTTTCCTTATGGGACATACAGCTATCTTCGGAACTGTAGGGATTCAGATTTAGTGAGACCTATCACTAGACGCGGCAAAACGCGAGGAATCCAATGGTACTCTTTATTTTGAAATTGGGTGAAAAATAATGAAGTTATTGCCAAAATTCGAGGGTCCAAGTGAAGTCAAATAGACTTTAGAGCAGTAAAGGTGGTGTGGACAAATTAAATGAAGAAATAAACCTAATTAATTACCAAGCAGAAAGAAACAAAAAAGGTACTCACAAGGCCTCCCAGAGCACATGGTCAGAAGGTACACAAGGGACCTTCAGAGGGCAGTGGATATGTTACATGACAGAGGAATCATCCACAGAGACATCAAAGGTAGGTCAGAGTGTCTCTGGTGTCCTAGGACTGTCTTGGGACAGAAAGTGTGTGTCCTGATTAGTGTGGTGTCCTGATTAGTGAGTGTCCTGATTAGTAAGGTGTCCGGATTTGAGGGGTGGAAAAGTACACATTGTAACTATATGTGTACAATGGTTAGTACCACCACTACTGTTTAGTAACTTACAATACTTCATCTCCCTCCCTCCCTCCCTCCTTTCCTTCTCACCTCTCTCCCTCTCTCCCTCCCCCTGTCCCTCCCTTTCTCCCTCTCTTTTTCCCTCTCTCTCCCCTCCCACCCCTCCCCTCCCCCTCTTTCCTCCCTCCCTCCCTCCCTCTCCAGGTGCCAACATCTTCCTCTCCAATAACTCCATCAAGTTGGGAGACTTTGGTCTCAGTGTAAAGCTCAAGAACCTCAATAAAACTATGCCTAATGAGATACGGCAGCAAGTTGGGACTGTCCGTGAGTACACCCTCCTCCATCTCCCTCTTTCACTCACACTCACACACACACACACACACATGCACGCACGCACACACGCATGCACACACACGTATCTGCTTCCTCTCTGTCTCCCTTTCTTTCTCTCCCCTCCCTAATACACTCTCCCTCTCCCTCTCCCTTATTTTCCCCTCCCTACCCTCCCTCTCTCCCTCTTAACTCCCGTACACTTCCCATAAATCCTCCCTCCTCCTCCCCCTCCCCCACCCCCTCCCCTCCCCTCCCCTCCCCCTCTTCCAGCCTATCTCTCTCCAGAGGTGGTCCTTAAACAAGAGATGGGGAGACCACTGGACATTTGGAGTGTTGGGTGTGTTGTCGTGGAGATGGCCACTGGAAAGGTAACCCCCTCAGGCCATTCACAGTACATTGTATGTGTGTCATGGTCACCAGCTGGCAAGGTAGGCTACGTGGAAATATGCGCTAAAAATTCTTAACAGATCATGATGACATCATTATTACTGATTTACAATGTACAGGTATTAGTTTACAAAAATAAGAGATTAAAAAAGTATTAGAATATCTGAACTCTGTTGTTATATAAATCAGATACATATATATACCCATCAGTACAAGAGGTGATATAGAATGGGTCTAACAACTGTCCCTCCTTCTGACCCCACCCCCCAAATGAGGTGACAAACTGACCTGAGGATGTACATGTATATACTACAATATGTTGTTGCCCAATGTCAGATACATACACATATTGGTCAGCAATGAGGACACTGGTTGGCCCTCTCAACCTTCCCTCTCCTTCCTGATCAAATAGTTGTATGAAGTGGCCACTGCTGTCCAGCACTTGTACTCTATCATTCCCAAAGTCAGCAATGTACATTTTCCCAGTACTGTCAAATTTGATATCATGTGGTGAATCTAATTCTCCTCTTCCTTCGCCACGTGACCCAATGGATCGGATGAAGTTCAAGTCCAGGTCAAACACCTGAATACGATGGTTATCACTGTCACACACGTACACTTGATGGTTGTATAGCGCTACTCCACGTGGATCAACAAATTCCCCCTCCTTACTGCCCTTCTGACCAACACACTTAATCAGTTCACCACTGCTAGTGAACTTCTGCAGCTTGTGGTCACTGCACACATAAATATTATCTGTATCATCAATTGCTATGCCTGTAGGGGATACCATCTGTTTTGGTCTATTGCCTCTTGAACCAAATGTCCGAATCCTCTGTCCTCTGATGTCAAAGATAGATATTTGATGACCCCACCGTTCATTAACAATCATTTCCCCACGACTGTTGAAGGCAATGCCATATGGTCCCTTCACTCCAGTCACAACCCTCACTGGGTGGCCTAGTTGAGTGGGGTCAGGGTACACAGTGGTGGTGCAGGGGCTGCCATTGATTTCTTTGTCATTGAGTCTCACATGAAGTTTGTGTTGGCCTCGACTGACTGCTGTGTATGACACCTCATATCGGGAAGGAGAGGTAGTGGCTACTGCAGTACTAACAACAGGAGACTTGAGTGGCATGGCTTGAACCTTCTTGGACCATGGCCAGCGACTACCACTAGTGGGTGTGGCTTTAGAAACAGGTTCCAGTTCAGCAGTGACATTCTGTTGCAGTGTACATGGCCTACCACTAGTCTCAGTTACTTCAACTATGACATGTGTTGGGTGGTTGGCAGTGGCTGACTGTAGGCCTGGACCACTGACATGGCAGGTGTAGGAGGCAAACTGCTGGGACTGCTGCAGCTGACGAATGAAGGCATCTTTCTCTCTAAGGAGTTGGTCTTTCTCTTGTTCTTTCTCTTGTAAGAGACCTTCCTTCTCCTGTAGGAGGCGTGTCTTGTTGCTGACAGATTCTTGTAGTTCATGTATTTTACCTTGCAGTTGATCCTCCACTTGACGTTGTCTCTCTAGTGTTTGCTGGATCTGAACATTTGTTAGGTCTAGTCTCCTACTCAGCCTCTCTCTCTCTTCCTCTTTTTGTTGGAGCTCATCTCTGAGACTCTGATTTTCTCTCCTACTCTCTCTAATCTCCCCCTCCTGAATGAGGGCATCTTTTTGTCTTAGTTCATTGAGGAATTGATCTTTTTCTTGTAAGAGACCTTCCTTGTCTCTCTGCAGTTGGTATTTCTCCTGTTCTTTCTCCTGTAGGAGGCGTGTCTTGCTGCTGACAGATTCTTGTAGTTCATGTATTTTACCTTGCAGTTGATCCTCCACTTGACGTTGTCTCTCTAGTGTTTGCTGGATCTGAACATTTGTTAGGTCTAGTCTCCTACTCAGCCTCTCTCTCTCTTCCTCTTTTTGTTGGAGCTCATCTCTGAGACTCTGATTTTCTCTCCTACTCTCTCTAATCTCCCCCTCCTGAATGAGGGCATCTTTTTGTCTTAGTTCATTGAGGAATTGATCTTTTTCTTGTAAGAGACCTTCTTTGTCTCTCTGCAGTTGGTATTTCTCCTGTTCTTTCTCCTGTAGGAGGCGTGTCTTGCTGCTGACAGATTCTTGTAGTTCATGTATTTCACCTTGCAGTTGATCCTCCACTTGACGTTGTCTCTGTAGTGTTTGCTGGATCTGAACATTTGTTAGGTCTAGTCTCCTACTCAGCCTCTGTCTCTCTTCCTCTTTTTGCTGGAGCTCATCTCGGAGACTCTGGTTCTCTCCCTCTCTCTCCTCATTCTCTTGTTGGAGTTGCTGAATCAGCTGATCCCTCTCCTGAATGTCTCCTCCTCCCTCTCCTGCTTCAAGGCTTTGTCTGTACTGAGGAGTCTCTGCCAGAGCTGAGAGACGATGGCAAATCTGCTGGGCTGAGGGACGCTCAGTGTCTGTGTCTTTCAGGCAGTCCACAGCAAGGGAGAACATTGGATGAGTGGTTGTCACTAGACGAAGGTGGTTATCACGACGTGTCAATTCAGGTACTGGTGCATTAGCCCAGCCAGTTGGATACCTCTCATCTCTCACTCTGTTCATTGAGGGACCTGGATCAGGGAACTTGCGGGTGATGATTTGGACCATCAGCACTCCTGCTTGGAAGCAGTCCAGCTTCTCTGTGTAAATGGGAGGGTCCAGCAGAGCCTCAGGAGGCATGTAGGCTGGGGTTCCCGGGCAGGCAGTTAGGGGAGTGAAGCGAGGGTTCAATGATGTCAGTTTGCTCATCCCAAAATCGGTCACTTTTGCCCTGACACCTGCTCCGATCAGCAACACATTGTTGCTGGAGAGATCTCGATGCAAGATTCGATTGGTGTGGAGAAAGGCCAGGGCTTGAGCAATGTCATAGTTGATGTTGACCTGCACGTGATAGGGGAGGCGGGCCTCGGACAGCTCCAGAAAGTGAGTGAGGGAGTCGTCCATCAACTCCATCAGGAGAACGGGCAGGTCCGTTGCGCGATCCTGTGCCACGCCCAAATACTGCACAATGTTAGGGTGGCGGATCTCGCTGAGAAAGCGGCACTCCTGCTCGAACAAGGCGCGATTCCTGGGTCGTGTCGGGTCGACGATGGTCGGATGGAGGAGTTTGGCCGCGCAAGGTAGCTCGCCGAGCATGGCCTTACACACCTGGCCGTACGCTCCCGTGCCGAGGGTCGCGTCGCGTAGTAGACGAACGGGGCCGAAACGGAAGGCGATGGGAGCTTGTTCTGCCATATTTAGCTGCAGGATGCTAGAGATTAGAGATGACAAACAAACTGTTCCACAACTGAACAGAATACAGAAAAGGAGCCCACAAAAATAACTCGCAAATTCCAGCATTGTGCGCATGCGCGTATTGTAATGAATTATGCATATCGCTATTAATTAATGTAAGTTGATTGTACACACACACACACACACACACACACACACACACACACACACACACACACACACACACACACACACACACACAGCTGCCCTGGTCAGAATATGACCATCAGTTTCAGATCATGTTCCAGATAGGTACTGGCAAGTCTCCTCCCGTCTCTCGAGGTGCTCTCTGTGATGAAGGGCACCAGTTCCTGTCCCACTGTTTCCAGTCCTGCCCCAATGAGAGATGGAAGGCCCCACAACTACTCAGTCATCCCTTTGTCAAGGTACGAGGAAGAAGAGTGAGATATGATGAGGGGGAGAGGGAGAGGGAAGAGGGATTGGGGGGAGATGGAGAGGAGATATATAGTGATTGGCGTGTGGAGTACTTTCTCTCATTTCCACCTCTATCTAATAATGTTAGATGGCAGACATAACCTGTAAGCCCTCTGTCCATTACGTCATCAACACCCACAGCCCTAGCCTAGGTGATGTAATGTGAATGATGTAATGTGAATACATTTATTTCTGCCATGAACCCTTTCCACCTCTCTCTAGTAATAGTATCACAGGAACAGAGTGTGTCCTAATTAGTGTCCTGATTTCAGGGTGTGTTATGTGCAAAGATGATATTTAAAACATGCCCCATATACACATGTGGAGAGAAGAATACATGTCCCATCCAATGCCCACCTCTTCAAACCTACTGTATATGTTCATTGTCAGTGATGGTCCTGCTTGTCTCCTTCTTCAGGTCTCAGATGGGGACTAAAGTAGACACAGACCTTATTTCAGATGACATCGTCCTTCACTCCATCTCCTTCTCCCTCTCTCTTTCTTCTCTTTTCTACCTTGGAATTATTTTTGTACCCATGCACTCTCTATCATAGAGTCGGTAGACTCTATATGTAGGGATGGCGCCGACACGCCCATTAGCAAAAGTAACGGCTCAGAACTCCCGAACGCGGATGTTTTAAGCCTTTTCAGACAAACTACATGCTCTGAGAGTGCTTCTATACACTTTAATACTCTTAAAGTACGTAAAATATACAGCTACAGTGAATCTCGGAAATTTGTAAAAACCCGGATTGTTCATCATCTTCTTCTTCTTTCTAATTCAGTTCAAACGGCCTACCGCGAAACTGGGGTTAGTAATCGCTCTAATTCTTTCACGAAAATCATTTATACTGGGGCGTACATGATCCTTGATGCACAAAATCTACATACCTTCTCCCAAAGCTGTCAAACTCCAGGTCTGCAACCTTACAAGTGTTAGTTTTAGACGCCATTTTCTTGTTTGCTCACGTGCCAAACACGTGAAGTTAGTTTTGTGCACTTAGGCCACTACAAGTTCTACTTGTGTTTCTATTCCACCGCCCGCACCATTATTTAAAGACCGAGCTTATCAGCATCGCGCATCCGCAGTGCCACGCCCACACCACGTGATTTGAATCCACAAAGGCTTTAGTATGAAATCTGTGTTTATAGACTTGTTTGCATGAACATGTGCATTGTATATAGCGTTTGTCTGGGTTTGTATGGTTTTTTCCTTGTTTTAAGTGTGTTTTTATATTACCTTGTTTTTCTAAGTGTTTTTAAGGCAACCGTAGTTCATCTCCTACGGCATTTCTGATAGGGGGGACATTATTCACCGGTTGTTAATGTCCCCCCTAAAATGCAGCTGGCTGGCCAATAGCCACGTACCCAGGCCGCGCGGGGGAGGGGACGAGGCTGTAGCTCACAGAGGTATGTAAACTCTAACCACTACCCCTAAAATAATCATAGCTGTGCTTTTTAGGGTTAGTGGTTAGAGTTTACATACCTCGGTCAGCTACTTGGTCCCGTCTCCTCCCCACGCGGCCTGGGTACGAGGTAGCAGATGGATTTCTAAGTGCCTTAGCTGTGCTTTTGTGTTGTTATACACACCGAGAGAGAGAATAAAACAAAGCGCTGTTGCCGCCGATTCGTTTGCCAATTCGTGTGATTGCTGTGAATACTTCTAAGTTCGCTAGTGAATACTGTCCCCCCACTATAAAATTACCACGTCTGATATCTTGGAAGGCTTTCAGAGCTTCTACGATGGGGGACATTATTCACTGAGGGGGGACATTATTCACGGGGGGACAGTATTCACTCCGACACCGGTCCAGTTTTCGCTCAGCCAAAAGTGTATCCGGTTCGAGTCGAGTTTTCTGAAACAAAAGTCAGCACAATAGTAAAGCTGGCTTGGCTTCACGCACAGATTGCCTTTTCACGATAAATGTGCTGTATTCATAGTTCTACTACAGCGAACGACGCAGATAAACTCCTGGCAGCGTTCTACTTGTGTTGTTTGAGAATTACCATCCTCGTTGTGTTAATTCTGGCGTATTTTTACCCCGGTGTAATAGTGAATATTGTCCCCCCCAAAAGTTGTCCCCCCGGACATTATTCACTAGTGAATACTGTCCCCCCTGGACATTAATGTCCCCCTAGGACAATATTCACTAGTGAATATTGTCCCCCTTGGTGAATAATGTCCCCCATAAGATTCTTTGTTAAGGCAACCGTAGTTCATCTCCTACGGCATTTCTGATAGGGGGGACATTATTCACCGGTGAATAATGTCCCCCCTAAAATGCAGCTGGCTGACCGATAGCCACGTACCCAGGCAGCGTGAGGAGGGGACGAGGCTGTAGTTCACAGAGGTATGTAAACTCTAACCACTAGCCCTAAAATGATCATAGGTCCGGCGCTTTTTAGGGCTAGCGGTTAGAGTTTACATAGCTCGGTCAGATACTTGGCCTCGTCTCCTCCCCACGCGGCCTGGGTACGAGGTAGCAGTTGGATTTCTTAGTGCCTTAGCTGTGTTTTTGTGTTGTTATAAACACCGAGAAAGAGAATAAAGCTGTTGCGATTCGCTTGCCAACCTCGTGTGAGTGCTGTGAATACTTCTGGGAGGGGGACAGTATTCGCTAGTGAATTCTGTCCCCCCACCATAAAATTACCACGTTTGATATCTTGGAAGGGTTTCAGAGCTTTCTACGATGGGGGACATTATTCACTGAGGGGGGACATTATTCACGGGGGGACAGTATTCACTCCGACACCGGACCAATTATCGCGTGACAGGACCCTGGGCCTCGGCTGTCGGCAACGCACCCTGAAGAGGCTACCCATCTCACCGTAAGAAAACCGGCACGACCGCAGCATCGTTGGCTGGACATTTGGCTCGGCTCCCCAAGTGGGAGCGTCTAACACCCGAAACTCCGGTGAAACGCTCAAAAAACTGGGAGGAGTGAATCCGCCTTAGTCGTTGTCGTATAATACACAGCAAACAATTACATGAACGTCAGTGGGCGAGCGCGGCAGGCTCTATCATCATCCAAAACGAGAGAGCACATGCACACGCCATTCAGCCATGGACAGACGAACTAAATCTAATCTAAAAGCAGGGCCAAGTTTAGTGCCAACACGCGCCTGCGCGTAAAAATTCCAAGTCTAATTGCACACACACACATTATATTAAGGAATGTTCTGTAATATATCACACCATAAATCACTTGTCTCCAGAAACCGCCTCATACACATGCTCCTGCTTCACTTCACCCATATTCCCTGAAGTGGGAGTGGCCACAGGTGGGGAAATAGTGGGAAGACGTTGACGGGAGGAAGGTGGTGAGGGAACATCATAAGGAAACCCTCCTGGTGGGTTGATCACTTCATACTCATCCTCCAGTCTCTCTCCATGCCCCATCATCACATAGGCTGTATTGGCAGTGGCTGTAATGGCAACACCTTCTATAACTGTTGAGCCAGGGAGTGTGATCTCATGTCTGTCAGGGAAGGTGGTACACAATCATTGATATACATGTTAATACCCACGCTGAGAACTCACTCAGCTTTCTTGATGGACACATTTCTTCGACGATTCTTTAAAACAAGAGCTACTACTATCACAAAAGCAATAGCCACAATGAGGACTATGACAACAGCAGCCACTGTTCCTCCAATGATGGCTACATTGTCAGAGGAACTCTGTGAGCTGGTGGAGGATGTGGTATCACACTCTCCTTCATTGAGAGATGAGATAGCTACTGAACACTCTGAGTCCACTGTCATCAGTACTCCATTCACAATGATACTGGCCCCACCCCTCACCCAGTCCTCTATCAGAGAGATGAGGGAGCCACTGTCACTCTCAGAGGTACCCTCCAGTCTGGCACGATATGTCACATATGTAGGGGACTCAGGGTAACAGGCAAATGACTGTGTGTCGATGATGTCACTGGTAATGCCACAATCACTACAGGAGGGAGTCAATTGATCCACTACTGCACTAGTAATATCCTCTAATTTCTCACTCCTTTCAGAATCCTGACATTAGAGTACGAGTATGTGTTAAGTGTACACATATCACAACTAATAAGTTCTTACCACTAGATCTGGGCAGGTACTGAGAAGTCCACTCAAACGAAGTTGAAAAAATGAATCTACATGAAGAGGAACCATGCAACTAACTCATTATAATGGGGTTATAGCTGTTTACAGTCTTGTAGTGTGATGAAAGTGATGTGTGCAGGAGGTCCTGAGCCCTGAGTGTTAGTGGCCACTACTGAACAGGAGTAGGAGGAGTCTGGGGAGAACCCTGCTACTATGAGAGGTCCTGCCTGGGAGGGGGACTGGGGGAGAGAGGAGGGGGAGGGAGAGCAGGAGAGGTTGTAGCTGGTGAGGACTCCAATATGCTGGGTCACAGGAGGTGGAGACCAGGAGAAGGTGACTTATCTCTGTCCAACTTCTGCCTCAAACATCTCAGGAGAATCTGTAGGAGCTGGAAACAGCAACACAATTACTCTACAGGAGCAATACTATACCTATTGCATGCACACCTAACAGTAGTTGTAGTGACACGAACAGTGGAACACTAGGGAGGTGTTGGGATGTGGCCACAAGAGATATATTGTAACTGCCTCCCATTAGCAGTTGGCTTAGAAGAGCTTCAGTGCTTGTAGCATTCACACTGCCACTGCTGCCACCACTATTGTAGATCCTATACCCAGTTGTATCCCTGAATGGAGTGGGTGGGCTCCAAGACACTCGTATACTAGTGGGACCTTCCTGGACTGCCATCAGGTTAGTGGGAGCTGAGGCAACTGAACGGATGATAAATTATTACATCATGTACATAGATACATCTAGTGTGCTTACCATTCAACATTATATTTGTGCTATCTTTGGATGGAATGTTATTAGCCACAGTAGCTACATGTGTAGAGTCCTCCCAGTCTCCCAGTCACCGTCAGGGTGTGGGTGTACTGTGCAGTCACAGGGTCATCTAACACAGTCTCAGTTCCTTCAGTGACAGTGACAGAGTCTCTGGTCCAAGTGACAGTGGTAGCAGGTCCACCAGTGGAGATACAAGTGAGGGTGAACTGAGGATCAATTCCAATAAGCTCTGTGTGTAGTTCAAAGCCTATTTCCTCATTTACTATCACATTACCTGCACATTAAGAATTGTAGTAATATTATTCACAGTTGCTATTCCCTACTAACCTCCCTCTATATCATACAGTCCAACAAACACTGTTTGTACAGTAGAGGAGTTGTCCACAGCCCTACAGGTGTATATTCCCTCCACTGGAATACCAGATCCTCGCAGCAGAAGAATGCCATCAGATCCTACACTGCTGTAGAAGCCTTGAGAACTGTTAGCATTGAATTCTATCATGGTCCCATTGGGAGTGAACCAGCCTCCATCAACACTGTCCCCACCAGGCTGGTTATTCCTACACACTAGAGCAGTCTCTTCAGTGGTGCCTAGTTCACTGATGGCCACATAGCCATTGGTGGGCAGGTTTTCCCCACCAAAGTTGAGGTACACGGCTGTGTGGTCAGAAGAGGCATTTCAAATTTATACACAAAACAACATGTTATGCATTCAGTTCAAATGCCATGAGACTAGACAGGGCTAGTGTTACCGTCTGTGAATGATACTGGAGAAGCTGCTACTAACTTTGGGGTGTGGTCACAATGATGGAGTCATACTCTCCAACTCCATTGGCATTCACTCCAGCAACTTCCACTACATAGCTTGTGTCTGGCATCAGGTCCATGATAGTAGTGGCCATCATATCACCACACCTCCTGAGACATCACTAGTCTGTGTATTCCCACTCCCCTGTACCCCATATCTCACTGAGTAGCCTGTTATGTCTCCATTGCGGTCAATGCAGTCCACTGCCCCCCACTGGACAGTGAAGCCATTTGGAATTACAATGGAAGCATTGATAGGAGTAGGTGGAGCTGATGGAGCTGTTGAATCAAAGAAATCGTGTAATATACCAGTTGACACACATCCTGGATTGATGTACCTGCTGCAGTAGTCATTACAGTCAGTGTGTTACTGAGTGCAGTACCAGCTTCATTACTGGCTCTGACAGAGATGGTGTAGCTACTGATCCCAGCTAGTCCCATTATCTCATAGTTAGTAGAGCCATCAGTTATAGTGGTACTGCCCTCATCCTCATCACTACACCCTACTGAGGTATCTCTCTGCCACATCACCTCATAGCTGGCCACCACTGAGCCAGCACTGGTCCAGGAGAGGGAGATAGTGAAGGCTTCAGTTGGTAAGGCTAAGGACACCACTGGAGGTTGAACTGGAAAAAGAAAGACTTCCTGATATGTATATATTTGCACAGCTCAAAGCAGTACCTGATGTTAGAGATGTCAGTAGATCACTGTATACTCCAATATCAACACTGTTCACTGCTGCCACTTCAACTGTATACACTGTAGCTGCAGATAGTCCAGAGATGGTGTACATTCCTCCACTGGAGTCTCCAGTAGCCATCTTAACACACTGCAAAAAATAAAGGTCATTTTAACCACTCTGTGGTTATCACAGTTGCAAAATATAGGAAACCTTTCCCTGTATGAGATATAAAGTGCCTCAACAAACAGGACACTTCATGTCCCAAGTACCACTGCATGTGTGCAACAAGAGTTAATGATACGTGATCAGATGCATATAGGAAGGAAGTAATGCATGATCCGACTTTATCTGGATAGTAGAGGGACTGTCAATTTATCTGCACATCATTTGTATGTTGAAGATGAAGTGCGAAGGACGATAAGGTATGCAATTTTCTGGTGCATCAGCTAAAACTACCAACTGTGCTTGTATATCCCTTTCTTGTTGGTCCACTTTATGAATAGGTGAATAGGTAATCTGAAAAGTAATCCACTTGTTTTGACAACTGAGGTTTGAAAATGAAATGGCAACAAAATAGGTCAATACACAAATGTTGTGGAATTTAGTTATGAAAAGTGAGTTGATTGTTTGTAATTCCTGACCTATTTTGTTGCCATTTCATTTTCAAAGAAATGCAAACAATATCTGCCTCCAGTAGTATTACATACAAATACCCCAGAGGTGTCAAATTGGTCCAGTCCAAAGCATTATAACAACACCCAATCATTAATGATATTAGCAGGCCTTTTCTTGTGAAGTATTGAGACCACAAAAATTATATCATACAGTAGGCTGTAGTCCAACTGTGAAAACAGCCAAGTGGTTAAGATCATCTATATATTTTATGGTGATACCACAGAGAGGTTAAAAGTACCGTAATTTTTTACAGTGCAGTCCTGTCTCCCTCAGCACTTCCTTGTACCCCATACCGCACTGAGTAGCCTGTTATGTCTCCATTGTGGTGGATGCAGTCCACTGCCCTCCACTGGACAGTGATGCTGGAGGAGGTCACCCCAGACTCTCTCACAGAAGTGGCACCACAAAACCACACACATACTGGTCCTGTATACCACACACATACTGGTCCTGTATGGGGCACCACAAAACCACACACATACTGGTCCTGTATGGGGCACCACAAAACCACACACATACTGGTCCTGTATGGGGCACCACAAAACCACACACATACTGGTCCTGTATGGGGCACCACAATACCACACACATACTGGTCCTGTATGGGGCACCACAATACCACACACATACTGGTCCTGTATGGGGCACCACAATTCCACACACATACTGGTCCTGTATGGGGCACCACAAAACTACACACATACTGGTCCTGTATGGGGCACCACAATACCACACACATACTGGTCCTTTATGTGGCACCACAATACCACACACATACTAGTCCTGTACAAATGTGTCTTCTCCTATCAATGATACTGCTAGGGCCAATTGACTAGGAATGTAAAGTTACTCATCCATGTCCTGTTATCATTACAGCCTACACAAGCATGTATTTACAGCAACAATTTTTGTACACACTTTCTGTTTGTATGAAGTACATGATGGCCTTAAGCATTGGTATATGTATATGCCAATGGAAGTTACTGTACTAGAGATCTTCAAAATAACACCATACGTACTTCATGAAGTACAGAACTCAAGTGTCCTCACTACATTGTACACATACCGCAGTTTGCACCATCTTGGTCTTCTGTTGCCTGATCCTGCCAATGACTCCAGGAATGTCCACTACATTCTCTTTCTTAACAAGCTCCAGAACATGGTCTATGGTGATGAATGTACCAGTACGACCTACTCCAGCACTGGGAGAGAGAGAGAGAGAGAGAGAGAGAGAGAGAGAGAGAGAGAGAGAGAGAGAGAGAGAGAGAGAGAGAGAGAGAGAGAGAGAGAGAGAGCAGACAGTGTGTGTGTGTGTGTGTGTGTGTGTGTGTGTGTGTGTGTGTGTGTGTGTGTGTGTGTGTGTGTGTGTGTGTGTGTGTGTGTGTGTGTGTGTGTGTGTGTGTGTGTGTGTGTGTGTGTGTGTGTGTGTGTGTGTGTGTGTGTGTGTGTGTGTGTGTGTGTGTGTGTGTGTGTGTGTGTGTGTGTGTGTGTGTGTGTGTGTGTGTGTGTGTGTGTGTGTGTGTGTGTGTGTGTGTGTGTAACCTGCAGTGGACTACAATTGGTGGAGACTTGTGCTCCTTCACAACCCTCCTGCGGAAGGCCAGGATGGGTGTGGCATAGTCTGGTACTCCGTGGTCAGGCTGGCCTGTGAAGTGGAACTGAGTCACCTTCAGAGCACGTTCAGTGCTGCCTGTCAGCTGTGGGGTGGGGGAATATACTACATGTCTACCTACTGGTATACATCACCTGTACTAGCAAGCTACGTATGGTATAGTCTGCCAGTATCTGCTGGTCAGTGATGGTGACTTGGAAGGGGCCATAGGACTGGACCCCACTCTCAGGCCAGTACTGGTGGCACTTGATCTTAGTCCCCTCCACCAGGTTGGTGATCATCACGATGGTGGGGGCTCTCTCCTGCCACACTAGCCTCCAGAAATCCACCACAGTCTTTGGCAGTGGACCTGAGCAATAACACACACATGTAGGATAAAATGTAGGTATGTACCTTGAGTGGCAATGAACAGATGTTGGCAAAACGATTCTTCAGTTTGTTATCAGGAGATGTGAATATGGAAATGTTCCACCAGTGGGTAGACCCTGTTCATTAAGCGATAACTACTGTCACTTACTAAGTGTCAGTTCTTCCTACCACAACACAGTACTAGTCTTACGTCATATTCATCTTTGAATGGTTTGTTATTCCTGGCATGTGTTTGCTACACATGATCTCCAAACATGGCTACTGGAATAGCATCACCCATGCTACACATGATCTCCAAACATGGCTACTGGAATAGCATCACCCATGTGCAGTTTCATAAGCATGAATGTTGTTTGCTTCCATACTCCACAGACAGCATCACCTCCCTGTCAGCTGAGTTGACTGCCACCAGCTGGTAGACTCCACTGTGTTTGAGCTCAGCAGAGGGTATGGTGAGGGAGCCATCCTCTGCCAGCTCCTTGGAGTAGTCAGCCATCACCTCCTCTCCATTGTGATACCACGACAGCTTTGGCTACCTGTCACCTCCACTGGGAACACTACCCCCTCTCCCTCCTGGACACGAGTGTCCTCAGGGAACTGCAGTATAGCAGGAGCTGTATAGCAGACAGGGATGGTTGTATGAGCAGATGAAGTGGCAGTCATGAAACTGCAGGTACTCACCATCTTTAGAGGACACCTTATCTTCTGCAATGGAGTAGCGTACACTGTCCTTTTCTCCTGGGGAATACTTAGTCCCTCTCCTCTAGGGGGCAGCCATCATCCCTAGTACATTACATCAGGTCATTACATCATGAGTCACTAACCTCCTCCTCATCCAGGAGTATGACTACCACTACCAAGATAGCCACAATGATAGCGGCAATGGCTCCACCTACTGCACCCCCCGCACCACTCTGTCCTTCAGTAGAGCCTGTGGGGATACATCATGACTACATGACTCTACCAGTGACTACCAGTACAGGACTCTACTGAGGTGGTAGATATACCATATGTAGGTAGATTACAGTGTACTTAGTTACCCTTTTCAGTAATACGTGTAATGGGGGGACTGGTCATACTACCAGCTGGATTAACCAATGTGACTCTGATAGTGTATTCAGTATCACTCTTCAGTCCTCCTAGGGTGTAGGTGTTGTCAGTTATCCTACCACTGGTCCCCTCATTATCATCGGCCTTATAGTAGCCACACCACCATCACTGCCAGTTTCTCGCCACTTTACCTCAGAACTGGTCACATGTTCACCAACACTCCAGGAGAGGGTGATGGAGTCAGAGGTGACCTTTATAGAGTCCATATCAATAGTAGGCTGGGCTGGAGGAGGCACTGGAGGGTAGATTACCCATGGAATATATAGTTAGGAGTAGGTGTGGCTTTCATTAACCCTCGGCGTGCATGCGCAGCAAGGGTTACTGTACTTGGTTTGTGTGTGTGTGTGTGTGTGTGTGTGTGTGTGTGTGTGTGTGTGTGTGTGTGTGTGTGTGTGTGTGTGTGTTTCTGTCTGACGCACATTTTCTCGGACACGATAAGCTTAAACGTAGAAAAAGGTACCAATGGCTTTGCAACACTGCGCAGATTATTATAAGAAGAGATTTTGCGATAGACACTTCATTCAAAAGTTATGGTGCCATTTTGCTTACTGTGACATCCTATGAGGGTATTGCAGCAACATTCCATGCACTTTTTCGACAGCAGAGCTATTAATCACTATCATCATGGTTGCAATAACATAGTGATATATACCAGATGGTCCAGCAGCTATGGTGTATGTGGACTACTTGAGATTGACGAGCCTCATATATATCACCTCCTTCACCAGAAAATGGCAGTCTTGTGTCACTACCAGTAGCAAACCAGTCTCCAATGTGTGGTCCCTTCTCCTCACGACAACATGTGCTCAGGTCAGTGTGACACTGTATAGTATTAGTATTACTGCCAGTTTGTTGCTCCCCCACTTGACTGAGGTCCACATAGGAATGGTTAGATAGATTTTTTCCCATGAAGGAGATGTAAGGATATTCAGTCTGAGACTGGACCTCCACCAGAGACCAGAGGAGACACAGCAGAACTGCTATACTCCTTCCTGCAATATAAGGTAGCTACAAACTTATGCTTATTTTACAGTGCATGCTTCAACACATACAGTGGTACTGTGTATGTAGGGATGGTAGGTTAGGTCACATTTCATTGGCCAAGTGCTACACACTTACTTTTCCCCTTGCATTACAGCAACAACTTGTCATTTGCAACTGAAATAACTGCACAAGGGTTAAAATAACCCTACCATAGTCAAATCAAAGATTATTGTATGCTGGAGGCTATTTAGTATGAATCACATCAGGTAATACAATTAGCACACAGACAAAGACTATGTATTGTATCTTACCTCTTCTGTGTTGAGTAACGTTCATCTTAATTTAACTTCTTGCTGTAACTTTAGTCATAGGCCTATAGCACAATAACAACTCTCCGAAAATGAAATAATAACATTCATGCTCAGCGATGACAAGAGAAGTAGATTTGCACGGCACAGCCGTGCACTGTAGCTAACTCCATCTACATTTGTCAAGAATAATGACTTTACTTTTCAGTTATTTTGCTCTCTAGACAATTCCATCAAAATTTGGTACAGTTTCATATCAAGTTCATTGAGTGCATCCATGGTAGCTATAAGATGGATCACAATGTTCCAGGCCTTCAATAACTGGTGGTTGTAAAAGAAATGGAAAACCTGCTACAGAAAGAAATTCTTTGATTCCATACTGGTTAGATATATACATGTAGTTAGTATGAAGGTATATTACATTACTTATTGTCCCTTGGGAATATTACAAAAATATATCCATTTACATCTGCCCTGCTATGACTTACCATCAATAATTAAAGTGTAAAAAACATTTCAGTAAAATGTTGAAGGATGTAGGGATGGTAGTGCCAAAAATTAAAGAAACAAGATTGTAATAACCCGAGTGGTGCACAGTGAACAGCTGATTATGGCGTGACCATACACAACTTATGTATGTGGGGAAATGATTAAAAACCACATAGCAATGACAGACTAACAACGTAACATATAGTTTGGAGTTCAGAGTCCACGCTACCACAAAGATAAATTACAATTCATGGATGTATGCAGACAAGGGATAATTGCATGCAACAATAACAACATGCGTAACCCCACGAAATAAAATGTAGGGAGGGATTACGCATGTTGTTATTGTTGAATTGTAATTTATCTTTGTGGTAGCGTGGACTCTGAACTCCAAACTATATGTTACGTTGTTAGTCTGTCATTGCTATGTGGTTTTTAATCATTTCCCCACATACATAAGTTGTGTATGGTCACGCCATAATCAGCTGTTCACTGTGCACCACTCAGGTTATTACAATCTTGTTTCTTTAATTTTTGGCACTACCATCCCTACATCCTTCAACATTTTACTGAAATGTTTTTTACACTTGTTTCACTAATATTTCTTGGGTATATAACCAGCAGTGTCCACTTCGAACCCTGCTTCTCCGTGGATTGCTTTACCATCCCTATACTTGATTATTTTACATTCTACTTGTTACTAAATGTCACAACAAGAATATTGTTACTGAAGTCATACTCAGAGAAATGAGAACAAGATACAACATACTGCTATTAATTGTGAGGAAATATTATTGTACACAAGAAAATATTGCTGGGAACAGTAATAGGACTTGACAAAGAAAGTGTGGAAAGTATGAAGGCCACAACATAATAAAGGTGTACAATGATGGATCATTATCACAAAAATACAACATGGTCAGATTAGGTAAGGAATTAATAGGAAATGGGAATATGACTTGAAAGAATTATTGATGAGATGTATATGACAGCTGGAAATACATGTGGTTTTAATGATGCATGTAGTTCTTATAATAGTATGGATATATCTACAACAGTTAGGGAAAGTGCCAGTGGAAGGGAAAAACCCGAGATAAAATCCATAAGGGAAAAACGCAGGATCAACCCAAACAAAACATGTTCTGGAAGTGTTGTTGAGGTTTCAGTTGGTTATATACTGGAGATAGGTTCAGACAGAAGGATATCTGTATGGCAGAGTGGGGAATATTAGATGAAGGTGCACACAAACAGAGGTACTGTATATACACACATACATGCCCATAAGTGACTCAGCACTGCTTACATATAACTAGATGAATGCTTGCAGCATTGTGGGTGAACCCACTTAGCCATAAGCTGAATATTGTGTGCACGTGTATGATAACGATTTTGGTATTCGGTGATAATCCTGTACTATACAGAAATGTTTCTAGTGCATGGTACAACTAGGTGTACCTGCTTTGCTCACCCTATGACTCTATGATCTCACTTGATATGTTGTCAGATTTATGACTCAGAATATCAGAGAGTCGGTAGACTCTCTATGTAGGGATAGCGCCGACACGGACACGCCCATTTACCGGATGAAACGGCTCATAGCTCCTGAACGCTACAGTTATAAGCCTTTTCAGACATATAACAAGGCTCTACGAGTGTTTCTCTATCATATAAGACCCTCAAAGTATGTAAAATGCATGGATACAACGACATACGGAAACTGCCACACCTCCGTTTTTGAATATTTTTCATCATCTTCTTCTTCAAACGGTCTACCTCAAAATTGACAAACGCACTCACATTTATTTTAGCATAAAACGATTCCTTTCTCTCCGGTGCATGATCCTAGGCCAACAGAATCGTCGTAGGATCCCTCTCGCACGAGAACGACAGAGATTTACGAGCACTTCCGTATAGTCGGACGCCATTTCCTTGTTGATAGCATATTTGTGATGTGATTACTCATGCGCTATTAGGCGATCACGCCTGCGTAAACATAATATGCGCAGCTCTCCGTATTTTCGACGAATGTAATCACGTGCATAGGTTACGTAGGCTGCTAGTCTACGTGCTTCTTTTCACCGCGCTGCTTTTGTTTTGTTCGTCTACTTGTCATTTTGACATTTTTCTGCGCTCAAGTTTGCTGCGCTCTTTCATTCGTTCGACTATTTCACCTCGGCGGTACAATCACTCTCAGGTATGTCAGTTTTACTGTAGTTTGGTATCCACTTTTATCTTTTCTCATAAATACAGAGTCCCGCCAGTTTGTGTGTCCTGAAGGCCCTTCGCTACTGCTCCAATTCACAATCGCAATAACTCTCAGGTAATATACATCGGCCATGTACTAATGTCCTTTTTACGATGGTGGTCTCATCCCAGTTCATGACACTCTGCTCCGTTTCAGTATAATCATTTTCAGATACATTAGTGTGGGTCATACTGTATTTAAATTTACATATATAGCTCCTGGACATTCGCTTATTGAAAGCACCCTTTGATAAGCCAAATACAAGAAGTTATGCACGCCTTAGACAATGCGATAGTGGCCCACTATTGTAAAGTAATCTCTGAGGGTCTTAAAGGTGGCTTATTCCAATTAGTAGTGGTGGTTGCCAAAGCCAACTGTAGTCCCTGCATGATGTACACAGTGTGTTCTGGCAACTACCATAAACTCACTGTGTTGACAAGCTGGATGCCTTGCTGAGCAATGATATAAACTCAAGCTATGAGCAAAGCACAGATACAGAATGTGCAGATGTGAAGTAGCCATAGCATGTCCCCTGGATAGTGCAGCTAGAGATGTGTCACTGTTGCACACTTGGGGTTGGATGAGTCACTCACCGACAGACTGCATAGTCTGTATCATGCTGTTAACAAGAGTGCACATCACTTTATACTACAATGTGTAGGTGGCCAATCACACTTAACCACCATCTACATGGTACATCTGGCTACAATACAAGTGTTGTTGGATTGTACATAATGAAATAGTTATGTACCTTGTGCACTAAGCCAATAAGACTGTATGTAGCTGTGACTCTCTCTCTTTTCCCTTCAATTCTCTCCCCTAAACTTAATACCTTCCCAGATCTTGCATTCTACCAAACATAGCCACGCATTTTACCTTTTTCTTACCTGCACTCAGTAGTCTGAGTCATAAATCTGACAGCATATCAAGTGAGATAATAGAGTCATAGGGTGAGCAGAGCAGGTACACATAGTTGTACCACTAGAAACATTTCTGTATAATGCAGCATTATCACCAAATACCAAATGTTGTTGTCGTGCATGTGCACACAATATTCAGCTTATGGCTAAGTGCGTTCACCCACAATGCTGCAAGCATTCATCTAGTTGTATGTAAGCAGTGCTAACTGACTTATGGGCATGTATGTGTGTATATACAGTACCTCTGTTTGTGTGCACCTTCCTCTAATATTCCCCACTCTGCCATACAGATCTCCCTCTGTCTGAACCTATCTTCAGTATATAACCAACTGAAACCCTCAACAACACATCCAGAAAATGTTTTGTTTGGGTTCATTCTGAGGTTTTCCCTCATGGATTTTGTATCCGTGTTTTTCCCTGGGTGTTCCAGTGGCACTTCCCTAAATGTTGTCACTATAACTCATGAAAGCCACGTGTATTTCCAGCTGTCATCTCATCAATAATTCCTTCATGTCATGTTGTATTTTTGTAATAATGATCCATCATTATACATTTTTATTATATTATGGCCTTCGTACTTTCCACATTTCCTTTGTCAAGTCCTACTACTGATTATGTCTATTCCCAGCAATATTTTCTCATATACAATGATATTTCCTCACAATCAATAGCAGTATGTTGTATCTTGTTCTCAGTTCTTTGAGTATGACTTCAATAACAATATTCTTGTTGCGACATTAAGTAGAATGTAAAATAAGCAAGTAGGGATGGTAAAGCAATCCATGAAGAAGCAGAATTCAAAGTGGACACTGCTAAGTATATACCCAAGAAAAATTAGTGAAACAAGTGTAAAAACATTTCATTAAAATGTTGAAGGATGTAGGGATGGTAGTGCCAAAAAGTAAAGAAACAAGATTGTAATGACCCAAGTGGTGCACAGTGAACAACTGATTATGATGTGACCATAAACAACTAATGTATGTTGGGAAATATTAAAAACCATTTAGAAGTTATGCATGCACAACAATGACAGACTAACAATGTAACATATAGTTTGGAGTTCAGAGTTCACGCTACCACAAAGATGAATTACAATTCATGCATGTATGCAGACTAGGGATAATTGCATGCAACAATAACAACATGCGTAACCCCTCCCTACATTTCACTTTGTTCGCAATAACAATTTGCGGACCATCGCAAAGTGAAATGTAGGGAGGGGTTACGCATGTTGTTATTGTTGCATGCAATTATCCCTAGTCTGCATACATGCATGAATTGTAATTCATCTTTGTGGTAGTGTGAACTCTGAACTCCAAACTATATGTTACATCGTTAGTCTGTCATTGTTGTGCATGCATAACTTCTAAATGGTTTTTAATATTTCCCAACATACATTAGTTGTTTATGGTCACATCATAATCAGTTGTTCACTGTGCACCACTTGGGTCATTACAATCTTGTTTCTTTACTTTTTGGCACTACCATCCCTACATCCTTCAACATTTTAATGAAATGTTTTTACACTTGTATATATATATATATATATATATATATATATATATATATATATATATATACTGAGTGCAGGTAAGAAAAAGGTAAAATGCGTGGCTTTGTTTGGTAGAATGCAAGATCTGGGAAAGTAGAAGATGAAGGAAGTTTAGGGTAGAGAAGTCAGTCAGAATACACATTTTGTAATGGAGAGTTGTCACAGCTACATAGTCTTATTGGCTTAGTGCACAAGGTACACCACAACTATTTCATTAAGTACAATCCAACAAGACTTGTATTGCAGCCAGATGTACCACATAGAGGTGTGATTGTTTTTGACCTGCAGCTGCACCCCTTAGTGAATGTGATAGCTTGCACATTGTAGTACATGTCAAAGTGATGGGCACTCTTGTTAACTACATGATGTGAGTATGCAGTCTGTCAGTGAGTGACTCATCCAACCCCAAGTGTGCAACAGTGACACATCTCTAGCTGCACTATCCAGGGGGACATGCTATGGTTACTTCACATCTGCACATTCTGTATCTATGCTTTGCTCATAGCTTGAGTTCACATTATTGCTCAGCAAGGCATCCAACTTGTCAACATAGTGATTTTCTGGTAGTTGCCAGAACACACTGTGTACATCACGCAGGGACTACAGATCAGTTGACTTTGGCAACCACCACTAATTGGAACAAGCCACCTTAAGACCCTCAGAGGAAAATTCGATTACTTTTACAATAGTGGGACACTATCACATTGTCTAAGGCGTGCCTGTCTTCTTGTATTGGCTTATCAAAGGCTGCCTTCAAGGTCAGAATGGCATCAACCACTGTGTCAGTAACTGGTTCACACTGACTAGAGCACTCCCATTTCTTTCTCTGTACATGTGCACATGCAACATTTGTCATCAGTGTGGGAGTTCTTCAGCTACAATGCACTGGTCATCCTCATTAATAGGTATGGAAACGTCTCTCTTTACATGCTGGTAAGCTGAGTCATAGAAAAATGGCTTTGAGGCCATAGTGTGACACCCTTTACCAAAGTCGTACCTTTGAGTTCTGTGGATCTAATGCTCTTGAGCAAAAATCCAGCAGGCTCTTTATGGACTTGCACAGCTTTATTTAGCAGTCTCCTACCTGTTATCTACACATGGTCCTCCCCAAAACCCTGGGCATTTGTTTGGCTTGTCAGCATCACGAATATCTACGGACTCTATGTTGTTGGTAAGTTTTCTGATAAGCCTTCTTTTTTGTTGTGGCGGCATTATGTGCACTCACAAAAGCGAACACAAACAATGAACTTAGCTCCGCTATACAGGATTCAATCAAACAGCAGCAGAGCGTCTTCAGACCACACAAACTGCTATAATTTGCAGTTAATGTCCAGGCGACATATATGCAAATGTGAATACAGTACGACCCACACTATGTATCTGAAAATGATTATGAGCAGTGTCATGAACTGGGATGAGACCACCTTGGTAAAAAGGACATTACCGTAGGGGCGGGGGTTTCCGAACGGGAGGGGGTTTCCGAACACGGCCAATTTTTTCACCTCCTCAAGCACAAGGCTGCCAAGTTTTTACGGCATTAGTTAGGTGTATACTTTTGCTGTACCACTACTGTAAAACCTGGCCTTTTTGTGTTTGAGGAGGTGAAATAATTGGCCGTGTTCGGAAACCCCCTCCCGTTCGGATACTCCCGCCTTTACGGTAGTACATGGCCGATGTATATTACCTGAAAGTTATTGCGATTGTGAATCGGCGCAGTAGCGAAGGGCCTTCAAGACACACAAACTGGCGAGACTCTGTATTTATGAGAAAAGATAAAAGTGGATACCAAACTACAGTATAACTGATGTACCTGAGAGTGATTATACCGCCGGGGTGAAATAGTCGGATGAATGAAAAAGTGCGGCAAACTTGAGCGCAGAGAAGCGTCCAAATGACGATGAACGGCAAGTAGATGACCAAGCAGCACGTATACTAGCCGCCCGCTTTATGTATGTAACCAATGCACGTGATTACATTCGTCAGGGCTGCGCATATTATGTTGACGCAGGCGCGATCGTCTAATATAGCATGAGTGATCACATCAATCAACAAGGAAATGGCGTCCGACTATACGGAAGTGCTCGATTCTGTTGGCCTAGGATCATGCAACGGAGAGAAAGGAATCTTTTATAAAGGTGAACGCGTTTGTCAATTTTGAGGTAGTCCATGATGAAAAATCAAAACGGAGGTGTGGCAGTTTCCGTAGATCTACGTCATTGTATCCGTGTATTTTACATACTTTGAGGGTCGTATATGATAGAGAAACACTCGTGGAGCCTCTTATAACTGTAGCATTCGGGAGTTACGTCATCGTGTCGGCGCCATCCCTACATAGAGTTTACCGACTCTCTGATACTTGCTATAATAGGAGTCCCACCCTCTTCTACTCCTGCGCGCGCGCGAGCTTGAGCAATGCATGCACGCGCGCGCGCACGATTAGAAAATGGCTTCCATCAACAATGAACAAATAAGGAAGTTCTCGATTATACACTTGCGAGTGAAGTTACGAAGATTCTCTTGGTCAAGGATCACACACGAAAGTGAAAGGAGTCGTTTTATGCAAAAACCAAGGAAAGCACTTGTGCCACTTTTGCGGTAGGCCAGTTCAACTGAAGATGAACAAAAAAATCCAAAAAGGGGGGTGTGGCAAATTCCATAACTCATTGTAGCTGTGTAGTTTATGCACGTTGAGGGTCTTAGCGGGTACAGAATCACTCGTAGAGTACGTGTATGTGTCTAAAAGTGTTTGTAACTGCCGCGTTTGGGAGTTCTGAGCCATTCTATTTTGGAAAATGGGCGTGTCCTGTCGGCGCCATCCCTACATAGAGAGTCTACCGACTCTCTGATAGTTGCTATTTCAAAAATGAACTATTGTCATATATAACAGTACAGGTATACTCACTGTCCCGGTCAGCTAATGTAAGAGTGTTAGTGCATGGTAATTCTACTGGTAATACTGTTATCTGGATTGAGGGTTTCCCTCTGTGAAGATATATCTAACCCAGCTACAGAGTTTGTATCAGAGCGGGTAAAGACTAGCATTGCACCATCTCCACCAAAAGCAGTACAGGTGAATGTGGCAGTTAAATCATCACTGTACACTAGAGTCATATTCATTGGTCCACTCAGTATTGCTGGAACTACAGCAGAACATTTTAAAGATGTAGGTTATAATATATTTACCAATATTTAGAGTTGCTGTTGCATCACTTACTTCTGAACCACTCTGGTATCGAACATCACAGGTGTATGTACTTCCACTGTCATCCACTGTAAGAGTGTTAGTACTAATTGTACTGGTAATACTGTTATCTGGATTGAGGGTTTCACTCTGTGAAGATATATCCAACCCAGCAGTTGAGTATGTAGCAGACCAGGTAAAGACTAGCATAGCACCATCTCCACCAAAAGCAGTACAAATGAATATGGCAGTTAAATCATCATCACTGTACTCCAGAGTCACATCCATTGGTCCAGTCAGTATTGCTGGAACTGTTAGTGATGAAATGAATTCATCATAGCCAGAAAATAGTGTGTAGAAAGTACATTACCAACTGTCAAGGTAGTAGTGGCAGGAGCTCCAGAATTGCCTTCAATTTGGCAACTATATTCACCAGAATCCTCTTCAAATGCTGTAAATGTCAGTGTGGAAATAGTACCAGCATCATTGAGATTGCCTCTTGACAGCTAGTTTCTGCCTAGAGGAACTACCCAAGTGAAGTTATATGGTGGACAACCACCAAATCCAAAGCATTGAAGAGTGACAGTTTCATTATATGTGTAAGTAGTTGGATGACTTGAAATGATTGCTGTTTTATTTAAGAGAAAATGACAGAAGTGGGGAACGTAGATCTATATTACGTACGTAGTTACTTAGCCTTACTTGCCCTCTAGCTATTGCCACCGCTACACACACCGTAAATGTGACCACCCAAAATCTGCCTCCCTTCATCGTCTTCACCGCACCTCTTAACACGAAGTAATATGGACAAAAGTGGAGCCGGTCCAGTTTTTGCTTAGCCAAAAGTGGGCCCGGTCCAGTTTTCGCTCAGCCAAAAGTGTACCCGGTTCGAGTTGAGTTTTCTGAAACAAAAGTCAGCACAATAGTAAATAATAATAATAATTTGAATGACTATAGAGGCCAGAAGGCCCATTTGTCATACAAACAGTAACAACAACAAAAACCGAAAACAGAGAATATATTATCTACTCTTAAAAGCAACATGTATAAGTTTAGCTAAACTGAATATTACATTGTAATTAGGACAAGACATAACTGTTTTAAACTTTGCATCTGTGGAGAGCATATTAAAGCTTTGTATTTCCCTTTCACAGGTACTTAAAAAGTGCTTATATTCTGGCAATCTGTGTGTTGAAGAGCCGTTTAACAGGAAATGTTTTTCATCTTCCATAACTCCACATGTTTGACATACTCTTTCCTCTGGAGGTAAAGGTGGTCTGGTGTATCTTCCTGTTTCAATGGCTAATGAGTGGCAACTAACTCTGAATCTTCCAATCGCCATACGCAGGTGGAGTGGTAGTAGCAAATAAGGTTTCAGGTTGTAGTTAAGCTTGAATAGTTGGTAGGTTCTCATTTTTCGAGAGTATGTTATATCCTGTCTCCATTTTTGCAAATATTGATCACATAACCGGTCTTTGACAATAAGTATTACCTCTGCTGGCTCTAGTCTGGACACTTCATCATAGATATAGGATAAACCACAATGATTCAATATCGACTGTATATGTGATAACCACAATGAGTTGAACTCTTTATGTTTTTTATAGCAGGCCTACAATATGGGAGATATATTGTATGATGTTGAAAGACGTAGCCAATATTTAATAAATAATATATTTCTTCTTATTTCCAGTGGAATCCTGCCCAATTCTCCATAAACGCTGATATTTGTAGCTGATGGTGGTACATTCAAGATGAATTTACAGAGTTTTCAATGTATAAGCACAATTTCAGTGTTGTTTGATGTCACGTAGCCCTATATCTGGCAACCATATTCAAGTACAGGTGTGATCAATGCATCAAATAATTTAAGCAGCAGAAAGGGAGGTGGATAATCTAAGTATACAACTTTCTGCATTAATGCAAACAGAGCTTTTTTGGCTTGATTTGCTAGTGTTGCTATTGCAGGTTTCAATGAACCATTCGACCTCAGTACCAATCCTAAATACTTTATTGATGTTACTATTTCAATTTCTTCCTCATTGATAAAAAATTGGCACTGAAGAGGTTGGTGAACTCTAGCATATATCATAACTTTAGATTTTTCTGCATTAATTTTTAACTTCCATGAGTTACAGTAGTCTTGAAATACTGTTAGGGATTGCTGCAGCCCTCACTGGAGTCAGCAAGGAGTATTAAGTCATCAGCAAACATTATTACCGTGATCTCCTCTCGGTCAATTACAATCTTCCCTGTGCTGCTTGACTTTAGAGTATAGTCTAGGTCACTAATAAATAGACAGAACAAGAGTGGGCTAAGTGGACAGCCTTGTCGAACTCCTTTGGCACATCTGAATTCACTTGATGTATATCCGTCATACTTGACTACAGATGTTGCATTGCTATACATGTGTTTTAGTAGTGTCAGTAATTTTGTACTTACTCCAAAAGTAGATAGTTTGGCCCAAAGCATGTCATGATTCACTGAGTCAAAAGCTTTTGACAAATCTATGAATGCCAAGAACATAGGTTTCTTTTGCCTTACTGCAAATAAGGATATTGTGTGAATAATGAAGAGTGCATCAGTGGTTCTTCTATTCTTTCTGAAACCAAATTGTGAGTCATTGATCTTTTTATTGGACTCTGTCCATTCCCATAGCCGCTTATTCAAAATTGAAGTGAATAAATTTGCCATTATTGGCAGTAGAGTAATACCTCTATAATTACTAGGAAGTGATTCATCTCCTTTCTTATAAATTGGTTTGATGCATCCAATAGACCAGGGGGTTGGAAATATACCACTGTTATAGACTGAGTTGAAAATCCTTGTTATAGTTTGGACCATATTATTGTTAAACAGTTTAAAACAATTCTGGGTACAATCCATCTAGCCCAGGAGATTTATTTGTTTTTAATCTCTGTATTGCACATTGTACTTCCTCTTCAAAAATATCTACATCTAGTTCTTCAACGTACGTTATTGTTAGTCTACTGTTATGAGGGAAAAGATGACTCTGGTGCATTAAGGCCTGACGCATAGCGCTATACGCGCGCATTGCGCTATACGCGTAGAGCGCAATGCGGTGATACCTTGGATGAAAAGCGGCCAGGTTAGCGACAAGCTTTGGAGTTGTACTTCGACAAACACAAGGTGTGGACATTACTATATATGTTTTTCGATAGGGGACTAAGAGTTGTGCCATTGCATGATGAGAACAGGCCCGATACGTACGAGAGAAGCTCATTTACGACAACCGGAATTCCATGTTTCGCAGTTTATTTCGCTTTGTGAAATCGCTTGTATGTTCCCTATCGATTTTATTACTCTACAATACTTGCTCTTATGTTTACCAAGTTTAGAACTGAATAGCTTAAGTGGAAGCTGGCCGCCTTACCTCGTTAAAAGCTGAAATTTGCGCGCGCGAATTTGCCTGTTTATCGTATGACGTCATATGTTATTGTGTGTCAGCAATAACAATAGCACAAACACCTCTCGAAGTTTCGTGTGAACAGCATGGGCGGTTGAAATGATAAAGCCTTAATGTACCAGAGGAACTGTTGTATTTGTGTTTAACTCCCGAAAATGTGAGGCCATGTCAGTAATACTGATTGGAATTCTTTTCTGGTTGACCCCTGTAAGTTTAGAGACAATATTCCAAAATTCTCGTGGATGTGAGGTTTTAAGAGTAGATAACTGTAGATGTAAAGCTCTCCTTTTCTTTTGTTTGGTCAATGTTTTGTACACTTTCTTTTCTCTCCAATAATGTTCTCTTGTTTGAACACAAGTTGGATCACTTATAAGTTTCTTTGCTGCTATATTCACAATTCTTTTCTGTATCTTACACTCGTCGAACCATCTGTTTATTGGAAAGGATGGTGATTTAGCCTTTGATTCAGCAATATTTTTATGTTTTACACCCTCACACGTTTCCATTGTTGATATTAAGAGAGAGTAGAAATTGTTTACTATAGCATCCAATGACTGCTCCCATTTTAGGGACGATAGGAGGTGTAGAAATTGGTGGTTATTAAACACTTTCTTAACTTCTGTCCTAAAGAAGTGTCCCATTTAATGTTGCATTTTGGTAAATACCTGTGTGATGGGTCATTGACAGTATTGGAGTGATACTTATCACATTTAACAGAGTTATGTTTCCACTTTCTTATTACAATGTTCAAGGAAATTGGGCAGTGGTCTGAATGCTCCAAAAGATCACACACCTCCATGTCCATAATGAATTGCAACAGGTTTTCAGATACAGCAAAGTAGTCAACCACACTGCAACCTTGAGTTGTGTAACATGTAAATGAACCTATGTTCTTATCTTTTCCAATTCACAATTCGTAGATTGCAAGATATACACATATTTAATAACTCTTTTCCATAGTGATTGACAAAGTGATCTAATGTGGAGGAAGAGGGACATACTTGACTGAATCTATTTCATTAAAGTCTGATAGAATACCTGTCCTGGCATTGAAGTCACCAGTCACCATGATTTCTCCCTGTACTGAAAATTGTGCTATCTCTGTGTTTAACAACTGCCAAATATTATCCCTGGCAGAAGAATGAGTTGAAGTTGCTGGTGTAATGTAGACCAAACATAGGTATAAGTCACATGGAAAACCAAAGAAATTTGAACTCAGTTTTAACCACAATCGGTCATCATTCTTCACGATTCCATTTACCTCCTGTATACCTTCAACAAACACCTCTTTGATATAGCAAAACAAACCACCACTTGTTTTTGCTCTTTTATTCAACAATTGACGACATTGTGTAATCATTTTGTAGCCTGGGATTTTGTAATTGAATACCAAGTCTGGATTTAACCACGTCTCATTAAGTAAGATTAAATCATATCTTGAAAGAAAGTGTGATACTTGAATTAGTTTATCTACTGTAAATCCATTTACATTCCATGTACATATTTTAAGTAGTGAATGCTGGGTCTTCTGGCCTAATCCCTATTGGGATTGGCTTCACGCACAGATCGCCTTTTCACGTGCTGTATTCAGTGGCGGATCTAGGGGGGGATCCAGGGGTGCAATGGAACCCCCCTTTTGGCAGGGTATTACGTAATTACGAAGGTTTCGTCGTAGTCTTGCGCGTAATTGGCGCTCTTGCAATTGTGTACGTGACGCTAAGTCTATCAGTGCTAGCGTTCGCAGCGCCAATTACGCGCGCATAGTAATAGAGCGCGTCATAAGCCAATTAAATCTACGCGCGCGCATGGGCGTGACTAACGAAAAGGGGGTGTGGTTCACGGCGACGCGAGGGTACTGGAACCCCCCTTTCTAAAATCCTGCATCCGCCACTGGTATTCATAGTTCTACTACAGCGAACAGCGCAGATAAACTCCTGGCAGCGTTCTACTTGTGTTGTTTGAGAATTACCATCCTCGTTGTGTTAATTCTGGCTGTCGGTAATCATGCACACTGGCATAGACAGTGGCTGTCGCCTACCGCTGCAGGCTTTTGTATGCCCGGTGTCACGGTAAAATGGGGACCCCCTAAAATAGGGATCCCCGTCCCCATAATCCCGGTAAAATGGGGACCCCCGTCCCCATAATCCCGGTAATATAGGGACCCCCCGTCCCCATTTTACCGGTAGGATAGGGACCCCCTCGTGAGAATAGGGACTCCTAGATCTACTACTTTCACGGGGAGGTGTGGCGAATCAATAGGTCTAACGGAGGCTGCACGACGTAGGATAGGGACCCCCCTCCGTGAGAATAGGAAACCCGCTTTTTCTTCTGCAATTTTTCTAAAGCAAACAATTCTAATAGTGTATATGAAATACAACATAATAGTGCATATAGTCTATATACAACTTCTTCTTCTTCTTCTTCTTCTTCTTCTTCTTCTTCTTCTTCTTCTTCTTCTTATTATTATTATTATTATTATTATTTGGACTTTACAGTACAGCATGAATGTAACAATGATACAATTGAATACAGTGGAACCTCCCATAACGGACCCTCCGAGAAGCCACTTGCCGTGTTACGGATTGAAAATACCATAGCTGTAATACATTAGCAACCTCCGAGAAGCGGACGCTTCCGGATTCCGGACAGCGGACAAAATCTTGCGCCGAACGGCGTTCCAACATGCATTTTTGCCTCTAAATAGCGGACACCCGGAAGCCACTCCCCTAAATTGCGAAGTTGCGGTTGCGCATTACGGCGCTATGTACGAGCGCAACGTCAGTAAATTCATTGTGTATACAGCGAAACCTCGCACGCGTTACAAGGAAGCAGTACTTGCTTTAGAAAATGTATGTGTCCAAGTTTCTTGCAGTCAAAGGACACGGAAGAACTGTGTATTGGCCACACAATTGATAGGATTGTCAATATTACATGTCAATTAGCAAGACAGACACCTTTACTTGAATATTTTACACACTAACTCATGCACAAACTTCACTACATCACTTATATTTCACCCCATTATATAGAAAGTTTTAAAATTAAAATATTTCATCAACCTCCGAGATAAGGACAACCTCCGAAGAAAGGACAAAAGTTCCGTTCCCAAAGTGTCCTTTCTTCGGAGGTTTCACTGTATAAGAAAATAAATCTGTACTGATGGTCTGCTAATAATATAATCAGCAGCCATGCCTTGTCTGTATATGTTACAATTACATGGTAGAATGAAAGTTGTGAGGAACAGGTAGGAGTGCACATTTTGAACATGGACACACGAGGTGGTAAGTACAGGGGCTATCAACATTGAACTTGGATGTAAATGCATTCCAGAAGTACGTTCTGAGTGATTTTTTGATAGATAACAAGGGTTGATACAAGTCGATTGGAGGCAATGAATTCCAAAGTCGTGGCAATCTGTTAAAATAAAAGTTTTTGACTGAAATCAGTGTAGAAAATGGATATTTCATTTTTAAGTAGGTAGCCGACCTTGTACGTGAGGAAGAAAATTGAAAATAAAATTCCTTATGTCAAATGAAGCAGATGGTTCCTTAAAACTTTTAATAAAAAAGAGAACATCTTGAAGTTCAAAAGTCATCATGAGAGGAAGAATCTTTAACCTTATTAAACGAGACTTATAATCAGATGAAGTCACACAGAATATATTTAGTTGCTCTACGCTGTAGGATCTCAATACTAGTAATGTCCCTGATAAAGTGGGGGTGCCACAGAGGAGAATAATATTGAAAATGAGAACGCACAAGTAGAGAACCTTTTTGGTCTGAACACAGTTAACATTATAGAAGGTTCTACGAATAAGATTTAAGATCCTATAGGCTCTCTTGAGCAACAGATCATAATGAGATGACCAACTCAGATTACTGGACAATAAAATACCAAGGTCTTTATGGGTTGATACCGTAACTAGTGGGTCTCCACTAATGTGGTAGTTAAACAAAGTTGGACTTTGTTTGCGAGAAATTCTCAATATAACGCATTTTTCCTTGTTGAAATGAAGGTTCCACGCTTTACTCCATAATGTTAGATGATTTAAATCAAACTTAAGAGATAGGCAGTCCGACAGACACGAAATATGGTGGGCACACTTGGCATCATCTGCAAACAGTAGTAAATTAGAAGATGAAAGTGAAGTGGGTAAGTCATTAATGAAGATCAAGAACAGAAGTGGTCCCAGTATGCTTCATTGAGGGACACCAGAAATTACTGGCAGTGGACTCGAAACACAACTGTTAATTGAAACACACTGAAGTCGATTGGTCAAATATGCTTTAATCCACCTCCATAAATTACCAGTAATCCCGAAAGACCACAATTTGTATAAGAGTTCACTATGGGAAACGGTATCAAATGCTTTCTTGAAGTCTAAGTAAACAATATCAGTTTGAGCGTTTCTGTGAATTGAATCATAAACTTTATTCAGAAAGACTAGCATTTGCTGAAGTGTAGAATGCTTTTGTCGAAAGCCATACTAAACAGGTGACAAGGATTTAGAGGCAAAATCTGATAAGTGCTTATAAATGTGTCTTTCTAGAACCTTAGAAGTTACACAGAGCAATGAAATGGGTCTATAATTTGCTACAGCAGATATGTCCCCTGATTTGAAAATTGGTGTAATGCGATGCATGCGCCATTCGGCAGGAAGGTAGCTTTGATGTAGGCTTAAGCTAAACAGATGATGAAATGGTTGGTAAAGTGCCAGGGCACAGTGCCTTAGAAGTCTGGGACTGATTTTGTCACAACCAGCAGCTTAGAGGGGTCTAGAGAAGTGAGCTCATGAAACACTTCTTCCTCAGTTATTGCAATATCACTACACATGTGTTGTGGTGTGGGTAGGTCAGTAATGGGTGGTAGAGTAAATGAACTCTGAGTGAAAATACTAATGTATTACAGTGTATGATCAGCTAAGAACATTGTTTTCATCGAACTTTAATGTGTGAATAGCTAATCACATATATCATCACACTGAAATCACACATTAAAGTTCGATGAAAATAATGTTCTCAGCTGAACATACACTGTAATACATCAATACAATTGAATAGAAGTCCCAGCAATAACTTTCGCATCTGCTCCATGCAGAAGTTATTTTTGCTGATTCAGCACATTAATTCGTCAGGAACCAGCTGTAGTGGTGCGTTGCCAGGTTCTCTTGTTGCAGCGATTGCTCCACTCTACAGTACGCTCTATATAGAGTTAATTCAGTGACTCTTAGCTAAGCTCTAGTTCTGTTTTTCAGGCAAAAACGAAAATAGATATCGAGCTGACGAAAATCGATATATTTGGCAGGTCACTTCTCACGTTCATCACTTCGCTTCTATTGGGCTGAATCTCTTCAAACTTCTAAATGTTAGTACCCTGATACCTGTCTGTAAGAGCATATAGTTAGAATTAGCGGAGCACTGTTGAGCGTGCTGTTTAGACTGCCGAAAATAGGTGTCTGGCGAAGTTCAATGCATTACTCTATATGTCTTGACGTCAACATCCGCCCGTCGAAGTATGCTAGTTGACCTAGCCTATTTAGTGCGTCTGCACTTCTTACAGGCCATATTTCAACTTATTTAGCAACCCTGCCTTCTCTCCACTGAGTCTTAACGTCAAAATTCACCCGTCGCAGAACGTTTGTACCGCGCAGTCAGGGGTCCCCATTCTCACGAGAGGGTCCCCATTTTACAGGGCCGGCGGAGACGGTGGGGCAGGTAGGGCATTTGCCCTACCACTTTTTGGTGATCCACACAAGAAATGACGTGTACTATGATTTTTACCCGAGATAGTAAAGTAGCCTAGCTGCGTTCGCGGTCACGCAACGCTAATGTACCGGTGTCGGAGTGAATACTGTCCCCCCGTGAATACTGTCCCCCCGGACATTATTCACTAGTGAATATTGTCCCCCCGGACATTATTCACTAGTGAATAATGTCCCCCCTCAGTGAATAATGTCCCCCATCGTAGAAAGCTCTGAAAGGCTTCCAAGATATCAAACGGTAATTTTGGTGGGGGGACAGTATTCACTAGCGAATACTGTCCCCTCCCAGAAGTATTCAACATCGCGCCAGCACTCACACGACGTTAGCAAGCGAATCGCAACAGACCACTATTTTATTTTCTCTCTCGATGTGTATAACAACACAAAAACATATATAACATCTAAAATTAAAGGCAGCGCTAAGGCACTTGGAAATCCACGCGCTACCTCGTACCCAGGCCGCCTGGGGGAGGAGGCGAGGCCACGTAGCTGACCGAGGTATGTAAACGCTAATCACTAGCCCTAAAAAGCATAGTTTAGCAGTGGCGGATCCAGGGGGGTTCGTTGGGTTCGGACGAACCCCCCTCCTGCTCTCTAACACAGACTCTTGCCGCCACATCATTCATATGCATTACTAGGCTTGCGCGTGTGCGCGCGAACGGAACGAACTCATGCACCTAGTAGTATATAGACAGCTGAAACAACCTGATATATCCTACTATTTTATGCGAAACTGGAACCACGTGTAACGGTATGTTGACTTTGGCAATTGCGCGTAGCGCGAATGCATTTTGCCGGGCGCTCGTCAATACAGCCACGTACCATTCGCTCAAGCTCGCCTAGGTGTAATCTCGTTTATCACGACAAAAGAACTTTGCACTGTTTAACCATGAAAAGGCAAGTCTTCGGAGTTGGTATGCTGAATAGTATGACTATGGGAAAATATGGGTGCGGTTTCACTAAATGAAATTTGCTCACGCGGTGCCGAACCCCCCTTTTCAAATTCCTGGATCCGCCTCTGGTTTAGGGCTAGTGGTTAGAGTTTACATACCTCTGTGAGCGGTTGCAGCCTCGTACCTTCCCCCACGCGGCCGGGTACGAGGCTATCGGTTAGCCAGCTGCATTTTAGGGGGGACATTATTCACCGGTGAGTAATGTCCCCCCTACCAGAAATGCCGTAGGAGATGAACTACAGTTGCCTTATTAACAAAGAATCTTATGGGGGACATTATGGGCTAGTGAATATTGTCCTAGGGGGATATTATTCACTAGTGAATAATGTCCGGGGGGACAGTATTCACTAGTGAATAATGTCCGGGGGGACAACTTTTGGGGGGGACAATATTCACTATTACACCGGTACGCGGTATAGCCTAGTCCTAGTCTGGCGTAGCCACACCCTCTCATAAAGCGGGAGAGGGTCTGGTCTGCTTAGCATCAACGACTTGTGCAGACTGTCCAGAATCTAATCTGATTACAGAAGAGCCAATTATAACATTCCATGCTTACGTGACGTCACGTAAACGTGGAATGGGAATGGCTGAACCAGTCTATGGCAGTTTCTGAGAGAGTGCATCACGACCTGCAGCACGCTCGTTAGGGTATTTGTACTTGAAAGAATAGCAACTTCCACTTGTATCGAGCTTCGTAAGTGGTAGTGACGAGTGCTGCCTACAGGGTATGCCAATCGTATTGGACCAGCTTCTGGGCACTGAGCGCCAACTCTTGTCATTACGCCGCTCACAGCCGTGTACTAGCTATAAACGTGGAACATATGCAGTTGTCGTGCTTGTACTAATGATATTCATTATTGCACGTGCGCGTGCGTTTGAATTTATGACGTAATGATATTCCACTGCACAAGTCGTTGATGCTAAGCAGACCAGACCCTCTCCCGCTTTATGAGAGGGTGTGGCTACGCCAGACTATATAGCCTAGTCCGGAGTCACCGCGGCTGCGGTAAAACACTTCCGCTCATGCGCGTCCTTTATCCCGCACTGCAGTTGCCCTACCACCCTTTGTGGAGCTGCTCTGGCCCTGTTTTACCGGGATTATGGGGACGGTGGGGTCCCCATTCTCATGGGGTCCCCAAAATTTTATGACACCGGACCACTTTTCGCCAAGGCGGTCCATATTTCGCAGGCAAAAATTGGACCGGGGGGGGTGTACACTTTTTACCCGGACCAATTGTCGCGTGACACAACTCTTCGCGTTGTTGTAGTCGCGCGCGAGCCACAGTAGGTTACATAATAAAGAGGTGTGGCTTCTGGCCGAAAATTCCGAAGCGCTAGCGCGCGGCACCCCCTTCCTCTAAATCCTGTCTACACCACTGCCTTTTACGACACATCCTAGCACTCCCAATTGGACAAACACGACACAAAGAAGCCAAGCATGTGCTACCTGCCAGTTGAGCACTGCTCTGCTATTACGCGCGCGCACGCAAGCGTTTTGCGCATGCGCACCGCCGAGTGTTGTGCATTCATGTGTTAGAGTGTGACTTAGATCAGATCTCATGGTACTGATCATATGTATCCCTCACTCAAATTGTATAGGAATAAACTGTCATGGGAAAATTATGCTATTCCCACTGTTATCTCTCTGTGAATTCAATATCATCTCATATTTGTGCTATATAAGTAAAGAGTTGACTACAGATTTCAGCTGGTGAGATAGTAAGTCTAAAAAGTGCGGCCACACTGTTGTAGTGAGGGGGGTGATAGCTTTATTAACTTGAACAGCCCACTACAGTGTATCAGTTGATATCTTCTCTTCTACAGCAGATGAAAAAATGACGGAATTTCAAAAATTTAAAAGAAATCTTAGCTTTGCTCTTGAACAGCTAAATGATGAAGCTCATTTTGTTTTTTACTATGCAGCTTCCAGTTTTTATTCAAAAGCCAGTTTTTCACCCTTGGACTTTGCAGCATACACTGATGATGATGGTAGGAACCAGGTGACACTCAATGTTAATGACTTATTCACAGTTGAGGCTAAACCTGAAGACATCAAGGCTTTGAAGTTCATCCGCAATGGTAGGAGCAAGCCATGGCCACCTGTCAACTTCACATACTCCAAGAAAAGTGAAAAAAAAGTGATGTTCAATATATGCTCACAAATTTTGGCACCTTTAGGTGGAGAAGTGATCCTGGACAAGAGGTACCAGGACATCCTTAAGGGACTGGAGGGGGCTGTGCTAAAATTTTGTAACCTTGGAATGGGGGATGACATGCAGACCTGGCATGGCACCCCAGATTTGAAAGTGAATGGGGTTCCAGTTGTGTATAGAAGGGAAACAGAGGATAAGTTTGAAGCTACTGAAGTTGTCAGTGATAAAGAATCAGAAGGTGATGTAGCTACAACCACAATTGGGGGAAAGGTGTTGTATAAGGAGGCAAACCTGCCCCAAGCAATTGTTGTTTCTTCCTTCATTGAAATAACACTCCATCCTTCTCAACAAGCGCTTGTACCAACTATATTAATTGATGAAGCACAGTTTCGTGTGTGCTTATATGACAGTGATAGTGATGTTTTACTGATTTCCCTAAGCAAAGGTCTAGCCATGAAAGGAGGCTTGTCAAGAGGTGGACCTACATTACTATGGCTGGTAATAAACCACAGGTTAGTGTTTTAAGGCTAAGGTGATGGTGTTTGAAGTGCTAGCAGAAGAGACCGTCTATAAATATACATATATGTAGGTGGCCTAGAGGAGTTGTAGCTTCCCAGTCATGTACACTTTCTGTACTTATCATCTTTTGTTTGTTCAGGCAATTCCTTCGGCAACTGCCAGAGGAGCTTTGTAGGAAGTATCCTGAGTCAAGATTACAGAGCAGCACACTCAAAGATTTAACCAGTCTGAATGAACAAGCAAGGCAGTTATTGAAGACGGTGAATGGTGACTTACTTGTAGTCCCTGCAAAAAGGAGGAAATATGGATAGTGTTGCTAAACCACATGTAGTCACTTTGTTAATTGAACTAACTTGAACCACTGTTGTTTCTTTTATTTGTTGTTTATTAGCAAACATGCAAGCTATATAACTGCAACTGTAACATGCAACTGCAAGTGGTGTAGCCAGGATTTAGAGAGTGGGGGGGGGGCTTGCTAGTGCATAACTGAAAGAGGAGGTGCTCGAGCCCCCCCTCGGCTACGTGCCTGCTGAACTATGGTTCAACTGACAACTGCACGGAACCGAGAGGGAGAGGGGGCCAGAGGGAGGGAGAAATTACTAGAGTTTAAATCTTTGTGATTCTTGACAGATTGGTGAGGCTATATGAGATGGTAGGTAACTGTCAGCAGTATCCTGTCAAGTGGTGGTTTTGGTGTGTGGAGCTGGAGGTGACTGCTGAAGGTGTAATATCTGTGAGCCAATATGTCTGCTGTTGTATTGAAATCTTCCTTCCTGGAGCAGATTGTCAGATGCTAATGCTCTGGCTGAATGGGATTGAAGTGGTGCAATGTCTGGATGGTCCTTCCATCAAGGATGACTGTGGTGTATAGTGTTGGATTCTGGAACCACATGTCTATAGGGTTTTTTTACATGCCTCCAATCCCTCTGCATGGGGGATGTTTGTGTATTGGGAGTTGACATACAGAGTGACCAGCATAAACTCTAGGGGTAAGGGTACTGCCATTTCTGGAGGAAGTCAGTTGTGTCCTTCAAGTAAGATGGGGGAAAGTTGGTGGTTCACGTATTCTGAGATGCACTCTATTAAGGAATTCGAAGACATGATGGGTCTGCCAGGTACATCAGGTTTGTGGATATGGTATGATCGTTCAGTTGCATGGAGTGTCGTGTTCCAGTTGCATGGAGTATTGTGTCATTATAATTTATATGAAGATGTCAGTCGGTAGACAATTCAAAATCAGGTCAGTGACTTTGTCAGCCAAGTGTTGTGTTGGGTCACGACGGCTTGTGATAGCATTTCGAGTCTGATAGCTGTCTATGGGCATCAGCCAAGTAGGCCTCTCTGCTTATATGGCAGATTCTTTGTCTGCTGGTTTGATGATTAGGTCAGTGCATTTCCTTAGCTTGGTGAGTGGATTCCCACAAATTATCTGATTGATCTTAATTTAGTTAATGTAAATTGGTCACAATATGCAATACATGGTCTAAAGCCAGAATTAACAGCACCTTGTGCTGCAGAAAAAGCTGCATGCTTTAGCCAGTTTTTAAAGTAACCCTACTTTTATCAACTAGTCTACTTTTATGGCTCCTTGTAGGATGAAATCAAGTGGTTTTGTCAGTGCTGCACAAGCAGTGTTAGCAGTAACACAGGCTGGAATTTGTTTAGCAGTAACACAGGCTGGAATTAGTTTACAGCAACTCTTGTATTTTGGCCACATACACACCATTTCTGAAGACAGCACTCGGAGTCTCCCAGTTTTGCTGTTCTAGAAGTGGTCCTGGGATCTCAAATGAAAGTAAGACCAACAGTTTTATCCCCTTCATTTCTGCTCCAGTCACAGACTCTAGTTGATAGGTGGTTTTAAGGACCAGTACAGTCAGAGTCTTAGATGAAAGTAACTGTCTACAAACTGACCTGTCCACAATTTATGTCTCCAGAGCAAGCTACAATAGCACTAGTCAGTATGTAGGGCTGTACTTAAATCTTAGGCAATTATATACTTATTGCTTTGCTGGTGTATATACTGAACTGAGCTGCCTGGTAGGAATGATAGTTAGTAATGTATAGTATGTATTGTGTATAGGATGCTAAATGTACACTTCCTATAATAAGCATGAGTAAACATGTCAAGCTGAAATGTCAGCAGTTAATACCCCCTGCTTATAGGGGTTGGACTTACTGGAGTTTCCAGTGTGTTTCCCATATTTTTTGAGAGTCTTCATTGAGCTCTCTCCCATACTTAAATGTGAGCAGGTACGTAACTTCATTGTACACACACACACAGTACAATTACAAATGAGAATAACATGTGATAGTCAGGATGTAGTGATGATATCCTTAGAGTATATGAGCGGTGTTTACATACACTATCAGGGGCGGAGACAGCCACTCAAAAGTGGGGGGGCTCGGGGGGCTCATAATGTGGAGAAGCCAAGCAAGTTGTAAAAATCCTTCACATTGCGCATGCGCAGAAGTACGTAAACCTTAGAGCTCGAAAATCGCCAATTTCACGACTGGACTGAGTGCGCGCGTGCAAAAGGAGCGGGAGTGGGCCTGGGAACGAAGCTAATGCTCACAATAATAATATGTATCCGTGTTGCAAAAGTGGGGGGGCTCAGCCCCCTCACTATGAAAAGTGAGGGTGCCCGAGCCCCCCCTGCCCCCCCTATTTCTCCGCCCCTGACTATAGATGAACGTGACCATACCTTATATGCTATTGTTAGTTTTTGCTGTATGAAGATGGTTTGAAGTAGCAGTGGTGTCTTTAGAAAACCTCTTCAGTCCTGGGAGTCTGTGAAACAGTTTCTCTCTCATGAGGGAAAGGAGAGGAGGGAAGAACAAGAACCCAAAACACAGATAGAGGATGGTGTTGAGTGTCAGAGACAACACAGCATATTCTGCATTCACTCCATATATACCAGTTTTCTTTAAAATCATGTAAATATGTAGCCCAAGGAGAAGTGTGGGAGTTAAGAAGTATACCAAAAAGGTAACAGGTTTTGTTTTAAAGGATGTGTGGCGAATACTTTTTGTGAGTAGTGATAGTGTGAGTGCAACAAACATGATCAGTCCCTGATAGAGTGAGAGTATTGTGAACCAGATGATGTAGTTATTGGATTGGCACACAACCCTCACTTCAATCTCATGTCCTGTAATTGTCTCCAGATGTTCAGTGGTAAATGGGAATACAGTAGTCCATACTGTACACAGTACTATGTCTACTGTCACTAGTGCTAGAACTACAATAATGAGTACCCAGTCACTTAGGAAGATCCCTGGCTTTCTGAGGTGAACAAATATCCTATAGAGTCTCCAGGTTTTAGCAGTAACTGTACCAAGGATGAGTGTTAATCCAATGGGAAGACACCAAGCCTGTATTCCACATAGGGCAGTGGTGTTGACAGATGATGTTGGAGCTGCCTTTTGAACTGTGAAGCACACAGTTGAGATGGTTATGATGTAACAGCCAATGAAGCTGAGCTGACTGAGGCGGTAGCTTGAAGCTCGAATATCTTTATACTTGTGGTAGATGAGAGTGAGTAGATGGGTAGTGATGATGAGAAGTAGTGCTATGGCTGTGAAGAGCAGAAACAGAGCTGCTAGGGCTGGATGGGCCAGTAGTTCTCTTGATTCAAAAGTGCTTGCAACAAATTTAGGACTCACAACTATCTTCAATGCTTCAGAATATTGTCCAATAAGAATGCTGACATTGTCTACTACCTGATGAAGGTCAATTGTTGAATTTGTAAAACCAGTTTTATTATCAAAGGAAATCATTCCTGATGCTCCCTGAAATTTTAGTCCAACCACTTCATCACGGATGATGTTTGTAGCATCTTCATGTCCATAGCCATAGTCTGAGAGGTCTAAGCCAATGCTAGTTAGTTTGTGGATGGAGTTGTTGAGAGCAAGTGCTAGAGACCACACCCCGTCATAGAGTGGATTAACCCATTCAGTTGTTGATGCGTTTTCTGCTGACTTGTCCACTTTTTCCCTGTATTGTTCAAAGTATTCTTTATATATTATTCCTGACACCAAGACTGTTGAGTTATCTACTGAAGTCAGGTTCGTATGAGTAAGGAGGTAACCTTCCATGGCTTGTTTGATCTCAAGTAATGAACAGGTATAGTGACGATTTTTGTACGTAATTTCTACAGGATTAAGATAGGCCACAAGTATTTCCAGGAACACAAATTGATATGCAGGAAACTTGAGTTCGGGGTAGACCCTGTTAGATTCTAATTAGGCACAGTATCGGCTCACCAAATCATGAGAAGCCAATACAAATACAACTCTCACATGATAATTACTTAATGATGAAAGGGGCAGGTTATGTCTTTGATATGGGTGTTGAAAATTTTATCCTTCCACTGACTTCAGACTTATTCACTAGAGGGGCATATGTTGCCTGCTGAAATAACGATCCCTCTTCATAAAATATAGCAATTGATTTCCAGTTGTTTAGATGTAAAAAGTGGTCTATATATCCACGGGATGATCCTACAGTCCCAAAAGAGTAAGTGCGATTGCCAAGTTCAGGAGAACTGGCTATGTGAAATTGGGAATTGAGATAGCCTTTTCTCCTGTGATAGCTGAGACTGTTTGGTCGCATCAGAGCAAGTGGGGCCAATTATTCCTGCAAATTGCACATCACTGTGTTAAAAAGGCTCCACAAAGTTGAGTATTGTGTGGATCTGCAAGTTGCAGGCTGAATTGACAAGAGTTTTATTTAGAGTGTACCCTACTAATAAGCCTTCCTGGAACCAGGAACCAGGAAGAACCAGGAAGTACATCAGGTATATTGGTGTAATCTGGCTGTTCCTGAAAACCTAAATTTCAGATGGAAGTAAAACCAACACATTTATCTCCTTTGCTTCTGCTCCCATCCAAGACTCTATGTGATTGTTGGCTAGTATAAGCAATATGGTCAGAATCTTAGGTGACTGTAGCTGTCCAATTGACAAGTCCATCATTTCACTGTCTCCAGGCAATACCTGCAGTATCTCTCAAATCCTTGCAATGCACTCAAGCTTCCTGGGTAGTTTAACCATGCAGACTAGTATATATATATAGTGTACACTGTGCAAATATATTTACTATTGCAGTCTATATAGAGAAAATAACTACTACCTACAACAGTTACATATTTACACATACTACAATCACAAAACTTGTGTATATGCTCAATAAGTAAACAAGAATACAAAAGTTACACTAGCATGTATGTACCTGTATGACATACAGTACTTTTAAGGTCCACTGTCATGCACTGTGTATGTGTAATAGTTAGTACACACAGTATCAATACAGTGCAAGGGTACAAATACACACTCAAAATGCACTACTCTGCTATACCTCCTGGGGTTTGTTTATACCTACTACAGAAGTGCCATGATTGCATCTATATCCAGATTATAGTTGTTATAGTAGCCATTGTGCTTGTTTGGAAAATGTTTAACAATGTAGGGATGGTAGTGCCAAAAATCACTCTTGAGCCACATGTCTCTAGGTTTTTTTTCCATGCCTCCAATCCCTCTGCATGGGGGTATAGGAAGCTGACATCCAGAGTGATATGGATAAACTCTAGGGGTAAGAGTATTGCCAGTTTCTGGAGGAAGTCAGTTGTGTCCTTCAAGTAAGATGGTATTTTTGTAACGAGAGGGGAAAGTTGGCGGTTCACATATTCTGAGATGCACTGCACGATAGGTACAATGTACATTGGAATATTTGGTAGATGGTAGAACCTGGCCAGTTGGAGTGTCATGTCATTATGAAGGTGTCAGTTTGTAGACAATTCAAGGATCAGGTCAGTGACTTTGTGAAAGCACTCCGCAGGAGAATATGAAGCTGTGCCATGTATAAATACTTGTACTGTTTGTGAGATAGGCTTGTCTACAGAAAATGGGTTTTAATTTTACGTATAAGCTTTATGTCATGGGTACTCTGAGAGTTTTATCAGAGAGTCGGTAGACTCTCTATGTAGGGATGGCGCCGACACGGACACGCCCATTTACCAGATGAAACGGCTCATAACTCCTGAACGCTACAGTTATAAGCCTTTTCAGACATATAACAAGGCTCTATGAGTGTTTCTCTATCATATAAGACCCTCAAAGTATGTAAAATGTACGGATACAATGACATACGGAAACTGCCACACCTCCGTTTTTGAATATTTTTCATCATCTTCTTCTTCTTCTTCTTCTTCAAACGGTCTACCTCAAAATTGACAAACGCACTCACATTTATTTTAGCATAAAACGATTCCTTTCTCTCCGGTGCATGATCCTAGGCCAATAGAATCGTCGTAGGATCCATCTCGCACGAGAACGACAGAGATTTACGAACACTTCCGTATAGTCGGACGCCATTTCCTTGTTGATTGCATATTTGTGATGTGATTACTCATGCGCTATTAGGCGATCGCGCCTGCGTAAACATAATATGCGCAGCTCTCCGTATTTTCGACTAATGTAATCACGTGCATAGGTTACGTAGGCTGCTAGTCTACGTGCTTCTTTTCACCGCGCTGCTTTTGTTTTGTTCGTCTACTTGTCATTTTGACATTTCTCTGCGCTCAAGTTTGCTGCGCTCTTTCATTCGTTCGACTATTTCACCTCGGCGGTACAATCACTCTCAGGTACGTCAGTTTTACTGTAGTTTGGTATCCACTTTTATCTTTTCTCATAAATACAGAGTCCCGCCAGTTTGTGTGTCCTGAAGGCCCTTCGCTACTGCTCCAATTCACAATCGCAATAACTCTCGGGTAATATACATCGGCCATGTACTAATAATGTCCTTTTTACGAAGGTTGTCTCATCCCAGTTCATGACACTATGCTCCGTTTCAGTATAATCATTTTCAGATACATTAGTGTGGGTCGTACTGTATTTAAATTTACATATATATCTCCTGGACATTCGCTTATTGAAAGCACCCTTTGATAAGCCAAATACAAGAAGTTATGCACGCCTTAGACAATGCGATAGTGGCCCACTATTGTAAAGTAATCGAATTATCCTCTGAGGGTCTTAAAGGTGGCTTATTCCAATTAGTAGTGGTGGTTGCCAAAGCCAACTGTAGTCCCTGCATGATGTACACAGTGTGTTCTGGCAACTACCATAAACTCACTATGTTGACAAGCTGCATGCCTTGCTGAGCAATGATATAAACTCAAGCTATGAGCAAAGCACAGATACAGAATGTGCAGATGTGAAGTAGCCATAGCATGTCCCCTGGATAGTGCAGCTAGAGATGTGTCACTGTTGCACACTTGGGGTTGGATGAGTCACTCACCGACAGACTGCATAGTCTGTATCATGCTGTTAACAAGAGTGCACATCACTTTATACTACAATGTGTAGGTGGCCAATCACACTTAACCACCATCTACATGGTACATCTGGCTACAATACAAGTGTTGTTGGATTGTACATAATGAAATAGTTGTGTACCTTGTGCACTAAGCCAATAAATCTGTATGTAGCTGTGACTCTCTCTCTTTTCCCTTCAATTCACTCCCCTAAACTTAATACCTTCCCAGATCTTGCATTCTACCAAACATAGCCACGCATTTTACCTTTTTCTTACCTGCACTCAGTAGTCTGAGTCATAAATCTGACAGCATATCAAGTGAGATAATAGAGTCATAGGGTGAGCATAGCAGGTACACATAGTTGTACCACTAGAAACATTTCTGTATAATGCAGCATTATCACCAAATACCAAATGTTGTTGTCGTGCATGTGCACACAATATTCAGCTTATGGCTAAGTGGGTTCACCCACAATGCTGCAAGCATTCATCTAGTTGTATGTAAGCAGTGCTAACTGACTTATGGGCATGTATATGTGTATATACAGTACCTCTGTTTGTGTGCACCTTCTTCTAATATTCCCCACTCTGCCATACAGATCTCCCTCTGTCTGAACCTATCTTCAGTATATAACCAACTGAAACCCTCAACAACACATCCAGAAAATGTTTTGTTTGGGTTCATCCTGAGGTTTTCCCTTATGGATTTTATATCCGTGTTTTTCCCTGGGTGTTCCAGTGGCACTTCCCTAAATGTTGTCACTATACGTAGATATATCCATAACTCATGAAAGCCACGTGTATTTCCAGCTGTCATCTCATCAATAATTCCTTCATGTCATGTTGTATTTTTGTAATAATGATCCATCATTATACATTTTTATTATATTATGGCCTTCGTACTTTCCACATTTCCTTTGTCAAGTCCTACTACTGATTATGTCTATTCCCAGCAATATTTTCTCATGTACAATGATATTTCCTCACAATCAATAGCAGTACGTTGTATCTTGTTCTCTGTTCTCTGAGTATGACTTCAATAACAATATTCTTGTTGCGACATTAAGTAGAATGTAAAATAAGCAAGTAGGGATGGTAAAGCAATCCACGAAGAAGCAGAATTCAAAGTGGACACTGCTAAGTATATACCCAAGAAAAATTAGTGAAACAAGTGTAAAAACATTTCATTAAAATGTTGAAGGATGTAGGGATGGTAGTGCCAAAAAGTAAAGAAACAAGATTGTAATGACCCAAGTGGTGCACAGTGAACAACTGATTATGATGTGACCATAAACAACTAATGTATGTGGGGAATATTAAAAACCATTTAGAAGTTATGCATGCACAACAATGACAGACTAACAATGTAACATATAGTTTGGAGTTCAGAGTTCACGCTACCACAAAGATGAATTACAATTCATGCATGTATGCAGACTAGGGATAATTGCATGCAACAATAACAACATGCGTAACCCCTCCCTACATTTCACTTTGCGATGGTCCGCAAATTGTTATTGCGAACAAAGTGAAATGTAGGGAGGGGTTACGCATGTTGTTATTGTTGCATGCAATTATCCCTAGTCTGCATACATGCATGAATTGTAATTCATCTTTGTGGTAGCGTGAACTCTGAACTCCAAACTATATGTTACATTGTTAGTCTGTCATTGTTGTGCATGCATAACTTCTAAATGGTTTTTAATATTCCCCACATACATTAGTTGTTTATGGTCACATCATAATCAGTTGTTCACTGTGCACCACTTGGGTCATTACAATCTTGTTTCTTTACTTTTTGGCACTACCATCCCTACATCCTTCAACATTTTAATGAAATGTTTTTACACTTGTTGTATGTAGAAACACCCAGGCAGATGGGCGTGGGCGCCATCCCATACTGAGAGATCTAGAGTCTGTCGACTCTCTGATGATCTCTCTCTCAATATATAAGGCAATTCAATGCTAGCATATCAGTCTCCAACCCCATATCCCTCAGCTTGCCACTGTGTTTGTTAATCAACAGTACACAATAATATTATGTACTTGAATATAATGATATTTTGCATTTCTACATTCAATTCTTTTCAGTGACCTGTCTTTCTCCTCCACTAACTATTTCTACACCCCCTCCAACCATTTCTCCAGAAGCCAGTTTGGGTGCAAGACTAAAAGATTACTACACTGTCTCTTGCCATATTATCATACCCAGCCACCAACCCTCATGCATAGGTGGGGGGGTGGGCAAGCATTATCATTGATATTAGCTATGATAGAGTATGTAAGGGGACTTGAGAACTAACTATATGCAATGTCTCATATACAAACTAGCTAAACAGACATGTTCCTATGGAAGTACAATCATAACTAACCAAAGTATTTAGTATTTTGAGATTCCAGATACAGCTTTTTCACCAAATGATTTATCTACTTGTTACGTGGATTCTTCCATGGTGTCTGCACTAACACAAGTGGGATCACGAATTTGTTTACAGCAACTCTTCCATATTGGACTCTTGCAGACACATTTACCCATTACCCTACGACAGCACTCCCAACCTTTACATCCAACACAAACTGAGTAAAAAGAAAGAAAGTGCAAGAGTATTAGGTAATACTTCTAACATCAATAATTATGAGCCATACCTGATCTACATGATTTGTAACTGGAACCAAAGAATTTTGAAATTCCCGGCAGAGCTTTTTCACCAAGTGATTTGGCAATGCTTAAAATATTGTGGGTGTCAAAACTTAAATTGAGGTCAATGTTTCTTCCCACCAAAACTCCCTTTATTCGACACTGGAATTTTCCACCATTAGCAGCACTTAGTTGAACTTTGAAATACATTTCTTTGATGTTTATGATTTTAGTCAGTGTAAATTTGGCAATTGCCTTGAGAGCACTAACACCAACTTTGTATGTGGTCCTCACAACATCCAATGCCTTAACTGCGAGGTCTAGAGCCCTTTTAGCATAATTAACAACACCTTGTGCTGCAGAAAGAGCTGCTTTAACCTGATTTAAAGTAGCTGTACTTTTATCAACTACTTTTTTGGCTCCTTGTAGGATGAGATCTAGTGGCTTCTTTAGTGCTGCACATGCAGTGTTTGCAGTAACACAGGCTGGATCAGTAACTCGTTTACAGCAACTGTTCCATTTTGGCCGCTGGCAGACACATTTACCCCATACCCAAAGACAGCACTCCCAACCTTCGGAACATCCAACACAAACTGAGTAAAAAGAAAGAAAATGCAAGAGTACTAGTATTAAGTAATACTTCTAACATCAATAATTATGAGCCATACCTGATCGACATTGTTTGGACCTGCAAACACTGTCCACTTTCCTACGGGCATCATTCAATTTACCAATAGCTACATTGAATGCTCTATTGGCATCATCTACTTTCCTTTTAGCACTTTCAAGCTCAGCATTTGCACTATCAAACTTCGCTTTTTCTAGATTTATCTTATTCTGAGCATATTTGATATGCTTATCAGCTTCATTTGCTGATTTTGACAAAGCATCTCTTACCATCTTGGCAATTTTATCAAACAGATCATTTTGGAACCATCCTTCAACCAAAAAGCTTCCTTTTGTAATACTTTTTGAATACTGAGCAGCAATGACGAGTCGTGCTTCAAAGAGGTTCAAAAACTTTCCTGCGATTTCCAAATGGTATTTAGAAATAGTGATCAGTAGTTTTGCCTCAACTGAGATACCAAATACCTTCACAAAAACACTAGCCTCAACCTTAGGAGGTCTTTTGGTAGTAATGTCTACATTATAGTATGGCCCTGCTTTTGTATCAGTGCTGGATTTATATATTTTAAGCACACCTCCAATTGTCAGAGGAGGTAATCTGATCTCTACATTGATCCTTGTTGGTGGTTGAAGGTAAATATTGGCATAAGCTTCTAATCCAAGGAAATTCAAGGTTCCTCTAAGACGATAACCTGAGGGAATTATAATTCTAGCGTGGGGGAGTTCCCTTCCCAGAAGAGAGAAAGATATTTTGAAGCCATTAGGGAAGCCGCTGTCACCAAGTGGCTTAGGAAGGTTAACATTAATGCAAAATGCATCAAAGAACTTCTGGAAAGTTATTGGACCAACGTCTGCATAGAAATAGTTTTCACTGGGATTAATTACATACATACCGACATATCCTTCTGCTGTCAAGACATGTCCACACGATTGCTTCCCAACCTCTATTCTTCCTCCAAATTCAAGACCTGATAGGGGTTGCTGAGATAGATTGATTGTCATACTAAGCAAGAGATTACATATTGTGAAATATGGGTTTCCAAATGCATTATACCAGCACCCACCCATTGAGCCTTCCAGCTTCACACCTTCTTTCGCTAGTCGTATTGCTGCAGTCAGGGTAATAGGTGGTTCCTTCATTTCAATACTTCCTACTATACCAACTGTTGGGTTAGTACTTACAATGAATTGCAAACCGGAATGAAGTAAAACAATGCCACCACCCAACTTCAAGTCTCCAATTGCTGCAGTCAGTATGAATGACTTTGCACTTGTAATTGTTCCCTCAAGACTGAGCTTAGCTCCACCTAACAAGGTGTAACACACATTACAGAATGCATCTGAAGAACAATCATCTGGCCAGTCCATAGGAGCACTGATGGTAATACCCTGGTTGATACTGTACCCTCGGAATTCTGGAAGTGTTAACTTAACACCTTTTATGGTGCTAGGAGACAAGACAAACTCAATATTTGCCTCTTGGTCTAGTATTTTGAAGCTATGCAGTGACACCCCTACTAGTTTCTTGATCATATCTGCAATATTGAATGATCCAAAGTCGTATTTTTGAATCAATCTGATTTTTCCACTGTATTTGATTGCAACTGCTGTTATATTGACAATCTTAAGGCCGAATATTTGAGGTGTTCCGGATAGTTGGATTTGTTGTGGTGTAGCTCCAAATGGATAGACTATCTTGAGATTCAGAATATCAAATTGGAATATCTTCCCGAGAATTATTGTTAGATCTTCAGGTAGGAATGTGGCACCAATTGCACTAACTATACTCGAAATAGATAACTTTTCTGTTTCAACAGTAAGTGCATACTTGGTGGTTTTTGGATCTCGTTGAATATTTACTTCAAAATTTGTTTTACCGAGAGCAATTTCTCCCCTGGCTTTTACACTAAGTGTTCTTGGAGTTGACAGTGTAGCAAAGAGTTTCAGATTGATATCTCTTACAGATAGCAACTCTTCATAGAATGTTATCTCTTTTAAAAACAGCTCAATGGTCATCATCTTCTTTAGAATATCAAATTCAAAACATTTCGGTCTTATGCTTAGAATATCGCCAAAGAAGGGTGCAATACCAATGGAGTTTACATCAACCCCCGGTATTACTGAGATCAAAGAACTGAGTGATGCATCTACTGAAGGTGGAACTGTAAATGAAAGAACTCTGTTGCTATAGGTTCCAATGATACCCTTAATATTTCCAATTGGAACATCAAACTTTGCTGTGAAACCATCAGGAATAGTGTCACCATATTTGACAAGTGGAGAACTTGCTACTAAAATGTCGCTCAGTAAATGAGTTTTTATCTTCCCATTTGATATTGTCAATGCCATAGAAGGAACACTGAATGTACCAAAGAATGGCACACTAGAGATGTCAATATTCACAGCCAATTGAACAAGTTCTGCAAATTTGAATGAGCTAATTCCAGCTGCTATTGCAATACTAGAAATTGTTCCTTTGTTTTGATACACAAGATGGACACCTGCTTTGTTTGGTATTGTGCCACTGAAGATTATGGTAAATACACTTGATTTTTTTTGACCAACAATCTTAGCAAATTTAACTGTGTTGATTGTTGATGGAACAGGAATATTGGTTTTAGTTAAACTACTTAGAAGTTGTTGTATATTCAGACCTTCCTTTGGAATAGCAGTAAATATAACTTCACTGCTTTTCTTGTCATAGGATATTTTAACCTTGATTTGTATATTTTCAAGTACCCAATCAGCAGTGAAATCCAGAGACTGCAGAACTCCTTTAGTGGAACTCAAAATAGCAACAAATTTCACCTTGATATTGGCAACTTCCAGTGTGTTTGGAATGATGGTTAGCTTGTTAAGACTAGCAGCCACAGATAATATCTTTGTTGTAGCATCAAAATCCATTGCTAGTAGTCTACTGGAAAGAATATCATCAAGAGGAGATGGAAGTGCTTTCATTACTGAGTTAAGGCTGGGAATTTCAGAGAGCAAGTCACTGAATGAGAGACTAGTTTTAGAAGGAATCACAAAAACAAGTTTCTTCTTTTGGTATGAGACTGTGACACCAATTTTCCCAGCAATTTGAACCTCAAAATGGGCAGTCACACCTTTGGGGAGTGTGGTGCCATAAGTGTGAAGGGGACCATCAGAGTCGAATGTTGCGGCCAGTAGAGGGGTATTGATGGGGTTTGTGGACACAGAAAAACCCATGGAGGATACCACAAAGGAACTTATAAATGGGACCCTTGTAAGATCAAGACCTGTTGCAGTTTTTATGAGATCTACAATTTTGAATGACTCTATTTCTGCTGCTACTGCCGTGGCTGACGATGATGGGGTTTTCTGGAACAGGATGTATACATTTTCACTTCCAGTCATGGCAGTCAAAATGACAGTAGTCACTTTGTCTGAAGACACAGCCACAACTGTTGTCAACTTTAGAGATGACAAAACTGATGGTACAGGTATTGAGTCACTGGTAAATCCCCTAATTATGTCAGCAATACTTACATCATTACTGTCTGCATTACCATGAATATTGAATGACTTTTGATGTTTGTCATATGTAACAGTTGTTAGGATTTTAATTCCACAAATAACCCACAATGCAGATATCTCTAGTTTGTTGACACTTACTGCTTGATCTTCTGCATTTAGTCCTCTATATGGCCATGCAGCCTGTAAGTTGTCTCTTTGTACTAATACTTGAATTTTGCTACTTGTCATGCTTGTATCAAGAGAAATTTTTAAATCTTTAATTGAAATAACATCAGAAACCAGTGTCAGGGTATCTAGAGACAATGATATGAAGAGGTCCTGAGAAGTAGGCTTGAATAGAAGCTTCGTGATCCTTGCACTCAAAATGTCTCTCACTGTTGGTGGTAGGGAATCGATGGTGGATTTAATCTCAGGAATGACCGAGAGCAAAGTCTGAAGAGACAGTGAAACAGAAGATGGTACTTCAATTGTCAGCACATTGTCAGAAAAGTCTGCATTAACTCCAACTGCACTACCAATATCTGCAAGATATTGGGCTTTCACACCTGCAGGGATGCTTTCAAGTAACAATATCTTAGGTATATGGACACCTTTAATATTGAGGTCTGGGAGATTGGCTGTAGTAAATTGTTTTGATGAGATGACAAAACTGAGATCTGGAATGGTAATCTTACCAAAGTATGGTACATCAGTAATGTCAACTCCTGTTCCTACTTTGACAAGTTCTGAGAGTTGAAATTCTTGTATGTCGGCTGCAAATGCAACAATTTTGTCATCTTTTGATCGTTCATAAACAATGCTGACCTTTGCTTTAGTACCAATCTCTCCCATTAAGACAATTGACAATATTCCATCTTGAATCTTTCCAATTACTTGAGTGAACTTCAGAGCATCTAGTACAGAAGGAATATTAAGGTCAGTGTCTGTCAAACCCTTAATCAAATCTTTGACATTCACGCCTCTGTCTTTTGTAGGATATCCATTGATAAGGAGTAGGTTTTTCTTGTAGAAAACTTCTGTTGTAATAGGGGAAAGTGATTTAATGATCCAATCTCCTTTGAATTTCACAAATTTGAGTTGAGATCTTTTGCCAATGATACCAGAAAATTCAAATTGGATATTTTGAAGGCTGGGGAAATTTGGAATGATTGCTAATGAATCAAGACTTCCTGTCAACTGAAGCTCCTTTGTAGATGGAACAAAGTATAACTTGTTTAGGTTAGTTTGGCCTATGTCTTGAATCGTCTGTGGAAGAGAGTCCATCAGACCTTGTAGACCAGGTATCAGTGTGAGTACACTGGTTAGTGACAAGTCAACTGTTTTGGGAACTTGAAGGTCGAGTTCACCCTTGGCAAAGTCAGCAATAATTCCTTTCACATTTGCAAGATCAATAGAGAATGAAGCTGTCACTCCCTTAAAAATTGATCCACTGAATTTGGCTAGAGGAGAGTTTGGAGGGAAGATAGCAGAGAGAAAAGGATTGTTGATGTGCTTGGAAGCTATAGTAAACCCAATCTGAGGAATCTCCAAATTTCCAAAGAATGGAATACTGGATATGTCAATACCTGTTGCACTGGACACTAGAGCAGAAAACCTGAATTCATGTGTGTCTGCAGCAAAAGCAACAGCTGATCCTGAAGGAGATTTCTGATATATGAGAAAGATATGTCCACTACCTACCGACCCACTCAAAGTCACAAGTGTCACATCACCAATCTTGTTACCAGAAAGTTTAGAGAGTTTTACTGAAGAGAGAACAGGTGGGATGGATAGGCTTTGTCCAGAAATGGCTTTGATCAGTTCTTGTATATTGATTCCGCCACTGGCTGTATTCAGCTCACCTGTTATGTCAAGTCTGTCTTCTCTTCTATTGTAACTTACTCCAGTGCGAATGAGAAGATTTTTCAGCATCCAATCTCCACTGAAGTCAAGGGCTTTAATGTGCGTATTCTGACCAAGTACAAGAACCAGAGATATTTGCACCTTACTGAGAGATACAAATTGGGGAACAGCTTTGAATGTGCTGTCCAATGACCCACTAAAATGAAGCTCATTCAAATCTGGATCATAAGAAAAGGCTGCAATTTTAGCACTAAAAATGGTTGAAAATTGTGATGGAAGACTGCTAAGAACGTCTTTGACCTTTGGCATGACGGAAAGCACAGAATCAAGGGTTAAGGAAGAGCTATCTGGGACTTTGAAGTCCAGCCTCTTGTGAACAAAATTGACAGCAACTCTGTTTATGTTGCCAATCTGAATGACAAAACGACCAGAAATACCTTTGCTTATTCCTGTCTTAAACCACTCAAGTGCTGAACCAGTACCTGCAAGTTCTCCAAGAATTGGAGTTGTGATAGTGTTTGTAGCTGCTGCAAACTTCAATTCTGGAATTTGTAGTGTCCCAAAGAATGGAATGGCTGAAATGTCGGCTCCCGTGGCCGATTTAACGAGTTCAACCAGTTTAAAATTTGAAATATCTACAACTACAGCCCCTGCTGATCCTGAAGAAGTTTTCTGAAATACAGTACTTATTTTCCCACTTCCTACTTTTCCATTAAGTACTACTAGAGTTGTACCCTCTGCTATTTTTCCAGTGATTCCAGTGATAGTGAAGGAAGATATGGCCGAAGGCAGTGGAACAGTAGTTCCAGCAAGGCTTTGTACTACATTGGAAATACTCAGCTCTTTACCACTACCAGAATGGCTTGCTATGGTAAGTTCTTTGCTGGCTCCATTGTACATAACACTAGTGACAATGGCATACTCCCCAATATTCCAAGCCCCACTGAAATCTAACATCCTTGTGGCCGGTGTCTTGCCCAGTGTGCCATCATAGGATATCAACACATTGGAGATAGAGAGGAAGCCACTGACCAGGGTTAATTTACTTAATGATGCTGTTATGCTGAGATCCTTAGATGTTGTATTGAAGGAAAAGGAGGTGACCTTTGCACTCAGAATGTCTCTGATCTGAGGGGGAAGCGTCTGTATTGCACTACTAATACCTGGTATCTTAGATGCCAAGGCCTGCACATTGAAGTCAACTGACTCTGGAAGCTGGAATACTAGCATTCCATTATTAAACTTGCCAATTGCACCTTTCACATCTCCAAAGTCAAAATCAAATTGGGAAGTCACTCCAGCTGGAATACGATCTCCATAAAAAAGCAGTGGAGATCCTTCACCAAAAAGGTGGGGAAGAGCTGGACTCTTGATCAATCCAGATGTGATACACACAGCCATAGCTGGAACTACAAGGTTACCAAAGAACGGGACACTTGTTATGTCAGCTCCTATTGTACTCTGAACCAAAGTGGATAATTGGAAGCTCTGGAGACTAGCAGCAATGCCAATCTTCACACCTTGGGTATCCTTGTAGAAAAGTAAGTACAACTTTCCTCCTGAAACAGTTCCTGACATGGCAAGGAAATATTTGCCATTGTCATAGACATTACCCACTATGTGACTCAGAGAGAGAGAGGTTAGGACATTTGGTAATTTACCACCGACTCCTGCTATATTCTTTACCAATGTCTCTATGCTTAGTGGAGTGTCACTGCTCTCTGGAGCAGCTTTTATTTGAAAGACTTTCTTCTCTGCATCATAGTCAATGCTTGTGGTCAAGATCACAGTATTAAATTTCCAGGTACCAGAAAATTTGAGAGTTTGAATTGTTGGATTCTGACCAATAATTGCACCAAGCATAAAATTGACAGTTGTTAGTTTCAGCATGTTAGGAATGAGAATTAGCTGTGGTATTGTGAAGCCAAGCTCAAGAAACTTACTTTCTGGATCATAATTGAAGCTAAATACCTTAGAGTTTAAGACATTAGTTACCATTTTTGGTAATGAATCCAAGTTGCTTAGTTTTGGAATTTGGTCCAATATTTGTTTCACTGAAAGAGATGTTGTCTCAGGAACCTTGAAAGTAAACTTGTGTATGGAAAATGTGGCATCCACATTCACTCCAGCAATGTTAACTGTGAAGTATGCTGAAACACTTTTAGGCAGAGTATCACCGAATTTCTCTAGGGGTGAGCCTGGCACATAGAGGCGTGGTAATAGAGAGCTGGTAATCTTACCTGTAGCTGCTGAGAAGCCAAATTTTGGTATTGTGAGAGTTCCAAATAGTTGAATACTTGTAATATCAATGTTTAATGCAGTCTTAACAAAGCTGGCTAAATTGAAGTTGTCAATATCTGCTATCAAGGCAGCATTTCTTGTTGAGCCAGATATTTGAAGAAGTACAGCTACTGCACTTTTTTCACTCTTACCCTTAATGGCTATAGTTGTTATGCCATTTTCTATTTGTCCTAAAAATGTGACCTGCGATATTGTGTTCATACCGGATGGTACCTTCAAACTGGCCCCAGATACTGCTTGAAGTACTTTCTGTATGTTTAGGGAGGCTTTGTTCATGGGAACACCCTTGATTGCAAATGATTTTGTGTCAAACTTGTATTCCACAGCTACAAATGTATTAATGCTAAAGAGTTGTGTATTAGCACTTAGAATGACAGACTGGAATTGAGGTGATGCCCCTAATGTTACTTGGAGAGACAGAACAAGATTGCTTAAGCTAAGAACCTGAGGAATCACTTGTATTCCCTCACTGACTTGGATATGCACATCAAGCTGCTTTGTTGTGCAATCAAAGGTCATATTGAGCAAACTATTTGGTGGCAGACTAGAAGTTGAACCAGGGAACAGAGTTTGAGTTAGACTAAGTGTCTGTCCTGGCTTTACAGATACAAAAATTACGAGACCTGCAATAAAGTGCAGAAAATAGCTTATATGCTGGTAGTGCTTGCTGCCATCCCAATGGAATAAGAGGTCAGCAATCTGCTAAACTTATTGCACATTTCTGTTGTACAGGCTCCGTCATGTCTACACCCTTATGAACAACTGCAAATATACATTGACTTGTCACATACCTGCAGTCGCTTGTGTATAAGCATTCTTGTTTGGATTGAAGTAATCTAAAAGAGAAATCATAAACAATTAAGGCTTGTTTACAGTGATTAGGTGAAATTTGGATCCTATGCAGATCTCAGAAAATGCAATGCATTGGCATTGAACCCTAATATATTATGGTTTCCTCATCAGTCAAGCTACCATTTTGTAACAAGTAATCATTAAGCCTATGCACACTACTACAGAAAATAGCATATGCAGTTCCATAACATGAGGTAATATAATCCATCTCATAAACAAAAGTAAGTGCCAGTATTCATTGAACACATAATAATTTTGCAACCTCAATGGTCACGAAGTTTTACTGTCCCATTTATCACAATAACACCATTTGGTACCAGCTCCCTCCCTTTAGCTAATAGGTGAAAGCTTGGGCTACATTAAAAGTGATGAAACACACCTTCAACTGCCACAGAATCCAAATATTGAAGAAATCCAGAATCGAAGTTTGAAGGATCTGAGGATATTAACAAAGGTTTTGCTGTAGTATACAGACACTAAATGTTCTGATGTAATACATTCCCTATGTTCTGCTCACCAGAAGCATGCTGGAGTGAAGCCACCTTCCAGAAATCTGGATTATTGAACAGACTCTGGTCAGGTTGTGGAGGACCAGATGTGGATAACGTTAGCTTGCCAACATCACCAAGTGGGGTCAACAATGTCTGAAGATGGTCACATACACTTTTCTTCTTTAGATTACTTAGTCCATCCTGTATAAAAATATTGTTGCCCTGCATTATTGCAATCGGAAGCCATACCTCCAGTGAAGAATATCACTTGTGCCATCTAATACATGGTAGACCTGCGGCGATTATGCGGGCATAAAACTCAGGTAGGTAAAGAAATCCGGAATAGTTGGCGAGCGGGAGCGAGCCCGCTTAGTCATTCAGCTGGATATATAGAGATATATTGGCCATCCCTCGCGTATAAATTGTGTACTTATTATGCGACCCGCGTGGGCCGCACCTGGGGGCGCCCGCACGCTACGCAAACGGCTACTAGTTAGTTATACTTGCGCAACGCGCAAACGTACGTAAAGCCGACTTAGTTTTTTTTACGACTTAGTTGGGCTACGCGCCACGGAATCCCCTGAGGCCAGGGAAAAAGGGCTTCGCTAGTATATATGCGGAAATGTCACGTGCGGGCGCACGTATAGCGCGCCGTTGACAGTATGCGAAATGTTATGCATAGAGTTGATGATTCTCTACACACTATTTGATTATGTCTTCCACTGGTGCTCTGACTCGCGATCCTCTACTTCTGGTGCGTCTATATTGCAGGACTGCATTGAGTCATTAATTATGTTGCAATATAAATGCACTAAAGTGAGAACACTCGGCGCCACGCGTGCGCGAATCCTGAAAAGTGCACGCGCTACTGAATTTGTGAGCAAAATAAAGAGAAAGAAGCTGAGTCGTATTCCAGGTAGGGTTTAGCCTACTGTTAGCATTATTAAAAGCTTTAGAAAGCTCTGCAGTCGAAAAGTTGCGCAGAATACTGCTGCAATATCGCTGTAGGATGCTGTAGGTAAGCAAATAACGCCATAACTTTTGAATGAAACTGTTTCAGAGAGAACCCTACAAAGTTTTGACCTCCGTTGCCTGCTGAGTACGTGACACTATTTTTAGGACGAACAGACGCTCCAAAGGTGAGATGTGACTGACAGACAGATCCAACCCGCGCTGAGGGTTAATAAATCGTCATCGATTTGTCCTATCACGTGTCCATTTTTTGGAGAATAACATTGGGCAGGATATAGGAGAATAAATGCGTAGAATCAAAAGAAGTGAAAATAGAATAATGTAGCGTAATAATATCATTTCTATTTGTTTATTGTTCTTTGTCGTGCACCTTGCTTTTAATAAATAATGATAATGAACCTCCCGCCCTCGTGTAATTCACGTGATACATGACCCATTGGGGGAGACGTTTGTGGAGCCTCTTTAATAAATGAAAGCTAGGGGCCATGGAAAGTTTTCCAATCTAGCCTAACTAATTCTCTTAGGCTACTGACAATAATAAAATTGTCAAGTTATTAATAGCTTTGTATCTTTCATGCAGTAAAGTAACGCAGCTAATGGTGATATTTTAGCGCATGCAGGCTAATAACTGCGGGCTTTGATAACGTACCTTGACAAATGTTTCAGCCTTGTCTATAAGAGTGTTGACTGAGAGGGGGGCTTGTACGTGGACATGGTTGTCGCTCCACGATAGAGGCGATCCTCTTGCAGACTGCAGCTGCAGTGAAATCACTGACAAAAGAATAGCGTACAATACACTTGCTTTTCGCATTGTGAAATTTAGAACTGTTGTTGCAGTTGATGCAGACCGCAGATATATATGGAGGGCCCATGCGCAGCGCTGCCGGATGCGGAATGCCCGTTGACGAAGGTTTCTGTACAAATGATTAGACTTGCAACTATCACACAGTACGGTAGTACATCACACAGTACGGTAGTACAGTGTATATAGGGATTGCTATGGTCTATTCCCATTGAAAACCATATATAAGGATATTCTTCATTTTCACTTTCAATTTGAAGTTGATTTTACTTTTAATGATATCAAGGTGAAGAATGTGTGAAAAATAACCAGGATGCTACAATTGGTTGTGTTATGATGTAGGATGTGTGTAATAGCTTAAAACGTGCTTTTAAAATTTTTGTCATGTTTTTCATATTATTCTTCTTCTTCTTCTTGAAGAAGCGTAACTCAATAACCATAAAATCAATGAAGTTGAATCTTTGCATGTAGAAATGTATCAATACGTACTGGGGAATAGAGGTACAATTAATTCGTTAACCCTTTTAGTTCATGTACTACTGATCGTTATCTCTCCCTGCAATGTATTATGAATGAGGATAACTAATGAGCAAAACTCAGCAACCATGGTAACCATCAACCTGAAAGTCTGCTCTCAAGTGATTCCCAGGACAAAGAGGTGTCTGTAGATCTCACTCAGTGGACAAAAGAGGTGAGGCTACTGCCAAGAGAGAAACTGAAGGTATACCAAGAGACAAGCTCCTGTTGAAAATAACCCAGCTAATGATTGCAATTCTTTGGTCAGAAACAGTATAATGTACTAGTTGTTTCTTTGTATAAGGAACCTTGTTACATTGGTTATCCACTGTTAAACCTAACTATGTAAGGGTTGTGGTCCCCGATGTAAGGTTATGTGTTTGTGCATGGTCCATCACTAGCATCTCACAAATATCACATATAGCTATGAAAACTTGACAAGATGCTTTCATGCTAGTATTTTTTACTCCAGCTTTGCGGCATAGATTATGAACTGGTCTATACTAGTAAAACCTTCTCAAATATCACATATAGCTATGAAAACTTGATGAGATGCCTTCATACTGAGTAGTAGTATTGTTTACTCCAGCTTTGCGGCATAGATTATGAACTTGTCTATACTAGTAAAACCTTCTCAAATATCACATATTGCTATGAAAACTTGATGAGATGCCTTCATGCTGAGTAGTAGTATTGTTTACTCCAGCTTTGCGGCATGGATTATGAACTTTGTCTATACTAGTAAAACCTTCTCAACCATTTGTCTTTACTATAATAGATGGCTCCTAAGTAAAAAACCTACGTTCAACCGTTTGCCGGACGGAACGCATAACCACTCTGCCAATTGAAAGCAGAGTATGTTGTGGCTCACCCTCTAGGCCCAGCCTATTCACTTCCCAATTATTTCTATCCTGCCGCTTATAAGTTATCGACTTGTTTCGATCACCACAGCATACTCTATAGGATTTGAACCGTAAATCCCTCAGGCCTCCCCCTTGGCAGAGTGGTTATGCGTTCCGTCCGGCAAACGGTTGAACGTAGGTTCGAGTCCTACAGTGGGAGCCGTTTTTTCGGCGATGAAAGCAGAGTATGTTGTGGTTGCGGAGCAGGCGCACCCTCTAGGCCCAGCCTATTCACTCCCCATAATAGAAAGATGTAGGGACTACAGCATGCTCTCTAGGATTTCAACCATAAATCCTTCAGACATCACCATTGGTAGAGTGGTCTGTCAGGTCAAAGGTACAGTTGGGAGCCCTTTTTTGAAAATGAAAACCGAGTATGTTGTAGTTGCGGAGCAGATTCACCCTTTAGGTCATTTCCCCATAAAACGACATTACTAACGTTTACGTTACTCTAGAATATTGAGCGCGACTAAACATGCGTATAGGTAGCGAGATATATAGGACTTCCATCGCGCAATGCGCTCGGCAATTGCTTATTTAAAAACCGTTAACAAAATTGAGCGCTTCCTCTTAGCTAGAAAAGCCTGCGGGCGGTGGACGGGAATCAACTATGCAATTTGTAGTGCAATTTATAGTGGCCTTATGATTGTTGTATCAGAGGCAGAGAACCTGGGGGACAGAGGGGCTTGAGCCTCACCCCACTTTTTGAACAGGGGGGCTGAGCCCCCCCCCAAATATTGGAGGGGTCAAATGTATACTATGTGATAGCTAAAAGACTATGCAGGATGTATTTAGGACGAATGTGTGTTTAAGGTGAACTACTCACTTCATGAAGACCGAGCCCTGTCACGCAAAAAGTGGACCGGACCAAAAGTGGACCGGGGGTCCAATTATGGCAACTAAAAGCGGACCGCCCGCTCCACTTTTGGTTGCCATAATTGGCCCCCCGGTCTACTTTTCGTTGCAAAAAGCGGTCCACCCTAGCGAAAAGTGGACCGGGTGTAGTTTTAGATCATTAGCCCGTTTGTGGGGGTATAAAAAGCATTACTAATGATACCTTTATGATTGTACTGTGCCACGACGGAGAGTTTAGGCTTTTCTGCTCTTCACATCACCAACCAGGTTCGTGGCCACGTGCACGTTACTGCTACTGATTCGCTGCATTACCAGTAAAAATGGTATAGTGATATGACCCTCTACCTTGAAATGCTTGAAGCACTATATAGCTGCAGTTATGGCTTGCTGACTGTCGTCTGAGTAAAGTACACACTCGTCCAGTTTTCGTCGAACAAAAGTGGACCCGATCCAGTTTTCGCTCTGCCAAAAGTGGACCCGGTCCAGTTTTTGCTCGGCCAAAAGTGGACCCGGTCCAGTTTTCACTTCGCCAATGGTGGACCCTTTTCAGATTATGATATTAAGCTATGTGTTTATAGTTTTACTATAGCAGATAAACTCCTGGCAGCGATCTACTTGTCAGTGTTGTTTGAGCCTTACCACCCTCGTTACATGCCCTTGTCAGTGTATTCACACTGGCATAAACATGCAATGGCTATTCGCATACTGGTGTAGGCTTTTGTATGCTTGTTGCGGAAATGGGGCTCTTGTTTCAACCCTGATGCTACAAGGCTTCCTGATGGTTCTTATAAAAACACTTAACACGAAGTAATTTGGACAAAAGTGGAGCCGGTCCAGTTTTTGCTCAGCCAAAAGTGGGCCCGGTCCAGTTTTCGCTCAGCCAAAAGTGGACCCGGTTCGAGTCGAGTTTTCTGAAACAAAAGTCAGCACAATAGTAAAGTTGGCTTGGCTCCACGCACAGATTGCCTTTTCACGATAAATGCGCTATATTAATCGTTCTACTACAGCGAACGACGCAGATAAACTCCTGGCAGCGTTCTACTTGTGTTGTTTGAAAATTACCACCCTTGTTGTGTTAATTCTGGCGTACTGCACTTGTCGGTGATCACATTGGCATAGACAGTGGCTATTCGCCTACCGCTGCAGGCTTTTGTATGCCCGGACCACTTTTCGTTCGCCAAGGCGGTCCATATTTCGCAGGCAAAAATTGAACCGGGGGATACACTTTTTACCCCGGACAAATTATCGCGTGACAATATAATGGCAGCGTCAACATTGGTCCCGCAGTCGCGAGACCTGCGGTACCGGCTCCGACGCCCCTGTTCTCAGAAACGTACGTCCAGCCCGTATCACCTTGCATGCGTGTTGGAGCTGCAAATTTCTCTTGGGGGATGCGGAGAACCAGTTCCTCAGTGTCTATGAGAATTCCCAAAAACTAGAGGGACGTACACGGACCCTCTGTCTTGTGAGCCGCGACTGGCACGCCAAGGCTCCGACACAGTTCTAGACTGGTGGCAAGCGACCTACCACAATCCTCAGAGCTGAGAGGGCCCAACACTAAAAAAAACCGTCGAGGTAGTGCATTGGCTATCGCCGTAAATAACTTGGGCGCTGACCGCAACCCGAACGGAAGCGCCCCGTCTACGTAAGTTGACCCCTCCCATGTCATCCCCAAGAGGAGGCGATCCTGCGGGTGGACAGGGTAGGCGTTCTCAAAGTCGAACTTGGCAAGAAGCGCCCCCTTACCGAGGAGGAGATCACACGTACAGCGTTGTCGACCGAGATGTAGTCGACTGAACACAAACGAGGGTTGATACCGTCATTCACGCTAGCGTCCTCGGGGGTCGACAAATCAGTGATTAGACGCCACTTCCTGGCTGGTGCGGACCTCCTGCAATGGACCAATAATCCTTCCAGCCCTCAATTCTCGTTCTAGATACTCCTGTATTGGCTGGGGGTGCTGTCTAACCGACACTAAGTTATTCGCCCTGGCCGAGCATTAAAGGGCACCGTAGTCAAACCCGATGCGGAAGCCTTGTCGAATACCAGTCGTAATATAGTCTGCAAACACCTTGTCGGGATGCATGATCCCGTAGCTCCCATGCCCACGCCTCCCCTCGTAGAGTGGTGGATATCTTGTCGACCCCGGTGGGAAAGGGCACCACCTCCCGTGGAATCTTGCTCCCCAGCTCAAGGAGGTCGTCACGATATACGTAACGACCATTCGCCTGAATCAACGGCTGTACACATTCTGCAGCTCTCCTTCGCCCTATTGGAGGTAACCAGCATAACTCACTACTGGCAGCATGCAACATCACCCCGTGCAAGCTCAAATAGCTTTATATATCTGTGGGCTTAACTGCCCCCCCCCTCCCAAATTAACACAACATTTAATGCACATTAGACAACTAGAATCCCATGACTACACTGGCGGATCTAGGGGGGGATCCAGGGGTGCAATGGAACCCCCCTTTTGGCAGGGTATTACGTAAGTACGAAGGTTTCGTCGTAGTCTTGCGCGGCGTAATTGGCGCTAGCGCTCTTGCAATTGTACATGTGTACGTGACACTAAGTCTATCCTATCAGCGCTAGCGTTCACGTACACAAGACCGCCAATTACGCGCATAGTAATAGTTTACACAAGAGCGCGCGCGTCATAAGCCAATTAGATCTACGCGGCGCATAGTAATAACAGTTTACACAAGAGCGCAACACAAGCCAACGAGGGGTATGCTATGGGCGTGACTAACGAAAAGTGGGTGTGGTTCACAGCGACGCGAGGTCACTGGAACCCCCCTTTCTAAAATCCTGCATCCGCCACTGGACTATGCAGACTCCTCGCTATGACATGTTCTGAGGCTTGTGGCAGCTGCTCACTGAACTGACTGCAGGCCATCCGCAGGCCCCTTTCCCTCCCTCTCCCTGGGAGGCTTCCGGTCTGTGGAGCTCTGGGACCCAAGTGAGCGACAGTGTACAATCTTGTGATCCCCCCACACCGCACACAGGAATGCTGGAATTTGCTCTGGGACCCAAGTGAGCGACAGTGTACAATCTTGTGATCCCCCCACACCGCACACAGGAATGCTGGAATTTGCAGTTGGGGAAAGAACATTCACCCTGATTCTAGGAGAAGCATACCATAGCCATAGATATCTATGCCATAGCATGGGGAGCTTTTCCTTTATATGCCCTGGGACCTCCATCATGCAGGTCCCTGTGCACTGACAGCTTGAGACGGGTCAGACTTGGCCTTAAACAATGAACATTCCTCCTCCCGATGGTCCGCCTCTAGACACAGACTACAATTAGGCCGGTGTGACCCTCCCAGCACTAGGAAAGTAGATGAGAAGAGGTAGGGGTTCAGCCTTCCCCATTCCTCACCCCTCCACTCGCCTGCCATGTGCTGGCGGAAGAAAGAATCATATGACAATCAGCTCTTACTGCTACACCTCCTAGCCTCCCTAACGGTCAGCGTCTGATACGCCAGCAGCTTGTGAACCCTCTCTGGGTATTTACTTACAACCACTGCCCTATATATACTGAAGCACTGGACCCAGCTCAATAAGTCAGGTACCTCCCGACAAGGGCGACCCTGACTGGATGAGGAGGAAGTTGATGGCTCCTGCAGGTCACCCCTACACTGAGCTTCCAAGTTATCTCTCAATAATTCAGCCATATCCACGAAATCACCTTTCAGAATTCAGCTGACCAAACCCTCACTAAGGAGGAAGGGCTTCTCAGGCCCTTTTACTCCCTTTTCCTTGGCCTTGTCCCCTCTTTCTGCACCACTGTCCACTATCCCATCGGCACTGATGGCACCCTCCTCTGAACTTTGGCTTGTCTCGCCTCCCACTAGTTGACTCCGACTGCTGAAAGACAGGTAAGTTCGGACCTTCCACAGCGCTCTCCTCTGGCATATTGCCCAGAGCTCTCCCTGTATAACAACCACGCCGGTAGGGAGGAGGTGAGAAGGAGAAGGGAAGAAAGGAAGAGGAGAAGAGAAAGGAAGATGGAAGGAGTGAGTAATGGCTAACATCCTGTGCTAGCCCGCCAGCCGCAACTTGGCGGCGCGCCCGCCGCTCACCACGCGGCTCCCTGTGCCCCCTCGACCAACTGGCCTGCCACGGGCAGGCGACCGACATAAACGGGATCCGCCAGCGCGACTACACTGCCGCTACAATCCGTACTTGGGGCAAGCCTTCTCCGTCCATGATTGGTAATCGGTAATCCCCGCGCCTGCGTGCGCCGATTAGCAGACTAGACCACCCACACCTGCCGCAGCCTCTTGCTGTTAACCGGGTCTAAATATGTTTAAACCCCATTTATACAATTAACAGATCAAAGGAATTAATGTGTCCTAACTAGGGGTGTTGTGTCCTAGCCTAAGTATGTATGTATATATGTATGGGCATTCCTGAGTTGGAACTGTCTGGATACTACATACATCGATCGATGACTAACAAGACTGTCTCTTCTCTAATTAGGACACCTTGTAACAAGGTACTGAGGTGTCTAGGATTGGAGAGAGTGTATGTGTAGTTGCCGAGTGTATTAATAATAGAATCCAATTCAAGGCAGGTAATATATTCCGAGTCCACATCTCGGTCAATGCATACATAGGTACGTGGTGTCACCCATTAGGAATGTCATTAGTCATGCTCAATTCCCTGGATTAACATTTAGGAAAGTCATTTGTCATGGTAACTTCCGCAAGTATATATATAAGATTCCATGGTGCAAGGCATTCCTAGTTATATATGGGGTAGCAGAGGTGTTGTTCACCAATGATTGTCTACTGACAGTATATACATGTCTGGTCTGGGGAGGGGCTGATCATCAATGAGTTATATGTTTCATTACTTATGTAAACAATTTCTTGAAAACAACTACATAATTTAATTAATGATCAACCAATTTGTGTATACACTACACAAAAACACATTCTTCAACACTGTCTCTTCCATATCCACCAACTATCATCATCTTGTCCGGTGATGGAGTGACTACTAAACACAACCTCCTATCACTAGACATAGAGCCAATCTTCACCCACTGTCCATCTATTAGCTGGTGAATGGAGTTGCCATATGACCTGCCTTGCTCCCCACCAAGTATTACTAGCTGTCCACAGAGAGTAGTAGCTGTTGACCTATTCACTGGTAGCTGAGGTAGTGGTGTCCATGTAAGGATATTCGATATCGACCGTGATGTGATTGGCTGGTCACTGGATAGCAGAGCTTGAAGGAAGCACAGGTAGCCAGTAAAATCAAGTCCTATTACATATAATCGATTGTCACATATTGTGGCTGAAGGGTGGGGGAGCCCCAGTGGTAAGTTGGTTAGTACATACCATCTACTACTCCTTACATGAAATAGTTCAACTCTAGCAGTCCAACGAACACCAATAACACTCCCACCAATCACTACTATATAATTGCCATCTGACGTACTAACTACAGCAGGAGAGGAACGTGCAGTGTTCATTGGGGGGTACTGCTCAACCCATTGGCCCTGTCGTAATGTAAATAGTTTGTTAGTAAAACCACAAGATCCACCCCATCCCCCCACAGCAGTCAGCTCCCCATCAATGATGACTAGTCCAGAGTTACGATATGGAAATGGAGGAAGTCCCTCCCATTTCTCTGTATTCCATTCATAACTGTAAATTGAGTTGGAACCATCTGGTGTGAAATATGCAAATTGATCATCAGTCGTTGCAGATCCTCTCCACGTTGCACGTGGTGCTGTCTTCTTTTTATGGCACTGCACAGTGAGCTGAGGGGAGATCACATGACATGTAATGTACATCATGATATAATGTGTATTGTCATATCTGGATCACATGTACACTACTAATGGGAGATTTAATGACCCCAGCAGGATTTAGGATGGCTATGTAAAAGTACACGTGCTACATGTACATGTCTAGTTCAACATGTAGATATTGTCAGGGAATGTACACATAATACACCTCAATATACTGCATAGTAGTAATATGGCAGGTTTTACTTACTAGTTTCCTCCATGAGGAAACTATCTAATAGTGTTCACCTTCTTAGTTTCTCCCCTTTGGGCATGTTTTCTGCGTGTTCATGTTAAAATTCACGTTCATGGAAGGATGTACAGGATTTGAATGGAAGGTGGAGTAGAAAGAAATAATTTTGTGAAGCAATGTGATATGAGAGAGGAGTTGGGCTGAAGCTTATGTCCTGGAGTGGCAAAATGGGAGGATATACAGGATAGACCTCTCTTGTATATCCTCCCATTATGCCACTCCAGGACATAACCTTCAGCCCAACTCCTCTTCCATATCATATTCCTTCACAAAATCAACCATATTTATTACTTCCTACTCCAACTTCCATTTAAACATTGCCCATGATTGGAGTCCCACCTGTTGCCTCCAGTGTAGGTCATGCTATTGCAAGGAGATAAAAGGCAATTAAAATCATTCGTCCTAACACCAAAGAAGAGGTAGATGTGAGCAGTAGAGCTGGACAAGACGTGTATCAGGTATATGAGATGAAGGGGTAAATCCCTCTTCCTCTGTCTCTCCCTCCCTCTCCCTCCCTCCCTCCCTCTCTCTCTCTCTCTCTCCTCTTCCCCCTCTCCTTCCCCCTCCCTCTCACACACACCTGCATTAGATCTCAACACTATCAGAGAGTCAGTTTATGATGCTAACACACTATACATGTATATCATAACATGGTCTGTATCAAAGTTAATAGAGGAAGCTAACAACAACAGGCCTGCTGTTAGACAACTGGAAAGAAGCGAGACTTGCTAGTAGTAGTTAGCTAGTTGTCTGTTTGATAGTCTAATTGATAGTCACACGACGTTTCGACTTTACAGTAGGTCGAATCTACGTGACCTTCTAGTACATGCAAAACTGAAACCAGCACAATTATCACCAGCCCAAGGGACCACTGCATGTGGTAGCTCCAGATGTCTAACCTGCCAACATGTTGAAAAAGGCACCTCAATACGGAGCACCTCCACAGGACAGTCTTTTAGAGTCTGGGCAATAGCGACTTGCAAAACGGAGTATGTTATCTATTTGATTGAATGTAATTTATGCAACAAACAATACGTTGGTAAGACCAAGAATCCTCTTCATATCCGCCTAAATGGCCACTGTCACGACATTCATGGCCGTACCCAGGGGGGGTTCGGAGGGTTCGGACGAACCCCCCCCGCAACAGGTAAAGGTCCGCTTTTACATTCGCTCGTCGTAGTATATCACAGTCGCACACTCCATGGGGTCCACGCATGACCACACCTTCTCTAATCGCGCAATTGTGTAAAACACGCGACCACGTGAGCGTAGCATATTATTATAAATCGTGCGTTATTCATCTCATCAATGGCGTGTCTAGTCGGGTTTCCAGAAACTAGTCAGAATCGGGCTGGGGCTAGGGCTAGGGCTTCTAGCTAGGCGTCTCAAACGTTCCTGAAACTCCCGTAGTAGATAAATCTATAGACTTTACTAACGGTTGCCTTCCTCGAGTCGCATCACTAGCACTACACGATCGATCACACAACTAAGTGGGCGGAGCATACATGCAACGTGGACAGGTGTATTAGTCTACGTAGCTATTATTATAGCAGATCTGACGGAGATGAGCCACCTCGTACGAAGTTTTGGATTCATAATGCCTTTACAAGTCAGAATGTGTTGTATATTGTTCTGTGAATATGCATAATCAGTATTTTTTCCCGTATGCTGTTCATCATGCCTGAAAATGCACTAGAAGTGGTCTCAGAGCATCTAAAAATCAAAATTTTCCTGGGGGAGCATGCCCCCAGACCCCCCTAGGTTTGCACATGCAGAACTAGAAACTACTCAAAAATATCTCAAGAATCACCCATGATTATTGTTCACGCACAGCTACAATCACATATACTGGTGCTAATGCTAAAGGCATTCACCCGTAGGAGTCCATATTTTTGCAAAAAGAACCCCCCCCATAAAAATCCTGGGAACGGCCCTGCGACATTCAACACAAAAAAAAGAGAAAAACCAGTTGGAGCTCATTTCTCTGGCGCAGGGCACTCACTAAAAAACCTAAAAATCCTGGTTCTTGAGGAGATGAGAAACAAAGACGATTTATTGAGAAAATATCGGGAGAGTTTTTGGATAAAAGAACTAAACACACTTCACCCAGCAGGACTTAACCTGGAGCCATAACTGAGTGTTCCCTAACCTGAACCATGACAGAGTTTTCCTAATCTTCCTACCAAGGTTTTATCTACCTCATCCTTTCACATGTTTTCCCCCCTCTAGATCTCTTTCTGTTCTTTAGTGTTTATATTGCGTTCCTTGTTTCCTTTGTATTAATTTTGCTAATTTCTTCTTACTTCTTGTTGTTATATTTTCCTCCTTATCTTTGGTTCAACCTTTTGTACTCTCTATTAGACCCTCTCTTGCCCTTTGTTCTTGACTCATTGTTTCCACATTCCATCAAAGCAACCAGTTTCTTAAGTACTGCATTCCACCAGCAACCATCTGTCACCACTTTCCTTGTGTATGATCACACTTGAGAAAGACTGTAAAGTCGAAACGTTGTGTGTTTTTCTTCATGACTATCAATTAGACTATCAAATAGACAACTATAGCTAACTACTACTAGCATGGTCTGTATCAGTATCACTTCCACATATGACCTGACACAGCACCGAAAGAAAAAGGGCTTGATAGTTGGCAGGTGGAGTGAGCCTACCAATAACAGGCAGATGCTTCTATGTATAAAAATTGTTATGTGATGAGCACTTTCCAATGTTTCTAATTTTATGTGTGCAGTGAGCTTGTTGTTAACCCTCAGCACGCATGTGCTACGTGTGTGTCTGTCTGTCTGTCAGTTTGTTAAGTCACATCTTACCTCTGGAGCGTCTGTTAGTCCTGAAAATACTGTTACGTACTCAATGGACAACATAGGTTAAAAAAGTTGCGGGGATTTCTCTGAAGCCGCATTATTGCAGAGATACACTGCTTCCTGCATTCTAGGGTACTGCAGCAACATTCTGTGCACTTTTTGGATGCCAGAACCTTCCAAGTGTCCTAAAAAGGCTAACAATAAGCTAAACTCTACCTGGAATATGACTCGATGTAAGGCAGCAAGTTTTTTTCTCTTTACTCTCCATCTTTTACCTAAAATATTTCCCGTTAACGTAATCAGAATGCATTTTAATAGCGCATGCACTTTCAAGGATTAGCACACGTGCGCACGCTGAGGGTTCTGCACTTTAGTGCATTTATTATACTAATAGGTGGACCCACTCGCATTGCATTCACCTATATTAGTGTGCACTACCCGCTTGGATTAAACATATTTTGGAGTACTCCCTTATTCTGCCAACCTTTCATATGCTTCTTTCACACATACACTTATAGTTCAATTGTGTGTATGTGTGTGCGTGTGTGTGTCCACACCTTTAAGAAAATGCATGTAATATTGAAACATGTTCTGATCATAAAGGGAGACATTGAGTAAGTTACCTTTCCCTGTTTGTAGGGATCGGGTACAGCTGCAGGTCTGGCAGCTTGTAGAGTGGACTAGAATGGAGACATATATACACAAGTGTAAAAAATATTTCATTAAAATGTTAAAGGATGTAGGGATGGTAGTGCCCAAAATTAAAGAAACAAGATTGTAATAACCCGTAGTGAACAACTGATTATGATATGACCATACACAACTTATGTATATAGTTTGGAGTTCAGAGTTCATGCTACCACAAAGATGAATTACAATTCATGTATGCAGACAAGGGATAATTGCATGCAACAATAACAACATGCGTAACCCCATAAAATAAAATGTAGGGAGGGGTTACGCATGTTGTTATTGTTGCATGCAATTATCCCTTGTCTGCATACATGAATTGTAATTCATCTTTGTGGTAGCATTTTTTATACTTGTTTCACTAGTTTTTCTTAGGTACAGTGTCCATTTCTCTATGTAGAGTAATCCTTACTTGCTTGTCTTCGCACGAGCCCCACCCGGACCTGCGCGCGCACTTGAGCCCCACCTTTCTATGAAACGTGTGCACGTGACCATATAGAAAATGGCTTCCAACAAATAAGGAAAATTTGCGATTGCAGAGCCCTGAGTAAAGTTACGAAGATTCTCTTGGTCAAGGATCACGCATGCGAGGGAAAGGAGTCGTTTCATGTAAAAACCAAGAACAGTACTTGTGCCGCTTTTGCGGTAGGCCAGTTCAACTGAAGAAGAAGAAGAAGATGATGAACAAAAAAATCCAAAAAGAGGGGTGTGGCAACTTCCGTAAGTCATTGTAGCTGTGTATTTTACGTACTTTGAGGGTCTTAGCGGGTACAGAATCACTCGTAGAGTACGTGTATGTATCTAAAAGGGTTTGTAACTGCCGCGTTTGGGAGTTCTGAGCCATTCTATTTTGGAAAATGGGCGTGTCCTGTCGGCGCCATCCCTACATAGAGAGTCTACTGACTCTCTAATATAAATCACACTTTTAGTTAAACTACCTAGTCACATACCTGATGTCTGGTCCTGTCTTGTTCAGTTCCAGAAGTCATTCTTCCATCTCTATACCTGTATATGGTGACAACATTGTATCATGTCAGGTCATGTTCCATAACTAATACACACAGTGAGGTAATCTTACACAGGGAGTTTGAGAAGGTCAGTCATTAATGGAGTGGTCTTCATGGGACAAGACTGGACATGACGTTCCAAGTCAGACAACTCTCCCTGCCACCCACACCCTCTGTCCTCATGATGACAGAATACACGAAGCTCATTGACTTGACGGAGGAAGTGCTTGTTTAACACAGTGGTTAAATGTGGCTCATTACACAGTGGACATGCCCCTCCGTCTCTCTGTAACCTGGTAGCAGCTTCCTGTGAGAGGTGTTTACCACAGCAAGCTGTGAGGTGAGGCTGGAGCAGTAGGCCATATGTCACTGGACAGAAGAAACCTTCAGATGGTTGTTCAACAAAAGGAAAGTCCTCTTCTGCTGGTGATAGCTGATCAGATGATTTCCTGAATATCATGTGACATGAATGATATGTAAATACATGTATACTCCAGTACAATGTTATGGCTGAGTGTGATTGGCCCACAAGAAACATTGTGCTTCTGGGGAGTTAGGGGTTACCGGAGAATTTGCATGTACATTGCTTGCATATATGTGTGGTTATAGAGTAGTCTAGGCTGGGGCATTTCCACTCAGACATTTAGCTTAATTTTGGTGGCGTACTGCATAGATGTAGCTGAGGCAGTTCGGAGTGTGGGGGGGGGGGGGGGGCAAGATTCATGGAAAATCATATGCACCGTCCTATTACCTACACACGTGTGTTACGCGAAATTTGCTACAGAGCAATAGAAGAGGTGAGGCTACTATAGCTGTTCTGCACGCGTAGTAGTAGCACGTTTCGAAATGCATTGAGTGCAAGCATCAGCAACACATATTTCATCGTCAGAGCTCCTATTTTATTGGGAGGGTAAGGCCCCGCTACTGGAATATTGGGGGGGAGGGGGGGGGCAATTGTCCCCCTGCTACCCCTCTGCTGCTGCCTCTGTGTAGTATGGTTATTCTTGTATCATGAAAATTGGGGCTATGGAAATTAGGGCTGTGGGGCGGGGACCCTAGAGGGAGAGGGGAAATCCTAGTGTGCCCCCCTCTGACTATATCCTACCATACCTACCTCTCTGTGGCAGTAGTAGGTGGAGTTGATGTAGTGGTAGTAGATGAGGGAGCCTGTAATATGGTGATAGTGTATTACATATGAGGTCATACAACACTAAGGGAATGTAGGCCACCCATGATTAATACAATGGGAAATTTCCTGTTGTAATACCACGTATATTTTGTGGTTGTATTACTAAACTCACATGACGTAAAACAGGAGCTTCATAGACACAAGATCCAGCTACTTCAATTCGAATGACATCGAACTCCTTTAACACTTTGATAGGTCTTTCCTTCTTCAATACCTCAACAACAGACAATGGCACAAACCAAGTGACAGTGAATGTCCCAGGTATGATACTGTTCAACATCATGGCACAGTCTCGAAGGTTGTAGTGACGTAAGTAACACTGACGGAACTTCTCAACGTCCTCAAGTGTAGCACTACGTGTACGGTCTGACCAATTGTGTTTAACTACAACCTTTCTAAACTTTGGTGGAGGTTCATCAATTTCATCTTCCTGGGCCTCACAGAACAACCATAGTGGTGTGCGTGTTCTGAAACACTTGAGATCTGTCTTGTACTGTTCCATCTTTCCTATGATATCTATAAACAACTGTTCCATTGTTTTTATTTCAGCATCTGTAAGGGACTGCTTCATTGTTTTTCCATTGACATCTGTAAGATATTGATAATTCCGAGACAATTCCACAACGAGATGATCCAAAAGGTGGTAGGTGAGGTAGTTCCAGCAGTGCAAGTTGAGGGATCCAAACAACATCCAGTGGTTTGGACTTCGGCTGAGATTGTCACAGTATCTCTCCAGAAATATCTTGTGTTCCCCCATACCGTCTGCTCGGAGTGAGGTTAAGGTGTACACAACACACATTACACTGATACGAAACCTTTCCAAGCACTGAATGGTTGCCATTTTCATTGCATTGAATTTACCCTCAAATACACCAATCTCTCTCCTCACTACCTCCACAGACCTCTCACTCCCTGTAAATATAGATAGCAAAAGTGTTTTGAATTAGAGCAGCTGAGTGTGTGGTGTCCATCTCACCAGAAGTCGGTGTAGTAGACCTAGTCAGGCTGTCCTGGATCATTTGAGATAATTCTGACAGTCCTACCTCCTTCAGAACATCAGTGAGAGTGGACCAAGACACAGGTGTCTTGCCCTGGCCCTGGAGCCACGTGTCAGAATCTCCTGGTTGATTGCATCTGCATTGAGCTGATATTGAGAGACAATGGCTGAGGTCACTGCACCAGTGTCATCATTCAGTAGCAGAGGACCCAGTTTGGAGTAGTGTGTTCCTATCTGTTGAACTACATCAACAGTACTGCCTGATGAGGTCTTAAAGTAGAGAAGTTCTGGCAGTGTTGGTTTGCTAGTAAATGATCTAGCTAAGGTTGAAGCTGAAATTAAAGAGGGACAGAATGAGCATTTGTAATGCAGGAGTCAGCTCTTGGGAGTCACTACAACTTCTATATTGTAACTCACTGGCTGTGGTAGGGTGAGCCATATCAGTACCTCCTTCACTTGTGGATGGCACTACTCCAACTGCTGAAAAGGTGAATATATTCTAAACTGAGTGTCTGAATGTGACTATATCATCTCACCAGAGGTGTGTGTGGAGGATGGGTGAGGACTGATCACAGGAGACATGTCAGAGGTGGCCTCAGACTTTGGGACTGGGGAATGGAAATAGTAACCAAAGACAGTGGTTATCTGGAGGCAATATATACCGGTGGAGGTAGTAAGGTCATCAGTTGTGGTAGGATCAGGAAGATGCGCTGCTTCCTCTGTCAGTGCAGTTGAGGATCCAGTGTCCTTCTCACCAGAGGTCAGTGAGGAAGATGTCTCAGTGATGGCCATAGCAGACCTTGTGGCTACGTTATGGAGTCTTGTTTCAAAGACAATCAGTAGTGATGGTTATGTTATACTTACCAATGGAGGTAGTAGCCTCAGGTGGTGGTGCCTCACGACTGGCAGTAGGATCAGGAAAATGTGCTGCTTCCACTCTTATTGCCAGTTGAGGTAGGTTGACTGCAGGGGTCCTGAGGGCATCTACAATAGCCCTCCATGTGGGTCTGGGGTCTACCTGTTGCAAGAACGCAGTGAGTATTTGAAGGAGACGATCGCGTGGCTCAAAGTGCTTCTCGCATATGCCGTCCACAACGTGTAGCGGCAACTTTAATTTCAGACCGAGCGCGTATGACTGGATCTGTGCTTCCAGTATCTCCTCCAGTACATTGACTGCATCATCTGGAGTCAGTGGCTCATCGCCTGTAGGGGCTGCAAAGGGCAACATTAGTCGTACTTGAGAGTTACAATAGTTATAGGAAGCTCCGTACCTGTGGCCATGCCTCTATCAACTCTACAAAACTTTCTTGCACATAAAAGTTTAAGTGCAGAAATGGGTGGGGCATGTTCTAGTGTAAATATGACCTTTGATCCCCAGCGACACAGAACTCAGCCCAACACTAGGCAGTAGTCGGTCAGGGCCGTAGCCACCGGTCCGGTTGGTCCGGTTTTAACCGGGCCACTTTCTGGGCCACAACGCTCGGCGCGCATGCGCACTAACGACTGGTCGCGCCCCCTTTCGATCGCTGCTTGCAGCGCGTAGTACGTAGTCGCCTCTCCCTACAGGCAGCTACTGCTGAGATCGCGATGACTAACGAATAGCTTCAGAAAGGATCTCAGAAGGTCCAAAATCCAAAATTTTCCTGGGGGGCGTGCCCCCCGGCGCTTGCGCACAAAACCGGACCAGTTTATATGTCATGGCTACGGCTCTGCAGTCCCTGAGAAAAGGTGGCGTGCGACAGGTCGACAGCCTGCGGCAGGTCGACAGCAAACGTGCGAGGGTGCATTGATTAGACTTACGTTGCACAAGACTGCACGGCCAAAGTGACGTCAGGAGCAGAACTCCATTTCAGGAGCCTTCGCCCTTCACGACGTTCCACGGTACCTGCAGTTTCGTTCAAACTAATGGATACTCGTAACAAGAAGAGATTTCCGTAGAGCGTCGTGTGGTATGGATGTATTTCCTTCGTCATTTCCACAGTTTGGCCGGCCATCACTCCTGGCGTCTGTAAATGTCCAACTGTAAACGAGCCCCACCCTAGCTGCCTCTGATATATAAGTGTTAATTTTGACTCTGTACATGTCTCATCTCATCATCACATACCTAATGTCGACATTAAACGTCACGGCATAATTCTAATATGAATACTGAATGAGTGTCCTAATCCACGGATAATTGACAAACACTGCAGACTGCAGAACCCTCGGCGCCATGCGCATGATGTATGCGCATGCGCGCTCTATATGTCCACTTACTTTTCAGCTTACTTCTCTACTGTATTACGAAAGCAGTTTGAAGTTATTTTGTGCGTGTGATGGAGTGCTGGATCTCTAGTTCTGCAACGAAGTGGTTTCAGAACAAATGTTTGACCTCCGTTGCCCCCTGTAACATGGGCACCAAGTGTTATTAATAGCCTCTACAAGTACTGCATGCTTGTAGAGTTGACAAACAACTTACTGTTTGATCTGGATTAACACAATGTTGACCCATCTTGATCTGGATAAATCCAAACTGATATAGCTATAATTCACCCTCCATTATACATGACATAATTATACATGGCAATATCTCATATTAATTATTTATCATGTCAAGTTGACTCTAGTCACCCCACACTCCTGGCTACTCAATACAGTGTCTTCATTTGGAACCACCATCTGTTGGGAGGATGAGGCTACTTCTGGACTGTCGACATTCCGTACTACTGTGTCTGGAACCTGATCCCCACGATGGTCTGGTAGGTCCTTGACCTCATTCTCCTGTACCACATCCTCAGATACTGTAACACTGTCTCCAGTCAGAACCAGCTTCTCAGAAACTGCAGTTTCTGTTCCATTCTGAACTAGTGATTTCAACTCTGGACATTCAGTTCTGCTCTGTATGGGGCTGCCAGCGTCTACCACCCTGCCATCAGGCCCTGGAGTGTCCTCATTCAGTACCAACTGCTGGTGTGTGGACTGGTTTCCAGTCACTACCTCCAGTTCCAGTAGATCTGACGATGATGATGTCATCTTGACCTCCTTGACCTCTGATGGGGGGCTCTATAAGTTATGTATGTGAGAGGGAAGGTGGGGAAGAGAGAGGGAGAGAGGGAGGGATGGAAAGGGAGGGAGGTAGGCAATACACATGGACACACCACCCCATGGACACCCCACCCCATGGACACACCACCCTATGGACCCACCACCCCGTGCCACCCCATGGACACACCACCCCGTGGACACACCACCCCGTGGACACACCACCCCGTGGACACACCACCCCGTGGACATACCACCCTGCACCACCCCATGGACACCCCACCCCACGGACACACCACCCCATAGACACACCACCCCACGGACACACCACCCCACAGACACACCACCCCATAGACACACCACCCCATGGACACACCACCCCACGGACACACCACTCCACGGACACACCACCCCATGGACTATCACGCAAAAAGTGGACCGGACCAAAAGTGGACCGGGGGTCCAATTATGGCAACTAAAAGCGGACCGCCCGCTCCACTTTTGGTTGCCATAATTGGCCCCCCGGTCTACTTTTCGTTGCAAAAAGCGGTCCACCCTAGCGAAAAGTGGACCGGGTGTAGTTTTAGATCATTAGCCCGTTTGTGGGGGTATAAAAAGCATTACTAATGATATCTTTATGATTGTACTGTGCCACGACGGAGAGTTTAGGCTTTTCTGCTCTTCACATCACCAACCAGGTTCGTGGCCACGTGCACCACCCCATGGACACACCTTCTATTACATCCACCAATTATCAGTCATCCTCTCTGACACCTATTTCTGAACCCTCCACCATTTATTCTACCTCAAATTCCCATCCTATTGTTTCTGTTTCTTATTCCCAACCAATTTCATCGGCTATTCACTCCCTGCAAGATGCTCCGGCCTCAGCTTTACCAGGCAATATTGTGTCAGTATCAGAATGTTCTGACAATACACCCATTGTACCCATTGTGCATTCTATGGTTACAGATGCTCCCCCTGTAACTCATGAACAATCCATCTCTGCTGTCAATGAACAATGTGTTTTGCGTACTTCACACTGCCATGGGCAAGCAAAATCATTGGTACATTCTACTCATCCTGACTCTGACTCCGAATACATTTCTAAGTCTGAGGTCATTAAGCTTTTCAAGAAGTTAGAATCTTCCATTAAAGTATCTGTGAATGCTCGATTACTATCTTTAGAGGAGGAAGTGTCTAAACTTTCACATACTGTGCATGTTCTTGAAGGACAGTGTCACAAGTTATCCTCTAGCAGTATTTCAAGGTTGCATGGAAGGCATCACAATCATTCTCGTCCTCCCCCTTCCTCTCGTGTCTCTCACAAGGCACCAACTTCTCACAAAGTTCACAGTACACCCTCCAATTCTTTACAATTCCGTGTGGTTTGGGGCACCCCTAGAAGTTGCTCATCTCAAGTGATTCGAAAGGCACTATGTGCTCTCCTTCCTGGTAGTATTCATGACTCTATCACTGTCAAAGGATCATTCCGTCAAAGAGGTTCACGTTCTGTGTGGTGGTACACCATCATGGCCCCTACTGAAGTGATGTCACAAATTATGGATGTATGGCACATCTTAGAAGCCAAAACCTCTTGGTCTCTGCGTTCCTCCTTGACCCGTTCCCAAGCTGCGGGACACCAGTCCCCTTATGATTCTCAAACGGTTGCCGACCATGATCCTACCAGACCCTCCCCTCCTCCCACCCCTATGCCTCCTTCCTCTTTGTCAACCCACTCCCGATCTCAGGTTGTGGGGCAGCTGTCCCCCCCCTGATTCTCAAACAGCTGCCGACCGTGGTCCTGACAGACCCTCATCTTCCCCCACTCCTAACCCTACTTTAGAATCTACTGATTCTTCTGTCACCTGTACGGACAACTATAGCACTCTGCCCACAGGGCCCAACACCGAGACTGATAGCCCAAGCACTAACTCTGATCCATTGTCTTCCACGGACCCTATCAACCACAATATCTCTTCAGATCCTTTTTTAGACCAGCACAGCTTCCTCCCAGCTCAGATGACTTCCCAAGAAGCCATTCCACTGGGAACTCACTGAGGGCTCCCCTCCCCGCCAGCATGTCTTCACTGCAGTCTATTGAGCATGCTGGTTCTTCCTCTCAATACATGCAGCCTTCTGAACCTCTATACTCTAATAGTAATTTGGATTCTCCCAACCCCTCTGATCCTAAGGTCTGTTCTTCACACGATTTATATAATTCTTCTCCTGTTGATTGTAATTCTACAATGCTTAATCTTTGCTGTTATAATGCACGTGGTCTATCCTCTAGCACACATTACATCCAAGACATCCTAAAACGCTTTAATATTGATTTTATTGCCATCTCTGAACACTGGCTACACAATTACAATTTAAAAATAATTCATCAGCTCAGTGATGAGTACAAGTTTGTTGCAGTTCCTTCTGCACAAGAAGAAGACTCACTGCATTGTGTGCCCTGTCTCATCAAGGGTCATGGTGGAGTTGCCCTTGGTTGGCGTTCCACACTAAACGATTATGTCTCTCTTATTCCTTTTGTGTCATTATGCAGAATGGTTGGTGTGAAATGTGACTTTCCCCAACATCCTCTCTTCATCATCTCCATTTATCTTCCGAGCCGCTCTGGTTGTACTGATGTGTTTAAAGAATCTCTTGACCAATTAGAAGCGGCAATTCTACTCCTTCCACCAGGGGCTGAAATCATCATCATGGGTGGCTTTAATGCCGATCTGGGTCTCTTAGGTGGACCCATGGCCTGCACCCACATAAATGAGCAGGGCAAAATCTTACATCGTTATCTTACAAAATGGAACTTCATTTCTACTCACCTACACCTGCAACCTACTATATCTTCCTACACTTATGAGAGTGATGCTCATTCCACTCAATCCACTCTAGACCACATCCTGTGTCCAAAACATATGTTGTCTAAGATTATGTCATCCTACACTATTATAGAAGAACCTCTTAACACTTCAGATCACAACCCTGTATACGCAACCATGAGAAATGACCACCCCTCATCCCACCCTCCTCATGGCTCAAATGCATCTTCCTTCAGCCCTCCTAACTGGTCTGCTTCCTCAAAGGAGGATATACATCGTCTGTATACCACTCCTCTCCAACATTCATTAAAACCCCTTCTTCACAACATGCCCTTACCATCATCTCTGGCTCACAACCCAATTCTAATCGATCATTTCCTCCAATCGTTTACTTCTGCTCTTCTATCTGCGTCTACCCATATACCATCCAAGTCTTTCCATCCTCACCGTTCCCCAGGATGGAATTCATCTCTCAAACATGCCAGCAGAGTATGTAAGCATCACTATCGTGTTTGGGTGGCTGCAGGGAGACCTAGAGATCCATCTAACCCTATCCGCATGGCCTACAAAGAAGGAAAAAAACATTTCCGTTCTTGCTTACGACTACATCGGAGATTATCAGCTGAGAACTTCTTTGCCTCTTTGGATGTACAAACCACTGACCCACAACGTTTTTTTCGAGCCATTCGTAAACACACCTTTCATATTACCTCCAACACCCAACGCTTAATACATGATAATAAGGTGTATGATAATGACATTATGGATGGCTGGGCATCATATTTCGAATCCCTAAGTACTCCTGCAGACGTCCCCTTTACTGAAGAACAACTTCTCATCCTGGAATCATATCACACCACACAATTCATACCTGCAGATGAACCTGACCTGGTCTCAGAGGAGGAGGTGAGATCAATTATTCACTCCCTCCCATTGAAGAAGGCAGCTGGCCCTGACCGTATCACCAATGAACATCTGAAATTTGGAGGTTCTGTTCTTCCTGCTATCCTATCATCCCTCTTCAATGCTATTCTAATCTCTGGCCATATTCCTGCCCCTTTTAAACTTGGTCTAATTATACCAATTCCTAAAAGTCATAATAAGGACTTATCCATCCCCTCTAACTATAGAGGCATAACCCTGCTATCAGTGATTGGCAAGGTCTTTGAGAAGCACTTCTACATCGTGTCTCAGATCAGCAAGACCAGCTAAAGCCTTTACAAGGTGGTTTCAGGCCTGGGTTCAGTTGTTTGCATTCTGCCTTCATTCTTCAGGAGGCTATCTCCTCTGTACGGGAAAGGAAGAAGAAAGTATTTGTGGCTTTTCTAGATGTGAAGAAGGCATTTGATACGGTGTGGCATGAGGGTCTTATGTTCAAACTTGCTCTCCACAAATTTCCCATGTACATATGGCATATCCTCAATAACTGGTATAGTAGTTCCACATCTGCAGTTCTATGGAACTCCCATATTTCCCGCTCATTCCGTATACGTCAGGGAGTTCGTCAGGGTGCAATTCTTTCCCCTTTGTTATACTCATCTTTCGTTGACGGTCTGCTGGATCAACTATCTGCCTCTGGCCATGGGGTATATATTGATGATGTTTTTTGTGGAGCACCAATGTATGCTGATGACCTCGCACTGGTTAGTGACTCTGCAGAGGACCTCCAAGACATGCTGGACATCACTTCTAACTACGCCCGCCTCTGGCGCTACCAGTTCAATGCCTCGAAATCAGCAATTTTCGTCTTTGGTGAATCTCCAGTTTCACGTAGGAGAAATCGGCCTTCACGGAAGTGGTTGTTAGATGGTGATGAGATTCCAGAATGCGACACTCATTCTCATTTAGGAATTCTGCGTAGTGTACTCCCATCATCAGTTCATCGTACCACTGAGCGTTGTTCTTCTGCACGGAGTGCATTTTTTGCTTTGAATGCTGTCGGCTCTCATTTTGGATGCTTACACCCATGCACTTCTATTAAACTATATTCCTCTCTCTGCATTCCAATCTTGTTATATGGATGTGAGTTATGGTCCTTAACTAAATCAGAAGTTACTATGTTGGAGAGGGTTCATCGCAAGATATTAAGGACAATTCAAGGATTGCCACTACGTTGCCCAGGTATTGCTCTACAACATCTCATGGGTGTCTCTTCTGCTCAATCTTTGATTCACCAACGGCAACTTAGCTTCATGTTTTCACTCACTACGTTACCCCCTGACTCTCTCCCTCGTGCAGTTTTTGAGAAGCGTCTAGCCAGTTCCCCATCACGTGGTATTATTCCTACCTTCCATCAGCTGGTTCAGTCATATGATCTCCCTACTATTCCAACTATTCTTGGTGGTGATTGGAGTAAACTGTCTTGGAAGCGCTGGATTAGGAAGCTGTTTTTATCCCTGGACTATTCCGTTCTCATCGATACTCACAGCAATCTTCCTCTTTCTGATTGTGAACTTCGCCTGGGGAAGCCCATCTCTCACTGGCTGGTGTCTCATGGTTTCCCTTCCCTCACGAAGGAAAACAACTTCCGCATCAGACTTTTAGTGAACTGTCATGGACTCGAGGAGGATGCCTGCCGCTTTCACCATAGACGGTTTACCAATTACCACAAGTGTGACCCGACCTGCCGATTGTGTAAGCAGGAGCCGGAGGACCCGTCACATTTTATCATCCGTTGCCCAGCCCTCTCCTCTGTCAGAACCTCACTATTGCATTCCTCGTCCTCGGGTCTTGATCTCCTCTCCTTGTCCCAGTCCGATCCTAACAGATTCGTGAACCTAGTTCTCGGCACAGAATGGATTGACGACCCACCCCTACAACGTTTTTTCATTAGGTTTCTCCAAACTCTCCGTGGAACGCGCAACTCAATTCTACTTTCTGCCCACTAAACGGGCTACTCTCCTACAGTGGAGGTTACAAAGAAGAAGAAGAAGCACGTTACTGCTACTGATTCGCTGCATTACCAGTAAAAATGGTATAGTGATATGACCCTCTACCTTGAAATGCTTGAAGCACTATATAGCTGCAGTTATGGCTTGCTGACTGTCGTCTGAGTAAAGTACACACTCGTCCAGTTTTCGTCGAACAAAAGTGGACCCGATCCAGTTTTCGCTCTGCCAAAAGTGGACCCGGTCCAGTTTTTGCTCAGCCAAAAGTGGGCCCGGTTCGAGTTGAGTTTTCTGAAACAAAAGTCAGCACAATAGTAAAGCTGGCTTGGCTCCACGCACAGATTGCCTTTTCACGATAAATGCGCTATATTAATCGTTCTACTACAGCGAACGACGCAGATAAACTCCTGGCAGCGTTCTACTTGTGTTGTTTGAAAATTACCACCCTTGTTGTGTTAATTCTGGCGTACTGCACTTGTCGGTGATCACATTGGCATAGACAGTGGCTATTCGCCTACCGCTGCAGGCTTTTGTATGCCCGGACCACTTTTCGCCAAGGCGGTCCATATTTCGCAGGCAAAAATTGAACCGGGGGGTCCACTTTTTACCCCGGACCAATTATCGCGTGGCAGCCCCCTCACTTTTGACATGCCGTCTCTGTGTATGCCCATTCCCTTGCCTCTGCAACTCCCATTCCCTTGCCTCTGCATACCTTCGTGCTCTTCCTTATTTCTCTTGCCATCATCACTGCTTTTCCCTGCGTATACTGCATCTTTTTCGTGTATTTCTTAGCATTGTCATCCCTACATCCTTTTTATGACAGTTTTTTTATTGCGCGCGCGCGAGCCCCACCCCTTTTGCTTCTTGCGGTCCGTAAAACACGCACACAATTATACATAATAAGAAAGTGTATACAGAAATACTGTTACATGTATTCTTTTCCTAGCTCTACTTGTGTATTACGAAGATTCCGTTGGCCAAAAGCACTCCGCAGGGGAATATGAAGCAGTTTCATGTAAAAATGAAGGTACATACTCGTACTGTTTGTGAGATAGGCTTGTCTACAGAAAAAGGGGTTTGGGCAATTTTTACGTAAGCTTATGCTATTGGTACTTTGAGAGCTTTATCGTGTATAGAAACACCCGTAGGCCACGTTATGTATCTAAAAAGGCAGTGTTGGGGATGATCGGAGTTGTGAGCGGTGTCAGGCTTGATGGCGGGCAGATGGGCGTGTCGGCGCCATCCTTAGATACTGAGAGAGTCTACCGACTCTCCTCTCAATGCAAATCTTTTGTGGCGGCTTCCGACAAGGCTGCTTCATACAGCACCTTGTTTCCCATGCCATATATCCTTGCCTGTTTAAAGCAATACAATGCTAGCATATCAGGTTACTGATGGCTTTAAACCCATCCCTCAGCTTGCCACTCTGTTTGTTAATCAACAGTACACAATATTATACTTGAATATATGTATTTTGCATTTCTACATTCGATTTGTCTCAGTGACCTGTCTCTCTCCTCCACTAACCGTTTCTCCATCCCCAACAACCATTTCTCCATCCACCCCAATGCCTCCTCTGGCCTCCAAATTGGACCACTGAAAGGATATAAACTTTGTCCATTGGTAGTAGTAGTTGTTTTGTTCCTACAGCCTCATGCAGAGGATATTTTGGGTGCAAGACTAAAAGATTACACTGTCTCTTCCCCAGCCACCAACCCTCATGCACAGGTAGGGGGCTGGGCAAGCATTATCATTGACATCAGCTATGACAGGGGGCTTGAGAACCAATGCCTCATGTAAAAACTATCTGCACAGACATGTTCCTATTGAAATACAATCAATAGTAACTGAAATGCACTTGTAAAGTACGTAACCCTGGCGCAGTTATGACTACCAAGTCATAATTTCGTGCTCTGCATACCTGTAGCTAATGCAAAACTACATCTAACACCAAGTGGTGATTGTTGCGATCTCCGCACCTTCAGGCATAAACTGCTGCCTAAAAACTGATCACACTTCTGACGACACAGCTCCAGACTTACTATTACAAAGTAGCGCTGCTGTCAATATATCCATGTTTGGCAATTACAACAATCATGGTTAAAGAAAATCGGCAATTAACCGCTTTTCTTCAACAACGCAATTCTGGTCTCTTCTTTCCGCTCCAGACATTAACTGTGGCAAGCACTAATGATGCTTCTTCATATCTCCACGTTTGGTACTCATAGGAGTCACGCAGAAAACCTGTTTACAGACACACACACTCGGTGGCACACACACGCATGCACACACACACACACACACACACACACACACACACACGGACTGTCTACAATAACCCTCCTGCGCATGCGCGAGGGTTAATGACCAAAGTATTGAGATTCCAGACACAGCCTTTTTACCAAATGATTTATCTACTTGTTACATGGATTCTTCCATTGTGTTTGCACTAACACAGGCTGGATTAGGAATTTGTTTTCAGCAACTCTTCCATATTGGCCTCTTGCAGACACATTTACCCCATACCCTACCACAGCACTCCCAACCTTTGAGTAAAAGGAAGAAAATATAAGAGTATTAGGTAATACTTCTAAGATCAATCAATAGTTATGAGCCATACCTGATCTACATGATTTGTAACTAGAAACAAAGAATTTTGAGATTCCAGGCACAGCTTTTTCACCAAGTGATTTGGCAATGCTTAAAATGTTGCGGGTGTCAAATCTTAAATTGAGGTCAATGTTTCTTCCCACCAAAACTCCCTTTACTCGACACTGGAATTTTCCACCATTAGCAGCACTTAGTTGAACTTTGAAATACATTTCTTTGATCTTTATGATTAAATTTTTAGTCATTATAAATTTGGTAATTGCCTTGAGAGCACTAACACCAACTCTGTAGGTGGTTCTCACAACATCCAATGCCTTAACTGCGTTGTTGAAAGCCCTTTTAGCTGAATCAACAGCACCTTGTGCTTTAGAAAGAGCTTCTTTAGCCCGATTTAAAATATCCCTACCTTTATCTACTATTTTCTTGACTCCTTGTCCAATATAATCAATAAATGCTGCACAAGCAGTGTTTGCACTAACACAGGCTGGATCAGGAATTTGTTTACAGCAACTGTTCCATTTTGGCTGCTGGCAGACACATTTACCCCATACCCAACGACAGCACTCCCAACCTTTGGGACATCCAACACAAACTGAGTAAAAATAAAGAAAATGCAAGAGTATAATTAAGTAATACTTCTAACATCAGTAATTATGAGCCATACCTGATCTACATGATTTGTAACTGCAAACACCGTCCACTTTCCTATGGGCATCATTCATTTGAACTTTAGCTATACTGAATGCTCTCTTGGCATCATCTAATTTCCTTTTGGCACTTTTAAGCTTAGAAATTGCACTATCAAACTTTGCCATTTCTCGATTTATCTTATTCTTAGCATCTTTGATATGCTTATCAGCTTCATTTGCTGATTTTGACAAAGCATCTCTTACCATCTTGGCAATTTTATCAAACAGATCATTTTTGAACCATCCTTCAACTAGAAAACTTCCTTTTGTAATACTTTTTGAATACTGAGCAGCAATGATGAGTCGTGCTTCAAAGAGTTTCAAAAACTTTCCTGTGATTTCCAACTGGTATTTAGAACTAGTGATCAGTAGTTTTGTCTCTACTGAGATACCAAATACCTTCACAAAAACACTAGCCTCAACCTTAGGAGGTCTTTTGGTAGTAATGTCTACATTATAGTATGGCCCTGCTTTTGTATCAGTGCTGGATTTATACATTTTAAGCACACCTCCAATTATCAGAGGAGGTAATCTGATCTCTACATTGATCCTTGTTGGAGGTTGAAGGTAAATATTGGCATAAGCTTCTAATCCAAGGAAGTTCAAGGTTCCTCTAAGACGATAACCTGAGGGAATTATAATTCTAGCGTGGGGGAGTTCCCGTCCCAGAAGAGAGAAAGATATTTTAAAGCCATTAGGAAAGCCACTGTCACCAAGTGGCTTAGGAAGTATTAAATTAATGCAGAATGCATCAAAGAACTTCTGGAAAGTTATTGGACCAACATCTGCATAAAAATAGTTTTCACTGGGATTGATTACATTCACACCGACATATCCTTCTGCTGTCAAGACATGTCCACACGATTGCTTCCCAACCTGTATTCTTCCTCCGTATTCAAGACCAGATAGGGGTAGGGGTGTTGGAATGATTGTCATACTAAGGGAGAGATGACATATAGTGAGATATGTATTTCTAAATGCATTATACCAGCACCCACTCATTGAGCCTTCCAGCTTCACTCCTCCTACCGATAGTCGTATTGCTGCATTCAGGGTAATGGGTGGTTCCTTCATTTCAATACTTCCTACTATACCAACTGTTGGGTTAGTACTTCCAATGAATTGCAAACCAGAATGAAGTAAAACAACGCCACCACCCAACTTCAAGTCTCCAATTGTTGCAGTCAGTATAAATGATGTTGCACTTGCAATTGTTCCTTCAAGATTGAGCTTAGATCCATGTAACAAGGTGTAACACACATTACAGAATGCATCTGAAGAACAATCCTCTGGCCAGTCCATAGGAGCACTGATGGTAACACCCTGGTTGATACTGTACCCTTGGAATTCTGGAAGTGTTAACTTAACACCTTTTATAGTGCTAGGAGACAAGACAAACTCAATATTCGCCTCTTGGTCTAGTATTTTGAGGCTATGCAGTGACACTCCTACTAGTTTCTTGATCATATCCACAATATTGAATGATCCAAAGTCATATTTTTGAATCAATCTGATTTTTCCACTGTATTTGATTGCAACTGCTGTCATATTGACTGTCTTGAGGCCGAATATTTGAGGTGTTCCGAATAGTTGGATCTGTTGTGGTGTAGCTCCAAATGGATAAACTATCTTGAGATTCAGAATATCAAATTGGAATACCTTCCCGAGAATTATTGTTAGATCTTCAGGTAGGAATGTGGCACCAATTGCACTAACTATACTTGAAATAGATAACTTTTCTGTTTCAACAGTAAGTGCATACTTGGTGGTTTTTGGATCTCGCTGAATATTTACTGCAAAATATGTTTTACTGAGAGCAATTATTCCACTGGCTTCTGCACTAAGTGTTCTTGGAGTTGACAGTGTAGCAAAGAGTTTCAGCTTGATATCCCTTACAGATAGCAAGTTTTCATAAAATGTTATCTCTTTCAAAAACAGCTCAATAGTCATCTCCTTCTTTGCCACATTAAATTCAAAACATTTCAGTCTTATGCTTAGAATATCGCCAAAGAAGGGTGCAATACCAATGGAGTTTACATCAACCCCCGGTATAACTGAGATCAAAGAACTGAGTGATGCATCTACTGAAGGTGGAACTGTAAATGAAAGAACTCTGTTGCTATAGGTTCCAATGATACCCTTAATATTTCCAATTGGAACATCAAACTTTGCTGTGAAACCATCAGGAATAGTGTCACCATATTTAACAAGTGGAGAACTTGCTACTAAAATGTCGCTCAGTAAATTAGTTTTTATCTTCCCCTTTGATATTATCAATGCCATAGAAGGGACACTGAATGTACCAAAGAATGGCACTCTAGAGATGTCAATATTCACAGCCAATTGAACAAGTTCTGCAAATTTGAATGAGTTAATTCCAGCTGCTATTGCAATACTAGAAATCGTTCCTTTGTTTTGATATACAAGATGGACACTTGCTTTGTTTGGTATTGTGCCACTGAAGATTATGGTAAATTCATTTGACGATTTTTGACCAACAATCTTTGTAAGTTTAACAGTGTTGATGGTAGAAGGAACAGGAATATTGGCTCCAGCTAAATTGCTTACTAATTGTTGTATATTCAGACCTTCCTTTGGAATAGCAGCAAGTATAACTTCACTGCTTTTCTTGTCATAGGATATTTTAACCTTGATTTGTACATTTTCAAGTACCCAATCAGCCATAAAATCCAGAGACAGCAAAATTCCTTTAGTGGAATTCAAGATACCAACAACTTTCACCTCAATATTGGCAACTTCCAGTATGTTTGGAGTGATGGTTAGCTTGTTAAGACTAGCAGCCACAGATAATATCTTTGTTGTAGCATCAAAATCCATTGCTAGTAGTCTACTGGAAAGAATATCATCGAGAGGAGATGGAAGTGCTTTCATCACTGAGCTAAGGCTGGGAATTTCAGAGAGCAAGTCACTAAATGAGAGACTAATTTTTGAAGGAATCACAAAAACAAGTTTCTTCTTTTGGTATGAGACAGCGACACCAATTTTCCCAGCAATTTGAACCTCAAAATGGGCAGTCACACCTTTGGGGAGTGTGGTACCATAAGTGTGAAGGGGACCATCAGGTTCGAATGTTGCGGCCAGTAAAGAGGTATTGATGGGGTTTGTGGACGCAGAAAAACCCATGGAGGATACCACAAAGGAACTTATAAATGGGACCCCTGTAAGATCAAGTTCTGTTGCAGTTTTTATGAGATCTACAATTTTGAATGACTCTATTTCTGCTGCTACTGCTGTGGCTGACGATGATGGGGATTTCTGGAACAGGATGTATACATTTTCACTTCCAGTCGTGGCAGTCAAAATGACAGTAGTCACTTTTTCTGAAGACACGGCCACAACTGTTGTCAACTTTAGAGATGACAAAACTGATGGTACAGGTATTAGGTCACTGGTAAATCCCCTAATTATGTCAGCAATATTTACACCATCATTACTGTCTGCATTACCATGAATATTGAATGACTTTTGTTGTTTGTCATATGTAACAGTTGTTAGGATTTTAATTCCACAAATAACCCACAATGCAGATATCTCTAGTTTGTTGACACTTACTGCTTGATCTTCTGCATTTAAGTCCTCTATAAGGCCATGCAGTCTGTAAGTCATCTCTTTGTACTAATACTTGAATTTTGCTACTTGTCATGCTTGTATCAAGCGAGATTTTTAAATCTTTAATTGAAATAACATCAGAAACCAGTGTCAGGGTATCCAGAGACAATGATATGAAGAGGTCCTTAGAAGTAGGCTTGAATACAAGCTTCGTGATCCTTGCACTCAAAATGTCTTCTACTGTTGATGGTAGGGAATCGATGGTGGATTTAATCTCAGGAATGACCAAGAGCAAACTCTGAAGAGACAGTGAAACAGAAGATGGTACTTCAATTGTCAGCACATTGTCAGAAAAGTCTGCATTAACTCCAACTGCACTACCAATATCTGCAAGATATTGGGCTTTCACACCTGCAGGGATGCTTTCAAGTAACAATATCTTAGGTACATGGACACCTTTAATATTGAGGTCTGGGAGATTGGCTGTAGTAAATTGTTTTGATGAGATGACAAAACTGAGATCTGGAATGGTAATCTTACCAAAGAATGGTACATCAGTAATGTCAACTCCTGTTCCTACTTTGACAAGTTCTGAGAGTTGAAATTCTTGTATGTCGGCTGCAAATGCAACAATTTTGTCATCTTTTGATCGTTCATAAACAATGCTGACCTTTGCTTTAGTACCAATCTCTCCCATTAAGACAATTGACAATACTCCATCTTGAATCTTTCCAATTACTCGAGTGAACTTCAGAGCATCTAGTACAGAAGGAATATTAAGGTCAGTGTCTGTCAAACCCTTAATCAAATCTTCGACATTCACGCCTCTGTCTTTTGTAGGAAATCCATTGATAAGGAGTAGATTGTTCTCGTAGAAAACTTCTGTTTTAAGGGAAAGTGATTTAATGATCCAATCTCCTCTGAATTTCATAAATTTGACTTGAGACCTTTTGCCAATGATACCAGAAAATTCAAATTGGATATTTTGAAGGCTGAGGAAATTTGGAATGATTCCCAATGAATCAAGACTTCCTGTCAACTGAAGCTCCTTTGTAGATGGAACAAAGTATAATTTGTGCAGTTTAGTTCCGCCTATGTCTCGAATTGTCTGTGGAAGAGAGTCTATCAGACCTTGTAGACCAGGTATCAGTGTGAGTATACTGGTCAGTGACAAGTCAACTGTTTTGGGAACTTGAAGGTCGAGTTCACCCTTGGCAAAGTCAGCAATAATTCCTTTCACATTTGCAAGATCAATAGAGAATGAAGCTGTCACTCCCTTAAAAATTGATCCACTGAATTTGGCTAGAGGAGAGTTTGGAGGGAAGATAGCAGAGAGAAAAGGATTGTTGATGTGCTTGGAAGCTATAGTAAACCCAATCTGAGGGATATCCAAATTTCCAAAGAACGGAATACTGGATATGTCAATACCTGTTGCACTGGACACTAGAGAAGAAAACCTGAATTCATGTGTGTCTGCAGCAAAAGCAACAGCTGATCCCGAAGGAGATTTCTGATATATGAGAAAGATATGTCCATTACCTACTGACCCACTCAAAGTCACAAGTGTCACATCACCAATCTTGTTACCAGAAAGTTTAGAGAGTTTTACTGAAGAGAGAACAGGTGGGATGGATAGGCTTTGTCCAGAAATGGCTTTGATCAGTTCTTGTATATTGATTCCGCCACTGGCTGTATTCACCTCACCTGTTATGTCAAGTCTGTCTTCTCTTCTATTGTAACTTACTCCAGTGCAAATGAGAAGATTTTTCAGCATCCAATCTCCACTGAAGTCAAGGGCTTTAATGTGCGTATTCTGACCAAGTACAAGAACCAGAGATATTTGCACCTTACTGAGGAACATAAATTGGGGAACAATTTCGACTGTCCTGTCCAATGACCCACTAAAATGAAGCTCATTCAAATCTGGATCATAAGAAAAGGCTGCTATTTTAGCACTAAAAATGTTTGAAAATTGTGATGGAAGACGGCTAAGAACGTCTTTTACCTTTGGCATGACAGAGAGCACAGAATCAAGGGTTAAGGAAGAGCTATCTGGGACTTTGAAGTCCAGCCTCTTGTGAACAAAATTGACAGCAACTCTGTTTATGTTGCCAATCTGAATGACAAAACGACCAGAAATACCTTTGCTTATTCCTGTTTTAAACCACTCAAGTGCTGAACCAGTACCTGCAAGTTCTCCAAGAATTGGAGTTGTGATAGTGTTTGTAGCTGCTGCAAACTTCAATTCTGGAATTTGTAGTGTCCCAAAGAATGGAATGGCTGAAATGTCGGCTCCCGTGGCCGATTTAACGAGTTCAACCAGTTTAAAATTTGAAATATCTACAACTACAGCCCCTGCCGATCCGGAAGAAGTCTTCTGAAATACAGTACTTATTTTCCCACTTCCTACTTTTCCATTAAGTACTACTAGAGTTGTACCCTCTGCTATTTTTCCAATGATTCCAGTGATAGTGAAGGAAGATATGGCTGATGGCAGTGGAACAGTAGTTCCAGCAAGGCTTTGTACTACATTAGAAATACTCAGCTCCTTACCACCACCAGAATGGCTTGCTATGGTAAGTTCTTTGCTGGCTCCATTGTACATAACACTAGTGACAATGGCATACTCCCCAATATTCCAAATCCCACTGAAATCTAACATTCTTGTGGCCAGTGTCTTACCCAGTATACCATCATAGGATATCAATACATTGGAGATAGAGAGGAAGCCACTGACCAGGGTTAATTTACTCAATGATGCTGTTATGCTGAGATCCTTAGATGTAGAATTGAAAGAAATGGAGGTGACCTTTGCACTCAGAATGTCTCTGATCTGAGGGGGAAGGATCTGTATGGCACTACTAATACCTGGTATCTTAGACGCCAAGGCCTGCACACTGAAGTCAACTGACTCTGGAAGCTGGAACACTAGCACTCCATTATTAAACTTACCAACTGCACCTTTTACATCTCCAAAGTCAAAATCAAATTGGGAAGTCACTCCAGCTGGAATACGATCTCCATAAACAAGCAGTGGAGATCCTTCACCAAAAAGGTGGGGAAGAGCTGGACTCTTGATCAATCCAGATGTGATACACACGGCCATAGCTGGAACTACAAGGTTACCAAAGAATGGGACACTTGTTATGTCGGCTCCTATTGTACTCTGAACCAAAGTGGATAATCGGAAGCTCTGGAGACTAGCAGCAATGCCAACCTTTACACCTCGGATATCTTTGTAGAAAAGCAGGTACAATTTTCCTCCTGAAACAGTTCCTGATATGGCTAGGAAATATTTGCCATTGTCATAGACATTACCCACTATGTTACTCAGAGAGAGAGAGGTTAGGACATTTGGTAATTTACCACCGACTCCTGCTATATTTTTTACCAATGTCTCTATGCTTAGTGGAGTAACACTGTTCCCTGGAGCAGCTTTTATTTGAAAGACTTTCTTCTCTGCATCATAGTCAATGCTTGTGGTCAAATTCACTGTATTAAATTTCCAGGTACCAGAAAATTTGAGAGTTTGAATTGATGGATTCTGACCAATCATTGCACCAAGCATAAAATTGACAGTTGTTAGTTTCAGCATGTTAGGAATGAGAATTAGCTGTGGTATTGTGAAGCCAAGCTCAAGGAACTTACTTTCTGGATCGTAATTGAAGCCAGATACCTTAGAGTTTAAGACATTAGTTACCATTTTTGGTAATGAATCCAAGTTGCTTAGTTTTGGAATTTGGTCCAATAATTGTTTCACTGAAAGAGATGTCGTCTTAGAAACCTTGAAAGTAAACTTGTGTACAGAAAATGCGGCATCCACACTCACTCCAGCAATGTTGACTGTGAAGTATGCTGAAACATCTTTAGGAAGAGTATCACCGAATTTCTCTAGGGGTGAGCCTGGCACATAGAGGCGTGGTAATAGAGAGCTGGTAATCTTACCTGTAGCTGCTGAGAAGCCAAATCTTGGTATTGTGAGAGTTCCAAATAGTTGAATACTTGTAATATCAATGTTTAATGCAGTCTTAACAAAGCTTGCTAAATTGAAGTTGTCAATATCTGCTATCAAGGCAGCATTTCTTGTTGAGCCAGATATTTGAAGAAGTACAGCTACTGCACTTTCCCCACTCTTACCCTTAATGGCTATAGTTGTTATTTCATTTTCTATTTGTCCCAAAAATGTGGCCTGCGATATTGTGTTCATACTGGATGGTACCTTCAAAGTGGCCCCAGATACTGCTTGAAGTATATTCTGCATGTTTAGGGAGGCTTTGTTTATGGGAACACCCTTGATTGCAAATGATTTTGTGTCAAACTTGTATTCCACAGCTACAAATGTATTAATGCTAAAGAGTTGTGTATTAGCACTTAGAATGACAGACTGGAATTGAGGTGGTGTCCCTAATATTACTCGGAGTGACAGAACAAATTGCTTAAACTAAGAACCTGAGGAATCACTTGTATTCCCTCACTGACTTGGGTATGCACAACAAGCTGCTTTGTTGTGCAATCAAAGGTCATATTGAGCAAACTATTTGGTGGCAGACTAGAGGTTGAACCAGGGAACAGAGTTTGAGTTAGACTAAGTGTCTGTCCTGGCTTTACAGCCACAAAAATTACGAGACCTGTAATAAAGGGCAGAAAAATAGTTAAATGCTGCTCCATCCCAATGGAATAAGAGGCGCTAAAGTGGTTGAACAATCGCATTTCTGTTGTACAGGCTCTGTTACGTCTACATCCTTATAAACAACTGCAAATATACATTAACTTGTCACATACCGGCTTGTGTATAAGCATCATATTTCTTCTTTGGATGAAAGTAATCTAAAAAAGACAATCAACAGTCACAAAGTTTCACAGTACATCCAATTTATCACACAAACACAATTTGGTACCAGCTCCCTCCCTTTAGCTAATAGGTGAAGGCTTGGGCTACATTAAAAGTGATGACAAAATAGAAACACACCTTCAACTGGCACAGAATCCAAATATTGAAGAAATCCAGGGTCAAAGTTTGAAGGATCTGAGGATATCAGAGAGTCGGTACACTCTCTATGTAGGGATGGCGCTGACATGCCCATAAAGCCTTACATATGGAATAGCACAGAACTCCGGAACGGGGCAGTTATAAGCCTTTATAGACATATAATATGATCTACGACTGTTTCTATACCCGATAAAGCTCTCAAAGTAGGTTAAATGCACGGTTATAACCGATGGCAGAAAATGGTTAAAACGCTAATTTCTCCATCTTCTTCAGTAGACAGGCATAATTCAAAATCGGCTTAAGTATTTATCTTTGTTTCTGCACAAATCCACTTCTTTTTTTGCTGGCGTAGTACCTTTGACAAAAAATCTTTAGAATGCACAACTAAGAGCCTTATTTCATCTTGTTTCTTTGGTGCAACCATCCCTAAATCCTTCAACATTTTAATGAAAGGCTTTTAACACTTATTTCAATAGTTTTTCTTGAGTACCCGAGTCCCCATTCCTTCTTCTCTGTGGAGTGCTTGATGATCCTAGCCTCAGCCCCAGGGTCTCAACCGATGTGCTGTACACATGCTCGAATAAGCTTACGTGCACAATATAAAAATAGTGTACAATAGGCAGGAAGTAGAGGGAGTGTTATATATCAGAACATTTCCTATTCTACTAGTGTCTATGAACTATAGCAAAGCCTTTATTAAAAATGTAAAAATGTTTCATTAAAATGTTGAAGGATGTAGGGATGGTGGCACCAAACAAGATGAATTAATCAGACTAAAGCAATATAGCTACAATACAACACAATGCAACTCATCCGTGAGTCATTTTCATAAAAATGAGCAAACCCACAATTCTAGGCAGATACTCTACCAACTGTATGCAGATAAGGGATAATTGCATGCAACAATAGCAACATGTCGTAACCCTTTTATTTTGTGGGGTTGCATGCAATTATCTCTTGTCTGCATACAGTTGGTAGAGCATCTGCCTAGAATGGTGGGTTTGAGTCCTGCTGCTCATTAAGTTAACCCTCGCGCATTAGTCTCGTGCCCAGACCGAACCCGAAGGGAAAGGGTCTTGTCGCTTTCGCCACATTTCTTGTGACTCATTAAAATGTGGACCAAACCTGCAAGATATGAAGAAGCATCATTAGTACTCGGCACAGTTTAACGGAAAGAAGAGACCAGAATTGCATTGTTAAGAACTGAAGCGGTAAATTGCCGATTTTCGTGAACCATGATTGTTGTGATTGCCGAACATGGATATATTGACAAGCAGTATTGCTTCTTCGTAATAGTAAGTCTGGAGCTGTATCGTCAGAAGTGTATCAGTTTTAGGCAGGGATTTATGCCTGAAGGTGCGCATTAATTCGAGATCGCAACCAGCACGACTTGCTGTTAAATATAGTTTTACATTAGCTACAAGTATGCAGAGCACGAAGAGAGTCAGGAGCTCTAAATTGGTAGTCATAACTGCGCGAGGGTTACGCACTTTACAAGTGCATTTCATTTTTATTAACCCTCCGCGCATGCGCAGGAGGGTTACTGTAGTTGGGTCTGTGTGTGTGTCTGTTAAGTCACATCTCACCTCTGGAGTGTCTGTTCGTCCTGAAAATCCTGTCACGTACTCAGCGGACAACGGAGGTTGTGGTGTTTCCCCTAAAACCGCTCGTTTGCAGAGATCCAGCACTCCTGAGTCCTCCATTGAAGCCGTCGGCCATTTTCCTGCGGAAAGTGCTCATGCGTATTTAACCACGCCTACGCGGTAAGCGACTAAGCGGCCTGTGTGGATGTTGTCGTGAGTTGCAATTGAGTTTTGTGAATTGCCATAGGTCATGCCTCCAAGCAAGGTCTGTCCACAATGGCATGAATTCATGCCGCGGAGGGTTCTGCACTTTAGTGTATTCATTTGAAAATGACTCATGGATGACTTGCATTGTGTTGTATTGTATTGCGAGTCCCTTAGTTTGATATATTCCCTATGTTCTGCTCACCTGAAGCATGCTGGAGTGAAGCCACTTTCCAGAACTCTGGATTATTGAGCAAACTCTGGTCCGGTTGTGGAGGACCAGATGTGGATAACGTTAGCTTGCCAACATCACCAAGCGGGGTCAACAATGTCTGAAGATGGTCGCATACGCTCCTCTCCTTTAGATTGCTTAGTCCATCCTGTATAAAATATTGTTGCCATGCATTATTTATTTTGGGCAATCGGAAGCCACACTCCCCAGTGAAGAATATCACTTGTAGGTGATATACATGGGAGGAAAATCAGTTTTCAATGAGGTTTGTGGATTTGTGACTGGCTGTGGATCAATGAATGAAAGCTGGGGGCCAATGGAAAGTTTTCCAATCTATCTACTGACAATAGTATTGTCAAGTTTAGCTATGTATTTTCATGCAGTAAAGTAGCGCAGCTAATGGATCCGGAGATATTTTAGCGCATGAAGGCTAATAATTGCGGGCTTTGACAACGTACCTTGACAAATGTTTCAGTCTTGTCTATAAGAGTGCTGACTGAGAGGGGGGCTTGTACGTGGACATGGTTGTCGCTCCACGATAGAGGCGATCCTCTTGCAGACTGCAGCTGCACTAACGAAAGAACAGCGTACAATAAATACACTTGCTTTTTGCATTGCGAAATTTAGTTGCAGCATGATGCAGGTCGTATAATTATATATATATAACCATGCGCAGCGCCGCCGGATGCGGAATGGCCGTTGACCAAGGTCAAAGGTTTATGATTATACATAATCAGACTTGCTTGCAACTACCATGCACTGCAAAAATGGGTAGTTATTTTAACCATTAGGTATGGTTACCTCAGTTGCAACATAGCTATTTTTTGTAACTACGAACTCCCAAGAGGTATAGGATCCATAAGGAATGATGTCTGTATATCTTGAGATAGTCCTTGTAATATTACCTTATCTCACAGAGGTAGTCATGTACACAACCCCACTGTATTATACTTCTGTATTGAAATGTAATGAGGAGTAGTTCGTACTCATGTATGCAATCAGATAAATTTCATAATAATTATGTTCTACATATCTTTTGAATACCAAGACAGGCTACAGTCATGTAATGCAACTGAGGTGACCAACACACTGGTCAAAACAACCACCTCTTTTTTGCAGTGTGTTCAGCACTCCTTATTCCTCCACAACTGGGGTAATGGCAATCTATGTTTCATTGTTCCATTGTTATAAGTCAACCCCCTAGATTGAAGTTACATCTACTTAGCCACCCAGATTATACAGTCATACTATGGGGGGAGGGAGTGGTTTCCAGAGAGAGAAATTTCCAGAATGCTCCTCAGAGAATTTCGTATACCCTCAGACCCCATCAGAAATATAATGGAAATGTCATCTGTCCCTGCTGCTGTAGCTATACACTATTGGAAGGAGCGAGTGAATAGCAACAATACACATTACCTCCCCTCCTCGATGTTGTGTGATTTATGTTTTTCCATATCACTATCATCCAAAGTGGAGTGATAGAAAGGACAATCATGAATTGCTAATTCATCTCCGACTCATATGTAGAGTTAAGTGTGTACGTCCTCTAGAAATGTGAGTCGACAAAGAGGTGTCTGTAGTGGACAAAAGAGGTGAGGCTACTTGCAATAAAAGAAGCTCATGCTCCAGTTGAAATGACCCAGTTGAGGATTGCAAAACGAATGATATAATTAATATTGTTTCTTTGTGCAAGGAACCTTTTAACCTAACAATATATCTACATGCATTCATGTTGTTTGTGGTCTGTTATTAACATCTCACCAGATTCTGCAAATATCACAGGTGCACGTACAAAAACTTGACAAGATGCCTTCAAGCCAAGTAGTAGTATCTATGCTGCATGGATTATGAGCTTTCTCCACCCACTATATAACTCCTAATTATAAACTACTAAGATGCAGGTATTCACGCATATGCAAGGGCTAAGGCATGTTAACTGGTGCCGTGCAAACCTTGTGCATGATGTTAACATAAAAAATGTCCAAGTTCTCTTGGATGTTTTGGGTCTTCATGGAGATGTCTTGGGTCTTCATGGAGATGTCTTCATGCAATGGATATAACTAAGAAAGCCTTCAATACTTAATTTTTGTCAACAATATGGACTAGATATCAGAAACCATCTACAGGATGCTCCTTAACATTTTCCTGGGTTACCCCATCAGAAATATTCCATGACCCAACTTAGAAGTACCCAATGCGCGGCCAAAGGTCTTAGCACGTCAAACTGCATGCATGCACTGCAAAGAATAGGTGGTTGTTTTGACAAGTGTGTGTGGTTACCTAAACTGTCTTGGTATTGAAACATAATTTATCTGATTACACACATGAATGAGCTACTCCACCATTACAGAAGTATAGTACAGTGGGGTTGTGTACGTGACTCTCTGTGAGATAAGGTGGAGTATCATTGTCACATGAGACACACAGACATCATTCCTCAGGGATATCCTACATACCTGGTTGTAGTTACAAAAAATATATAGCCATGTTGCTGAGGTAATCATCACACCTAAATGTTTAAAAAAACCACCCATTTTTTGCATGCACGTGCATGTGTAATTCAATGTTAAATTGATTTCATGATGTACTATCTAACAGACAAACAGTCAGGGACTCTACAAAGCTGAAATCATCTACAGTAAATGCAGTGTTCAAAATCCAACAGTCACTGTCATCAGAACTCAATAACCTGACCATGGCATCCCTCACTGCCTCACACTGCAATGGAGGAATATCAAAACCTGCATCACTGGAGCCACTTTTATATAAAGCATAATGGCTAACTGTACAACATGCTCTGAACTTGAAATAATGCAAGGAATACTAATAATCAGTACACACACATGTACATACAATGCCATCCTACATGTGTGGGTTCAGGCAAAGCAAAGCTCAACAGGTGAATTCAAACCAAGTGTACATGTAACAGTGTAAACTCATACTGCATATTATATCCTATCTCCTATCTAATATATTGCCAAGTGTGTGGGCAGATGAAAGGCACTACACCAGTGAGATATCATATTGCAGGTGCTACATAATAAGTGGTGTAAAAATGATTACTTTACCCACCATAACTTTTCACCATCCTGCACTGGACAATAAGCCCACCCAGTGGTGCTATAACTAATATACACATGAACATTTACAGTCTTACTTGTGTCATATTTTGAGCAAGACTAGTATGGACCAGTTCAGTAGCTTCCACTCCACCAAGCAGCTACACATAATGTACATGTGTATTTTGTGTGTGTGTGTGTGTGTGTGTGTGTGTGTGTGTGTGTGTGTGTGTGTGTGTGTGTAGGAAGAGAAACACAGAGACGAGAAGGTATCTCAGAGGGTACATAATTTTATACATACATACATGTACACGTATATGTAAAAGACTAGATAGAATCTTCTTACTTTGCTCACTACTACTTGGTTGGCAACTACATCCATTGCTGCAGAGTCATCACATAGGCCAATCACCAGAGGTCTATACAACAAATACATGTCCATCAATATTGTTCATGAACTCAGGGATCAAAAAGTACCTCACATTTCAAGAATGTACAAAGTGCTACTCCCTTACCTATAACAGTATGCCGAAGTGAGGTGGCCTATAGAGATAGAATATACATGGATACTATATGTACTATACATGAATGTATGTAGCCTCGTTCCCGGGCTGTTTCTGGGAGGAGAAATGGCCTGAGCACCACTGTTGACACATGCACGTTGTTCGCATCAGAATTCGTAGACGCTCAGGTTACCTCAGCTCTACCCCTTTTCAGTGATGAGGGAGTGCAGCGGTACTGCTAAAAGCTTGCTTTGAATATGCCATGTAGACTTTGTTAGTACACATGACACGCACTCTAGGTGCGTGCACACTATTTTCCGTAAAATTACAGTAAAACAATACGTTTCACATTCCTAACAAGTATGTGAAATAAGTAATCAAAGTAATATAGGAGGTGTGTTGATGCATATACAGTACCTCCAGGTGTCTTCATCACACAGTTATCACATGGACCATACACACAATTCAAATCCTGTGAAGAGAATACAAATATATCATAGAAGCACATGTACATTTCCTTTATACTAAGTTTGAATCTACCTGTTTATCTGGTTTGGTTGAGGTGTTTTGGTTGCTTTGTATTGTATATGGGATTCAAGCACAGCCAACTGAGCTGCCTCGGTAGCTCAGTTGCTAAGAGTGTCGCCTACCAAGCAGACGGCCGTGGGTTCGAGTCTCACCCGAGGCAGCTAATTTTTTCTTTGAAAAGGAACTGCCTTGGGTGAGTTGTGTTGTGTTGCTTTGTTTTTCTGTTGTGTTGTGTTACCTTGCCCTTTCTTTCTAAGCATCACATGGATGATTAGAGTCATGTAAAATATGCATAGGACTGTATCTTCAGGGAGGCAGAAATCGGAAATTTTGCCTTATTAATTATTTATTAGTCCACAAATCTTACCCGTGCATGTGCATACATATGCTTGCAAACACATCACATGATACTAGTAGGTGCACAGGTAATTGCTTGAATGCATGTGCACATGTGCTGCCCAGTGAGTGTTTGCCACTGCTGCTGTTTTTTTCCATGCTTCCAGCACTGATTAATTATTATTAATGCACTAAAGTGCAGAACCCTTGGCATACGCGCGTGCGCGAATCCTTGAAAGCGCACGTGCTAGATTTATTACCATTCTAATCACGATTAACGGGAAGTATAAGGAAGACTTTAGGCAAAAGACGGAGACTGAACAGAAAAAAGCTTGCTGCCTTACATCGAGTCGTATTCCAGTTTAGCCTATTGTTAGCCTTTTTAGGACCCTTGGAAGCCTCTGCCGTCGAAAAAGTGCACAGAACGTCGCTGCAGTACCCTCCAACGCAGGAAGCGGTGTACATGTATCTCTGCAACAGAGTGGTTTCAGAGAAATCCCACATCTTTTTCGACCTCCGTTGCCTGCTGAGTACGTGACAGTATTTTCAGGATGAACAGACGCACCAGAGGTGAGATGTGACTTAACAGACACACACACACACATACACACACACACACACACACAGACCCAACTACCGTAACCCTCGCTGCGCATGCGCGCCAAGGGTTAATAAGGTCTAAAAAGCGAAGAGGCATCTACCGCAATGATATAGTACAGATGCTTACCTGTGACAGTGGTTTTGAACATGCCTCACATCCAACGTACACAGCTTGCAGCAAATTTGACACTAACTCCAGACCACACAGCTCCGATAGAGAATGTAAGGATAGCACTGAGTGATCCATCAACTGGAAACTGAATATTCATGTACATGTATGTACATGTATATGACTGAAATGAACTGACTTGAATGTCACAGCTTTAGCCTTGCACTTCACAACACCTGGATACGTAAATGTACATTACCCACATGTAAGTATACACAGAAATACATGTGCAAACACACTAGCTATGTGAGAAGTAAGAAGAAAAAACAACTCTGACGAAAGCACCTAGACCAGAAAACAGGACACACAGCACGGCGACACAACTTACCTTACTGGAATGTGTATGGTTATTAACTACAGCCTGTCCTGCTAGAGCAGGCTGTCACATCATTACTGCAAACTAGGACAAACAACCGGTTAAACCTGCCTTTAATGGACGTCACCACCTTGGTATGCCGGGCTGGTGGCTGCCCCCTACTAAACGATATGAAGGCTAAGTCTGATTATATAGTAACAGAAAAGGAATGATAAAAATGAAGAAGAAAGGATCCAGCAGAGCTATACATACACACATGTATGTAGACGTGAGACGACGACCAGGGTTTGACACTGCATTCCCACGTGTCGAAGCTCTGAATGGTAACTTTGCACATGTATATATAAAGTGTATAAAAACATTTCCATTAAAATGTTGAAGGATGCAAGTGCCAAAAAGTAGAGAAACAAGGGCAGTATATATGCAGCAACACAGGGGACGAGGGCATGCAACAATAGTAATATGTGCAACCCGAAACTAAGTATATATGCAGCAACACAGGGGATGAGGGCATGCAACAATTATAACATGCGTAACCTGAAACTAAAGGATGTAGGGAGGGTTTACGTATGTTAATCCAGACTTGGTAAGTGTCTGTTATAACGGAGGTGTCCGCTCTTCAGGGGTTTCTGTCAAGAGAGGTTCCACTGTACTGCTATCATTAAAAACATTCACCTATGCATACCATGTATGTGTATTGGCAGGTTTATCTGATTGCTTGTTGAGGAATACACCAGATTGAAAGTTAATTGCATGTATATGTACATGTTCTCCAAGCTCAGGTTGATTTTGTGTCTCTGTGTATTTGTCTGTTAGTGAGCCACAGGTGTGTTAGTTTGTTGGTGAGAGTTTGGCCACTGGATGTGTGGGGAGAGTTGGTACCATCAAAGATCTTTAACCCACCATTCCCAGTTCTCAAGGCTGGGCATTCAGTGTCCTACTCTTATATATGCGATGTTTGTATGAAGTGGGTTAATGGGTGGGTTTCTTTCTATATTGTTTCTTATTCCTGTTTGGCTAGTGTGCTATGAACATGGTTTTCATGTACATGTATATACTACTCACCTGAAGATCGACACTGTAGCAAGGCAGAGATGGAGGGTACAGCCAAAATGTGATTACTTTGTGAGGAAGAAGAGAAGTGCTGCATGTGATATAGAAGGACGTCACTGGACTAGAGTGCACATGATTCTCATTGTGTGCTAAACAGACCTTCAGTATGTCCACAGCATCAATGGAGTCTACAGGGAGCCTTCTTAGCTGTGATTTAGAGGTCACTTGCAGTGAGTGCCTTCCTGTGAGCAAGTGAGTAGAGTGGTTCTTGTAATATTGGGTTTCAGACATAATACACTACCCTTCAAGCCATTTACAAGTACATGTACATTGTAAGTACAGCACAACTGATGATTGAGGTATACCTTTTGGTGAGTGTATTCACATACACACGTATATATATATGGTGGATAGATGCCTACCCTGAGTGCCTTCCAAAGTCACAGCAACGTGTTGTAGTTCCCATACTTGCCCCACACCTCTACTCAGCTCTCTATACCACATACCACCAGTTGTACCAAGTCTAGAAGGACAAAGAAAGCACAGATATACATATACTGTAGCTTCGATTGTACACACATACATGTACATGTACATGTATGCGTATGTTGACTTTGCCTTATTGGGTACAAACCAAATATTTCAAGAGTTCCGACTATAGCATGAAATGAATCTAAAACTTGCTTGGGTAGGTTTGTACAAATCAGTAAGTGTCTTATGCTTACAAGTACAAGAAGACATCATTTCCAGGTTTGTCAGAGAACAGGACAACTGCATGGAGGACAGTGAGAGAGTACTGCCTCACTGAATGGCTGAGGGGTACTGTACATGTAATCTACCTCTGTCACTGATGATGTCCACCAGTTTGCCTCTGAAATGAACAACTGACTCGACTCCAAGCTCATCATATCTCCTGAAATGAACTGGTCCTGTTGTTATTTAACAATTGTACATACATGTCTCATGTGAGTTCCACTCACGTTGTGAACTGGGGATGGTCTGAGTGTTCCTGAAGAGGTAGCCATGTCGACTCCTACCCCACTCCTGCAGGCCCTCTATGCTCTCCATTGGTATTGTCTCCAGCACTGGTTGAATACATAACTCTAGCAGGTGCACAGGCTAACGTACATTCGTACACATGCAAACATCAAGGAGTTAAGAATCTTGTGCAGGTAGGTTTGGAATATTAAGTGATTTAGTATATACATGTAGCTACATTGCACCGAGCTGCATCAATATGTGGCTTAATGGTTGCCCTAAGGTTACTATTTGTGCATTGTCTTTGAGTTAGTTGCAAAAAAGTATATGAAACTGCATGATGATAGAGTAACATACATTTTGAAGGAAGCCCCCTCTTGGGTTGATGCAAATTCAACACTTTGGAGCGCATCATGGTGTGTCCTACAACCTCCTCCTTCCAGTATTTCAGACGAATAACTGAATAATATATGAAAACCAAACTCAGTTCAATTCCAGGCCCTCTTTACTTTACACGTAGGAAGGGGCATCTCATTGATGATTGAGTCATGTATATACTTGGTTTGGTGTTTGGCGTCTTTGCTGGTTTGATTACCGCGGCCTTCTCCTTTATACTAAGTTTGAGTTCACCAGTTTATCTGGTTTTTGATGCTTTGGTTGAGGTGCTTTGGTTGCTTTGTATTGTATATGTGATTCGAGCCCAGCCAGCTGAGCTGCCTCGGTAGCTCAGTTGGTAAGAGCGACGCCTAGCAAGCTGGGTTCGAATCCCACCCGAGGCAGTTTTTTTCTTTGAAAAATAACTGCCTTGGGCGAGTTGTATTGTGTTGTGTTGCCTTGCCTTTCTTTCTAAGCATCTCATGGATGATGAAGTCATGTACACACTCTACATCAATATGATAACACTTGAATATGATAACACTTGCACACGTATGTGCACATATAAACTTAGTTTAACACTTCAGGTTCCTAATGTATGTATATACATAATTGTTCATGTCAAATCTGGCATGTAAATGCGTACATCCAAGTAGTGTTCCGCTACTAAACTCACAGCTGAAGTAGATGAGGTCACCAGCCACAATTCTCTCCACCCAGTGGGCAGCTTCCCGCCACAGTAGGAGCTTCATGCAGGACTTGGTGGGGTCTGCCAGGAGGAGTGAGGCTACTGGAACTGTACGACCAGCCTGTACATGATTGGAGAGACAGTGAACCTCACTACTACTAGAGCAACTCATTTACATGTAGAGAATTTGGACAGGAATGTGGTCAGTGGATGGTTTCTGAGAAAGGGGGGTGATTGGATTGTAAATACGTATATGTGCATTTAGCTTATATTGACAAGGGGACAAAAGCATTTCAAGGGAGCAAAGTGTCCACCCGTACTCCCCAAATGAAACTGTGAAACTGACCATTGACCCCCTTTTACATGCCACTTCCATGATGGAATTAACTGCATATGAAGGAAAATATACATATAGTTATGCTTATGTACAATGTAGGATATATACACCACAATATAACAAAATACAATACATGCATATATATACAAGGGAGTAAAAACATTTCCATTAAAATGTTGAAGGATGTAGGGATGACAGTGCCAAAATGTTGAGAAGCAAGTGCAGTATATATGCAGCAAGACAGGGGATGAGGGCATGCAACAATAATAACATGCGTAACCCCATAATAAAAGAGATGTAGGGAGGGGCTACGCATGTTATTATTGTTGTATGCTCTCATCCCCTTTCTTGCTGCATATATACTGCCTTCATCAACTGTCTTGCTGCATATATACTGCACTTGTTTCTCTACTTTTTGGCATTGTCATCCCTACATCGTTCAACATTTTAATGGAAATGTTTTTACTCCTCTGTTTCATTGGTTTTTCGTTGTATATTCATTGCAAATACAATGCTCAAAGATTCCGTTGGTGAAGGCACTGCACACGGGAGTAAGAAGCCTTTTGGTACAAAAATCAAGGTAAATACTTGTACCAAATTTCAGCTAGAAGAAGAATTAGACAAAGATGATGATGGAGAAATAAGGGTTTAGCAATTTTTCATATGTCATTGTAGCGGTTTATTTTACCACCTTTCAGAGTCTTATCGCGTATAGAAACACTCGTCGGCCATATTATGTCTTATAGCTGCCGTGTTTGAGAGTTCTGAGCCGTTACATTTGTTAAGGCTTAATGGGTGTGTCGGCACCATCCCTACATAGTCTTCCAACTCTCTGATATGCACATTCTGCTTCATAGTTCAAATTTACTCAAATTGAAATACTTGACTTTGCTAACTGTATATGGATGCATTATTTACATGTAGCTCTCTAGCTTGGTGGTTCAGTAGGTAAGAGCATGCATCTGCCATCAACATGTGGAAGAGGTTTCAAGCCTAGTGTGTTTTTTGAGCCTCTGAGTCTTAAGAATACATGTACATACATGTACACATATATACCTTGCAAAATGATTGCTAGAATGGAGACAATTGACTCGGACTTCATGCATGTGCAGTCCATCAGACTAACACAAGATGGAGGACACATGTACTTGTACTTTGACTTCTTTCTAGGTGTCTTGGAGGAAGACAATTTTCTCTTTCTACTAGTAGTTGATTTATCCTTACTGTTGCTAATGCTGACATGGGAAGTTTTTGACACTGCAGCAGGTGGTAGAGACGTAGGGAGGGCTGTGGGTTTGTCAATGTGAGAAATGGTTTTCAAGTTTTTAACCTGTATTGGACGGGGAAGGGAGACAGTGTCAGAACTTGTTTGAGCACAAGCGCTGTCTGCATTGGAGGGTGATTTGGGAGGTGATATGGGGGAATGAAACAGTAGTGGTGATAATTCCATGTTGGTTGGGCTGGCGTTGTTTGTTACGTGTGCAGTACTCTCAGATTCAGCACCAGTAAGGTTAACTGTTCCCTCTGAGAGACCTCTAACAGTGAACCCTTGTGACTCTTCGATAACAGGTGAACCACAATCCACACTACCATCATTTACTGGAAAAGAGTTACGAAAGGAGGTGGGCTTCTCTTCTTTGTAATCGGTTACATGTATTTTACTACATCCAATGCAGCCCCCAAATATGTGGTCGAGGTATTGTGGAAGTGATGACTGGATCATGGTGTCCTCCTCTAGTAACTCTTGAGAGAGAACATCTACTCCTTGATTGATGTCTGGAGGGTTTCTTGACGGTTGTATGTCAGAGGATTTGGAGTGAATTGTCTTTTTGGGAGAGAGAAATGCAGCTTTCTGCCCTGTTGCAACAAGACATGACACATCAGCGATATCTAGTGTTCGCCTCTTCTTACACGGTGGAGACTTGTGTTCTTCTACTAGCATAGTTAGTGGAGCATACGACATCTTCATCCTCCATCCTCTGCTATTCATAATAACCCGCCAGCTAAGTGGTTAAAGCGAAATTCGGCGCGCGCTCTCGAGGTCACAGTACACTAAACAGACGGCCCGGCAGAGTTGCGAGGTCCAGGTCCTAAATATGCTTTTCAGACGAGTAATGTCTACTCTTCAACCCACTAAACGAGTGTGGATGGGACTAACAACAGAGCGAGTGGCGGCATGGTGAGTAGTATGATTTCCAGCTCGGATTGCCATCTTTTCTATTTAATGCACCCTCTGTTTGCCTTCCTGACCCTGTGAAAACGTGTTAAGAAATCATATCTTTACATGCAACGAAACTTCAGTTCGTTTTTGCTACATCTATCATGAAACTAATCACTTGTAAACTTATGTATCGTGAAACTGGCAATTGTAAACTATATCATGAAACTCAGTACTTCTATTATAGTAACTTCACTTCACATACATTATGAACTGGCAGGACACGTACAGGTGCAGTGTGGCTGGCAGCAGTGGGAGTTGTGGTGGTGTGGGCTAGTGACTGGAAGGTGATCATGGCCAGAGTACCGTACATCAAAGGACGCTACCCTCCTCCTTCTGAGGGTGGTGATGACTAGGACTCACTATCCATGTATGATGCTCTGTAATGTAATTATGTGCCCACGTGTATAGCTGTGTAGAGGTGTTATTTATTGGGGCATGTATGTGTGAGTCCCATTGTCTAACTCAATGTTTCCACATGTACATGTCTCATATATTACGTTACTGGCATCAGTTGAAATGGTACCACTGTTGTACATGTAGTTGTGGTGGTGATAATCATGCCTGCCTACAACATACATATACCTAATCCAGTGATTATGGAGGAGAGTCGCATACCGTTCAGCCCGTATTGCCTGAGAAGTGTTAGTGATGCTAGACTGACAGCAGTCGTAGTCGGTTGTTGGTCCTACTTACCCTCATTTTCAAGAGCTTGGAAGACTAGCTAGCCACTACACATAGTGGTGATTGGCTTGTATCATAGTCATGCACAAAAATATGGTCCCGAGTCCACCAGTTTCATCCATCCCTCCACTCCATCACTCCATTCCAGTCCAGATATATGGCCATGTATCAGGGAGTGTACATTGCTTTCATGATGTTAACCGCAAGTGCACTATAGTTAAAAGGCATGACATGTACACATTGGAAAATTTTCAAGAGATCTTGCACTATGTACTGCATGTGTATGAACACCACATATGCTAATAAATAACACGAAAGTGGAATAAAAATGAAAATATTCTATGATGTACATGTAGCTGGTGCTAGGGGTGAATTTACTTCAGTCACACTCCTCTTCCTCTCCACAACAGTCTCAACTACTGATGCAAAGGAAGTTAGTTTGTTCTCTTTGAGTCTTTTCATTATTTTAATGTGAAGTTCTCTGCCTGGTGTTACTGGACTGCCAGGTAGCTGGGTGTCTACTGAATCCTGTGATGGTAGAATTACATGTGTCTTATAGATACATGTAGCATGTGATGAGAAGAGATTCGGTGTTGACATGCTTGCTTTTTTCTAGGTCTACATGCACATGAATTCAATACACCGCATGTGTATGTATGTATGTAGGTGTACACACCAGATATACACTTAGGGCAGACATTTGGGGCAGATTCACTTTGCCAAAGTATAGCATGTGTACAGTATTTCTGTGGAAGGAACCTCTGTGCAACAGGACGTGCAATGCACATGTGATGGTGTATATATACCTGTGATTTTGGTGCTCTTGAGAACCTGAATCTCTGAATAACTTCAGTGAGAGAGAGCTTTATACACATGACAGCCAACCTCATTCCCACACAGCTGTGAGCTCCTTGTCCAAATGGTATGAATGTGCGCTGACTAGATCCTGGGCACTTCTTGGTCATGTTGTTCATTTGTCGTCCAGTACTGAATCTGTTTGTGTAGATGTCATGACTATCAGTATAACATGTACTACACATAGACATACAAACAAATGTCTTTCTTTCATACATACAATTGACTTTCTTTCTTTCTAAGCATCTCATGGATAATTAAGTCATGTATATACATATAGTTGGTTTGGTGTTTGATGTCTTTGCTGGTTTGATTACAGCGGCCTTCTCCTTTATACTGAGTTTGAGTTCACCCGTTTATCTGGTTTGTGATGCTTTCGTTGAGGTGCTTTGGTTGCTTTGTGTTGTATATGTGATTCGAGCCCAGCCAGCTGAGCCGCCTCGGTAGCTCAGTTGGCAAGAGCTACGCCTAGCAAGCAGACGGTCGTGGGTTCGAATCCCACCCGAGGCAGTTTTTTTTTGAAAAATAACTGCCTTGGGCGAGTTGTGCTGTGTTGCTTTGTCTTTCTGTTGTGTTGTGTTGCCTTGTCTTTCTTTCTTTCTAAGCATCTCATGGATGATTAAGTCATACATACAAATGACCTGGGCACGTCTCAAACCTATGCCATTCCATAATTCACTGATGTTGATGTAAAGCAAGCCCTTTCTGTCCCAGTGAATGAGGGCTTGCTAATAAACTAACCGGTGTGGACAGAATGAGTGTGGGTCGTCCCAGTAGTTGTGGAGGTGGTGCAAGATGTTGACTGGAATTTCAACTCTTGTATTTCTTTGTATTGTCCATTTCTTCATCTTACAGTCCTTCACACACACTCGACATAGCCTGCATGGAACATAACAATAGGGTATTTCTGATGTATGAAGGCCTCCCACAGTCTTATATACATGTAGCTTGTTCAATTGAAGTCCAAAAACCTGTGTGGTGACTCAAGTTATGAGGACATCCCCCACTTTCCCTCCCCTGTTATATGAAGTGTAAAAACATTTTTAGGTGTTGAAGGATGTAGGGATGGCAGTGCCAAAGAATGTAGAAACAAGGAAGCATCCATGCAGCAAAACAGGGGATGATGGCATGCAACAATAATAACATGCGTAAAAGGAGGTTATTATTGTTGCATGCCATCATACCCCCCCCCCCCCTTTTACGCATGTTATTATTGTTGCATGCCATCATCCCCTGTTTTGCTGTTCCTTCCTTGTTTCTACACTTTTTGGCACTGCCATTCTTCAACTTTTTCAATGAATTTACACTTGTGTCACTTGTTTTTTATTTTGTTTGTGTGATCCCCACCCCCTTCTACACTTGAGCCCACCTTTCTATGAGTGAGAACATTTTACTCGCAGGCAAGGGAGACATGAGTCCAAGAGCAATGGAGAGGTCCAAGGAGAGGGAGGCGAAATGTGGAATGCACATGCACAAGTAGAAAATGGCTTCTAACAAATAAGGAAGTTTCTCAATTTACAGTTGCATGCGTGAAGTTACAAAGATTGTCTTGATCAAGGATCATGCACGCAAGGGAAATTAAGGAGTTGTTTAGACCAAAGTGAGTACTTGTGGCAGATCTGTAGTAGGCCAGTTCAACTGAATTAGAAGAAGATGAACAAATCGGCAGTTTGGCCAATTTCTGTGAGTCCATTATAGCGATGCATTTACATACTTTGGAGGTCTTAGCAGGTACAGAAACACTCCTAGAGTACATCTAAAAGGCTGCCCTGTTAGGGAGTTCTGAGCTGTTCTTTTTTGTTAAGGGTTATGGGCGTGTCGGTGCCATCCAGTCTACCGACTCCCTGATACATGTAACAGTAGAGTGGATTTGAGCATTAGCTCACTTGGGTGTGAGGCAGTGCAGCCTCAGTGATTCTTGAACTACTGCATCCAGAAACTCAAGACTGTCCACTGTCTCAAATAGGAGGTTCTAGGGAGAAATGTATAATGTAGTCTGACTTCACAGAAATGTTAGTAAATGTCTCACAAAGTTAACAAATAGTTTACCTTTGTTTCCCATGTGTGTTTCATGTAAGTAGGGGGATAAAGCATGTTTCTTCTCCAGCATGCACTTAAAACATGCACTACACGTGAGAAAAGCATATGGGGAGAGTGGAAGTATACTGCACAGGAACAATGTCGCATTCTTCCACTTTTAACCCCAGTGCTCTCCTACATGCTGAGTGAAAGACACACAATCACAATAAGGCTCCTGTCACTTAGGCACATTCCTGTGGGGATTAGTGTGTTTACACAAACACATGGTTTTAATTCTCATTTATGTAGGTAGGCAATTATATACACCTCCGCCCCCATGTAGTGTGCTCACTGACGCAACAGTGAACTTGTAAACAGCATAACTATGGGAACTGTGGTAGCCTATATATGAGCACAGTTTACATGTACATCTGTATAGCTACATATGTTTTTATACACACGTGTGTGGTGTACACGTATCTACATGTGTATGCATGCACCATGGTATGTGTGTGCAACATGAAGAAGAAAAGTAATCAGAAGAGCACTGTTGCACACATACCAAAACCAAATAGGTTCATACATATTATGCACATGTATTCTGCACACACCTCTCTTTCAACTGAGTTGCTAATTTCACTGTATAGCTTTCCCTGTTCCGATGGATGTAGAGCTAGCTGGTATGTGGTGTAGGAGAGGCAGCTGGATACAGTGTGGTATCCCACCAGCAGTATGAGGACACAGTAAGACACAATCTGGTCATTTGTGAGTGAGCGGTCGAGCAAGACTTGCAGATAGTTTCTCTTTAGTAAGGGGAGGAGGAAGAGAATGAAGGAAGGGAATTAGGGGGTATAAGTATTCACGCTGTCCATATAAATAATACATATATGGAGAGATATGGTTCGTTGCCTACAATTAACTAGCTGTGCACTTTCAGGCAATCTAATTTGTTTCAGCCCACCCTATATATATTCCACACATGCAGTGTACCTTGATGCCAGACTTTTGATGCTGTTGCCTTGCCTCATGTATTGCCTCTGCGACCAGGTCCACTAGGGCATCAAACTCTGCTTCTAGCTTTGCTTGCTGGCTCAAGTCCCTACAAGCACTTTCTAGACATGGCACAGCACCTGGCAGATGTACGTTACATGATATACATGTGTCCATACACAAAACAATAATGTCAAGAAAGTGGGTAGTCTCAGGTGGAATTTGACCCCATAATATTGTGTTTCATAGATGGATGTTCTTACCAAATGATATACTGACCACTCGCCTGGCTGCACTAAAAGCAGCACAAAGCAATGTAAAGCATCTGAGGCTTGATAAATTCAGTCTGAGGGAATATTAAGGCAAAGCTAATTGCCACCAGGATGCCAAACACCAAACTAGATAACATACATATACATTTATATGCACACTGTCTTTGATGTATGTACATGGACAGATACATTTATACACATCTAGATCTGATCACCTTCACATGTTTAATTATACACATCCATCGTATAGAGTAGTGTAGTTGCACTATGAGATGTGCTGTATAGACTACTGTGATAAACGTTTTTGTAGGATGTGTATACATGCAAATAAATTGAGGTAGGCATTCATGTATATATGTACACATACAGTATATACCGGAGAGGGGTCTAATGTCTGAGATTCCTTTGTTGTTGACAGTACTAAAGTAGGAGGTGATGGCTGCAGTGAGCTGTTGACTTAGTCTACTGTCAGACAGACCCAACACATTCAGAAATACACCCATGCAGTACGGCTTATAGACACTGAGGGAGAGGGAGAGTGGGAGGGGTGGAGAGGGAGATAGAGAAGTTGTAGTGAGGGTAAGAAGGGAAGAGAGGGAAGGGGATAAGATATGTACATGTAAATATACTATACATGCACATTGAAAGCAGAAGCTAGATGAAGGAAATGTGAAGTGCTTCGAATGGTTGCTAGGGCACTACACACTTGCACTCTAAGTGCCTACAGTAAACCTTACTTCCATATGTCAACAGAAGACAACTCGGTGGATTTCTCCAGTGCTTTGCTCAATAATGAATCAAAATTATGCAACACAACAGGAACAATCTAGCAATATAAATATATAAAATTATACCAATATACCTGGATAGTGTATGTGTATATACATGCACAGGTGTAATTGGACCTAGCTCTCTTTCCATTGATAGGTAAGACTAATCCATTAGAGAGGTTCCTACATGTATAGCCAGTACAATATTATACTTGCATAAATGCATGTAGGAGTGTAAGCAGGCCAGGTAAATGTCTGAACTGGAGTGACTTATAGTATGACTGGGACTCTACATACTTCACAAATATGGTTAATGTAATTCACTCACTAGTTTAAGTAGTTTAGGTAGGAGAAGTATGCTACCAAGTGTTTTCCTACTGTTTTGTGGCTCCTCCCCTTTTGGTTGCAACTCTATTGAAGGCAAGCCATGAGCACTTAGGGTTGACGTCAGGAACTGGTGATACAGAGACATGGTACACATCATTCACTAGCACATATACCGTCACAAAATCAATGCTGTATAAGGTGAACTATATCATGGCTATACCTGTTCTGTGGTTGTAAATGTGTGGCAATCACCCGTTAGTACTGTGTGCAGCAGGATGGGATCTGTTACAACCAGCACCGGCCTGGTACCCAAGTAAAACCTGTTGTAGTGTAGTCAAAAATACTTCAGACATTTTATACACACCTGTAAATTGCACGTAGTATATAGCATTCTACACCCTGGAGGGAACATAGAAACATTTAACTTCAAAATTTTACAATTTACGGTCATGTGGAATGTATAGAGCATGCTATATTTTATGCATATCATGTGTTGTAAGGAGGGGAATTGGGAAGCACATGAGTGTTAATAAAATAATGTTTGTTGTCAAACACAATCTTCAAGAGGGGACAGCTATGTAACTTAATTAAGAACCACAAATATGCAGTAGAGTGTATATACATTGTGTTCTTTACATGAAAACTATGGAATGCTGTTCACAACAAAATTATTCCTTATACATTTAATTCCGTGTTAGCTATCTGTAAATAGATTGTAAATTCAATTCCTCAATTGAGCAGACTTCATGGGAATGTTCTGTGTTATTGCTGGGGTGTACTGGAATAAGCGGTTGCAACATTATTCTTGCTAACAAAACCATATGCTTATTAGTGAAAACGACAACAGACAAGTAAATTAGGAATTTACATCACTATAGCAGTATCATCTCTATTATAGGAATTTACATCACTATAGCAGTAATATTTCTATTATAGGAATTTACATCACTATAGCAGTAATATATCTCTATTATATAGGCACCATGATGATATGACCACATTGAGCATGGAGTGATCAGCTATATGCATTATAGAGTGGAGTGAGCTCACCCAAATACTGGCCCATATGTTCGATAGGATTTCTGGTACATCTTTGTCTCACCCTAAATGGATTGGATAGTAATTGCAAATAACTACAAATGAAAGTATACCTAGGGCCTAGGTATACGCAGGTGTTGGGTGTGCATCTAGAGACCGTCAATAGCACGCACAGTCTAAATCTAGTAAGCTATAGTTACAGTGATGCAAATTACCAATCGTCTGTATTCAAGAGCGTTGCCCAGCAGAAACCTCGGCCTGGGGCCCTTCACGCCAACCCTTGCAAACACTTGATGCGGAGAGTGAATGAACCTGTACATATGACAACACCGCAGCTATATATCTCTTACCCTAAACATGTATACCCAGCTCCATGCGGAGTCTGAGACTTTAATGCGTTTGTATACCCTAGCTCTAACGTAGACTAAACAATAAAGCTCATGCCTCGCACAGTATTGAGTAAGACAGGGGTTATAGACCTGTAGTAGAAGTAGGAGAGTAGGCCGACCACTGCAGTGAATGTTATCAAGAACAGAGGCCGCGTTAACTCCTCGGCCAAGGACGTCACCATAGTCAGAACATCTACAAAACTACCGTCAACGCCCTCAATGTTTACACGCCATATATAGATCTACGCCTCACCCTCCGCGCGCATGCGCAGAAAGATTTATGAGAGGGTGTGGCTACGCCAGTTTGTGTGTGACAGTCAGTGTCTGTCTGTGTAAGCTTATATGAAGGGTCCTACGGCTTCGGTGCAGACTTTTATAAGAACGGATTTTCCTATAAACGCTTCATTAGCAGCGGCATTTGCCGCATTATCCTACGAAGGTACTGCAGCGACATTCCGTGCACTTTTTGACGGCAGAGGCTTCTAAAGGTTCTAGCACCACCAGTCTACTTGTGTTTGTAGCCTAGCTGCAATTCGTGAAACCTGATTCAAAAGATGCGTACTGCTGTGCTCTATCGCCTACGACCATACCACGCTGAATACACCGGTTCTCGTCTGATCACCGAAGTTAAGCAGCGTCGGGCCTGCTCAGTACCTGGATGGGTGACCGCCTGGGAACAGCAGGTGTTGTAGGCTTCCTTTTTTTTCTATTTCGGTAGAATTCTTTTACTATAGTTAAAACAGGATGTCTATTGACACACACTATAAAGGAAGGTGAAAGAAAGCCTGCTGGGACAGGAAATTCGAAATTTTGCATCATTGATGTGTGCAAACAGAGCTCACTGATCATTCAGTATCAATCCAGTAAGCCAAGACCCACTGAGCCAGTTGATGGATTAACATTGACACCGCTGAAAATCTACAATGAAGTTCTTGGATATGAAAATACCTGTGATATTTTGCAATTCTTCTGTGTCCCCAAAGGAGTATTCTCAAAAATGTTCCCATGTTTTCAGCTCAGTGAACCAAAATTTCAGAGACAACCCCCAATATAGCTGTATAGGAAGTAGATCTAATACTACATGGTGCAATAGAACAACCTGTTCACAAATTTCTGTTTTGATGATAACCATTTATATATACAGACATTTCATTATTAAATTTGTTCAGTTGGATGTTACTAAGGAACAGACAAGTATTAGCCATCCATACAGCAGTTGAGCCAGTATGTGCTATGATACTATGATAAGCTTCATTATATGCCCTGTTTGGTAAAACTATAATCACACAATACAGTAGTACTGTGTATATAGGGATTGCTCTGGTCTATCCCCATTGAAAACCATATATAAGGTTTTTCATCACTTTCACTTTCAGTTTGCTACCTACTAGAAGAGACTAGAAGCCAAGAAACTATTATGCATATGCACAATGGATCTATTAGGCTAGGGGTTGTAATTGGAACATGGATGGAGCAACATTGTGCTCCCTGACTATGCCACACGTCCACTTCATTGCTGACCCAGCAACACGTGCACGTGTGATGTAACCCCATCCATGCATGAGGGGATCTCCCTCTGCCTATTAATATACCATGTCATATAATTATGTCATCATGACATCAAAGAAGAACCTAGCAAATGGCTATAAAGGAATTATAGCACCCCTGGTCAGGATGTTGCGGTGTATAAGCACCCCCCCCCCCCCCCCCCCAAGAGCATGTAGGTGTATGTTGTGCTCATATAAATGATGAACATCCCTCCCAGGGGTGTTATATACTTATACTTATAACCTGGGTTAACTGTTTTCATTTACTCTTGTTGTATATAAATATTGTAGAGCTTGAGTTTGTAGAGCAGACACAGAGGCTCACAATCCATGTAGTGTGTGCCTCAAATTATTGATATCCTTCAATCATGCATAAATATATATCAGTAGTAAGTGTCAAAATATTTTATAAGTGTATTCTACTATACAGCAGACACAAAAGACACAAATATTGCATGACTATAGGAAACGCATGGAAAAATGTGAATCATGATCATGATCATCATAACATTAAAGAATACGGTACAAAATAATATTAGAGGTCATCTTTGTATGGTATGTGTATATAGTGTACGTATGTCAATATTTATATCTCAGTCTCTACCTGGTCAGCCAGACCATTGAGGTCACAGTCCCTCAAAGTGTCTATCAATGTCTTCCATGTGCATGGCCTTTCCTTCCCATTTAGCCATTCCTCAAGGATTGTCGTAACAATTTCCTCTAGATCATAATGACATGCTTTCTTGATAGTGTTAACTTGACTGCCAGTCTTATCATTGAGAAGGAATGTCCCAAAGATTTTATAGTGTGCACTGACATGCCAAGGGATTTTGAGTCGAAGAAGATCTGATAGAGATAGTGCTTCATCTGTGAGGGAGTGTAATAGGAATTAAGCTAGAAATCTTACTAGAGAAATAGGCCTACCAGTTCTGATAGGAGCTGAAGGATTTTTGCCTGAAGGCTTCTTTGTGTCAATCCCTTACATCCTTCCACATTTTACTGAAAATGCAAATTTTCTGCAATTCGTGTAACTGATACAAAAGAGTGACTACCGCAGGAAGCTTATGCCTACGACCATACCACGCTGAATACACCGGTTCTCGTCTGATCACCGAAGTTAAGCAGCGTCGGGCCTGCTCAGTACCTGGATGGGTGACCGCCTGGGAACAGCAGGTGTTGTAAGCTTCCATTTTTTCTATTTCGCTAGAATTCTTTTTACTGCAATTCATAGTTTAAACAGGATGTCTATTGACACACACTATAAAGGAAGGTGAAAGAAAGCCTGCTGGGACAGGAAATTTTGCATCATTGATGTGTGCAAACAGAGCTCACTGATCATTCAGTATCAATGGAAATCTACACCGATGCCTATCATTTTAGGTCAAACTTAGCCAGATTTTGCACATACTCACTTGAAAAGATCAAGGCTGTCAGTTTACGCGCGCAATTACATGTATCTACATCGTCTCATTGATGGCGGCACATGCGCAGTATTTGCTCTCATCTAGATCTATAGGCAGAGAGCGTAGTGCATCAGTCAGAATATAGTATTACTCAACCTACTAAAGGCAAGTCACCACTAAATACAAAAACGTTCCAACTGCAGGAGGAATAACACTGGCAGGTTGATGCGCATGCGCAGCAACCTCAGCTGCGGTGCCGGTGATAGATCTAATTTGTACGTGTGTCCACGGATCGTGATGAGTATGGTGCGCCGTTTGTTTCAAAACCATCTGATTTTGTGGATAGATCGCGCGATATTGAGCCTCGATCGCTCGATTTGGAGCACCGATCGATCGATTAATGGAACCGATGGTTTTGAAACAAACGGCGCACCATAGATGAGATCTTGGCAAGAAGACTGAAGAGACCAGATCTTGCTGTCAACACTGAGGTGCCTCACATGTCTCAGCTCATGACTTAGGCCCTATTAGCGTGCAGTTTGTACTGCTGTTTCTGGTGTCTCTGAGCATTGCTGCCGCGTCTACGCAGCCGGCTGGACATGTGCACGTGGTCGGAGGAGTGTGCCAGCCTCGTTTTTGGTGACGTGTTTCTCCTGATCACGGTGGGACAGGTAGCTTCTTCATTACTCGTTGTCGACAGGCTCGTGTTTGGATGCCAAGAGTTCTCAACTGCTAGATGGATACACGTGGCTATGTGGGTGTCCGTACCCTTGTATTCTAGTCATGGTGGGATGGGTAGCCCCTTTGGCGTCCATCCCACCATGACTCCTGTGATGTTTTTTTTGAGAGACCAACCCTCAAGAAGCCTACGCGGCCTTCACACACTCTTATTTAACAAGGACAATCGAACACATCAGCCCCTTGCTCCAACCTCTGGAAGAGAGTATTCGAACAAAGCTCATACCCACTCTCTGTGGATGTCCTGCCCCGAGTGACAATTTGAGAGAATTGCTCGCCTTACCTTGCAGGTTAGGCGGATTGGGCATTATAGACCCCACTAATGTAGCTGATGCTGAGTACACTGCCTCAAAAGAAGTTACAGCCCCAATCGTGAAGGCCTTACTCAATCACAAAGGCAGCTATACATTCCAGACTTTGGCTGACCAGCAGTCTGCCGTAGCTGATATCAGGAAGAGAAAGAGAAACTATTTGTTGTCTATTGCTGACCAACTTAAAACGTCACTCCCTCCTGACCTTCAAAGAGCCATGGTCTTAGCACAGGAGAAGGAAGCCTCAAACTGGCTTACCACATTACCAGTGGAGGAATTTGGTTTCTGCCTGCACAAGGGCGCATTTAGAGATGCCCTAGCCCTGCGTTATGGCTGGCCTCTTCATAAGTCTCCAACGACATGCTCCTGTGGTTCACACTTTACAGTAGAACATGTTCTGTCGTGTTTAAAAGGTGGTTACCCCACAATAAGACATAATGAGATCAGAGATTTTACAGCCAACCTTTTGACTGAGGTCTGTCATAATGTAGCCATTGAACCACACCTCCAACCCCTGACTGGTGAATCCCTTCAAGGTGCCTCGTCCATCACTCAGGATGGCGTTAGACTTGATGTCGCTGCAGATGGTTTCTGGGGTAGCAGATTTGAACGGGCATTTTTTGACAAACCCCTACGCCCCCTCAAATATGAGAGTATCACTACAATCCTGCTACAAGACCCATGAAAATGCCAAGAAAAGAGCTTATGATCAGCGAATCAGGGAAGTGGAACATGGGACTTTATCTCCATTAGTCTTCTCTTGCACTGGTGGCATGGGGCGTATGGCAACAGCAACCTTCAAGAGACTTGTGGCTCTTGTAGCCACCCAAAGAGCTGAGCCGTATAGTACTACAATGGGTTGGATTAGGTGCAAACTCTCGTTTGGTCTTATTCGAGCTGCCATTATGTGTGTCAGAGGAGCCAGATCATCAATTGGTCGTGCATCAAAGGAACCTGAGGCCCCTATTTTCCTGATATCCAGTGAGGGCCAGGTACCCCTGCTGGATTAGCTGTTTTGATTTTATTAGCCTTGTATAGTTCGTTATTTTTAGATATGTATAGTTCTTTATTTTCTTGTATTGCACAGTTGTACGTTGCTATATAGTTTGGTCAATTGTGTGTGTTTAGTGCTGTCTATGTAAAATACCCTTACTCTAGTTTGTTGTATGCTCGTGCCCCTTGTAGGGCTTCTCGTATGAAATATTGAATATTGACTATTGAGCGAACAATATAATGCATGCGTAATATCAGACGAGAACCGGTGTATTCAGCGTGGTATGGTCGTAGGCAAGAGCTTACCGCGGTAGTCACTGTTTTGTATTGTTACACGAATTGCAGAAAATTTATATACTTAAAAACCTTTTCAGTAAAATGTGGAAGGATGTGAGGGATTGAAGTGCCACAAAGCAATGTATATCCACATGCATATACAAGCATAGAAATATGTGATATTATAAATTATATATTCAGGTAATTACTAATTACTAATTAAAAGCATAGAAATATCAGGTAATTACTAATTACTAATTAAAAGCATAGACATATCAGGTAAATAATGAAATATGAATTTATTATTCAGGTAATTACTGCGCCGAGGTCTGAACTGTAGAATGTGGAGGCTCTGCCATTTGAGATGGATCGAGATTAAATTTTGTAGATATTCATTTGTGCACGAGGCTAAGCTTATACCTAAGTAAACTGTCTACACTCGTGTCTAGATAGTGTTATAAAATCATTATATAGTAGTACACTACTAATATTACTTTCTGCATGCACAGCATGCAGAATATTGTATGTTGTATATATTGTACACAATATTTCTATGCTTTGTGGCAATGTATATCCACATGTTGTACAATATTCACAGCATGTACAGCTGCAGGACTAACGTAGCCACATGAGTGTACGCATAATTATGTGGGGTGGAGCAGCGCGGTGCAGCTTACATGTTGGTATACCATTACCAGTGATGCCTAGGGTGTGATGAATGACACAAAGTCCACTGTTTCTGGCTGAAGGATAATCACACATCCTGATATACACTTCTTCATGACCTCACCAGCAGACATACTAGTGTGCCTGTGATATATAGGTACATGCCACAGCAGAGGCAGAGAACCTGGGGGGGCAGGGTGACTTGAGCCCCCCCACTTTTTGATAAGGGGGGGCTGAGCCCCCCAAAATTGGAGGTTGTCATGAAGAACGTATTAAATACTAATAGCCTATGCCGGATGTATTCAGAATGAATGTATATAATCATAACTTTATGAACGCCGAGTCCCCCCACTTTTGACATGCTGTCTCTGCCTCTGCACAGTTTCATAGTTTGAGAGTTTAGTAATTCTTCTAGATCATGTCAGAAACAGCCATCAGTGTGTGTCATGCTACATGTACATGTCTGACAGAAAACATTCATATGTGACTGGAGCTATAGTTGAGCTGATGAAGGCAGGAAGGAAATATACTGTAGTAGTGGATGTGTTCTCCTGTAGTGTGTATGACAATGTCTTTGGTCTTTCTCAGGGATGGTCTATGTACTTATATCACATGTAGAAGTAACTATAGCAATGTCCTTGCATGCACAGCATAAGGCCAGATGACTTACAAGAATATGTGAGTCTGAACATGCAATGCCTCTGTACTTTTTGGGCCAGCCCTATATTCCATTTTCAAAATTTATCAATTTTTGATTTACTTGTCCCCACTCTTTTTTGTGCTCAGTACTGATATTAGTGCTTGCTTCAGTACTGAATATGCTGCTGCTTCCTTTTCCCACAATGTGGTTGACTCAGTGAACATGATCATAATTACCCTATGTGAATACCAAAAGTCATATAGCTATTAAATTTGAAGAAATTGAGATCACTGCACCAGCAGTAACATATGTAGTAATTACATTATATATCACAGGCATTCTGCCATTCATTGTTGTTTACACAATGTTCACTTTCAGCATAGTAGTAATTGACATTGGTGTACCGTACTTTGTGCAAGTTATTGGAGGGGGGCTCTGCCTGCTTCACAAATTATTGGGGAGTTAGCCCCCTATGCCCCCTTCCTACGTCTAAGTATGTTACATACCTGAGGCTATTTGTTGTTGTTCCCAAATGCAAAACGTTTACATGTGGCTACATGCAATGTGTATGCAATAAATGTGTTCACATTGAGGCACAGAAGCACACTACAACGTTTGTTTCCTCTTGGCCATGTTCCATTCACCTACAGCACTTCATCCATTTGTTGTTGTTTACAAGATGCATTGTTCAACAGTGTAATGGGTATCTGGATATAAAACATTATCCACACATCAGTCTTACTTTCTACAACTGTTTTTATTGGGCTATTATATGCCACTAATAATACATTGCCTGAAAGTTTGTTGTTTTTTCATTATTGTTTACACACTTTGAAACATGATATTATTTGTGAGGGTAGAGGCCAGAGTTCATTTCTCTACAAAGTTTCATGTTTGTCAGTACTTCAGTTGTTGAGTTACTGGACTCCACAACCATATGCATGTCCTTTTTTTAATAATACATTGGCTGAGATTGTTTGTTGTTGTTTTTCATGAAGTATATTGTTTACATATTTCTCAATATGACAAGGTTCGTGGGATCACAGGACTCTATCTATCTGCCAAGTTTCATGTCTTTTAGTGCTGTGGTTAGTGAGATATGGCTCTTGAACAGGAAGAAGAAGAAGAAGAAGAAGAAGAAGAAGAAGAAGAAGAAGAAGAAGAAGAAGAAGAAGAAGAAGAAGAAGAAGAAGAAGAAGAAGAAGAAGAAGAAGAAGAAGAAGAAGAAGAAGAATTTGGATATCTGCTCATTTCAGTTTATCACTTCTCCCAGCCATATTACATACTGTGTGGTATATACTCCAATTTAAACCAGAGCTACTTTATGGCCACATGTTCACATTGACCAAGTTAGAACTCAAAAACAACAAACTGAAGGTATTATTTCAGATTTCCTTATATACACAACCAATGGGAAACCATAGCCATCCCTATATACACAGTACTACCGTACTGTGTGATCATTACAATCCACATAAAATAACACTACATGTGGTTTGCTAAGTAAATACAAGTGTTTATATGCAACTATCTAATCAGGCATATAGCTTATTTAGTTATATAGCTACAATGGAACTCACATATAGTATCACTATTGCTGTCCAAAACAACGGGTATGCTTGTGATAGGTGGAGGTATGTTCGCTTGGGGTGGAGATGTGGGGGGTTGAGCAGGGGTGGTTATATAATCAGTGTGGCCAAACCCACATGTTCATTTGACCACCCTACCAGGATGAATAGCATCATCTGTTCACACCTAGGTATGGAGTCCATAACCTAGTGGGGAAAGGAGAAAGGGAAGGAATGCCTGGGCACAATGAAAGAGAGGGGTTCAAAATAATATACATATGATATTTCACTTAATAGAAAGGCAAAGCAACGCAACACAAGTTTTCCCAAAACAGTAAAGAAACTTGGGTATGTGCCACTGTAAAAACATGATGGTTATTTTAACACAAAATGTTGTTAACTCAGTTGCATGTGTAGTCACTCCTTTCATAAACGAGTGACTACACATGCAACTGAGTTAACAACATTTTGTGTTGAAAAACCATCATGTTTTACAGTGTGGGATTTGATACATGCTTTTTAGGTAATGCTCTTACCAACTAAGCTATACTAAGGCAGCTAAGCTAACTTAGCTGAATGCATACAAATAAGGCAAAGCACAAAGTGTATCCATACAGATATGCTATCTCGGCTTCATAAATACACACAATTGTGGCATTGTGTGTGTAGTATAATGCAAGAACAAACTAGCTATGTACACATTCTATGTTTATTTCACAATAAAAACCAGCTCATTTTGCAGATTCTGCAGTCATTGTGCAGTCTTATTTCAGAGTTAAATATATCTCAAACCAATCCGAAGACTAAGGTGAGAGGACATGCATAGACAATAGCTACTGGTATGCTGCTACATAGATGTATACTGGAGCTTTGCCTCTAGAAACTAGTCTTACACTTTCATTGTGTACAGGAATATTGAAGGGCTCTGTACAATATGCCTATGTATATTAAAAAGGTTTTCACTCTTGGTATATATAGCTCAGCTATGGCTGAACAGAAAAGAGAGTTTACCTACTGCAATATTCAGCTCTACAAATCTGAGAATCTTGGGAGTGGATCATATGGTAGTGTGTGTAAGGCCAAGTGTGATGGTCTACTATGTGCTGCCAAGATTATGCACCCCACACTCTTTGACCTCCAAGATCCAGGAGCAGACTCACACCTACGCAAATTCCAAGAGGAAGTTCACATACTTAGCTTAGCTAGGCACCCTAATATTGTCCAGTACCTGGCTACTTACTACGACCCTGACACCAGACTACCTGTTCTCCTCATGGAGCTTTGTGATGAAAGTCTCACTGCATTCTTAAAGCGATCCCCAAGACCACTGTGCTACCATATTCAGCTTAACATCTGCCTAGACATAGTGCTAGCTCTGGTCTACCTCCACTCAAATGGTCTTATCCACAGAGACCTAACAGGAAACAACATCTTAATGATGGCTGGTACACGAGCCAAGATCACGGATTTTGGCATGTCTAAGCTTACCACTGGTAATCCTCGTATGAAGGCTTTAACATTGTGCCCAGGTAATCTACTGTACATGTCACCTGAAGCTCTTGATGATACTAAATCATACACAGCTAAGCTTGACATCTTCTCGTTTGGCGTAATAGCAATTCAGATCTTGACCAGGGAATTTCCAAATCCAACTGATCGCTATCATACTGCTCATGCCTCTCAAAATGATGAAGAAAAAAACAATGAAGATAATGAGCATGAAGAATGCGAAGTACGTGTGTTAGTTCCTGAAGCTGAGCGACGTCAAGCTCACTTGCAGCTAATTCCAGACACTCACCCTCTGAAGGCAATTAGTCTTCAATGCCTGAAGAAGGAAAGCAGACGCCCCTCAGCTATCCAGCTCAGTGAGAGCCTGTCTGAGCTGAAACAAGCACCTCAGTACACAGAGAGCATGGAGATCAAAAACAAAGTTGGAGACTTTCTGAGTAGACAGATAGAAGAGCTCCAGCAACAGAACATTGAGAAGGAACAACTATACCAGCAACTTGAGCAAAACCTTCAGAGCCAGATAATCTTGACTGAGGCTAAGGCAAGTGCAGCTAATGAATACCAGGCACAGAGCATACAACTACACACAATGATAGTCACCATGGCTAGACATCTTCAACAAAAACAGGATGCAATTGAGACAAAAGAGAGAGAGCTTCAAGAAAGTCAGTATACACTAGCAATAAAGCAGCATGCAATAGAAACCATAGAAAGGCAGTTACAGCAGACACACGAGCAGCTACAAGTCAGTCAGCAGTTAGTGACAGAGAGCCTAAAGCAGAAGGAAAAGACAATCCGTGACCTCCAGAAGATCATATCGCACTATGAGGCCATAATTTCAAAATTGAAGCAGCAAGACATTGCCAGCAATATCAAACCAAAAGAGCCACCAGTTATGGTAGACAAAACACAGAGAACTACAGTAGCATCTGCAGCTGAGAGAGATATAAGCCACATGATATGGAGCGAGGGAAAGAAAGCACCAGAAAAAATGTTTAGAGGAGCAGCAGTAGTGCATGGGAGCACAGCCTACTTCAGACCACTTAACTCTGACAAAGTATATTCATATCAGAATATTTCAGGGGATGAACAGTGGACAAGACTACCAGATAACCCCAATTGGAATTTCAGTCTAGCTGTCATTGATGGTCTTCTCACTAGTGTGGGTGGAGTGAACTGTAGGGATGGCCAGAAGGGTAGAAATTACACCAACACTCTCCTCAGTTTCAAGGAAGGTGAAAAGAAGCAGTGGTCTAGTGTCTTCCCTCCCATGCCCACACCACGCAGTCTTGTGGTTTGCATCTCTACTGAGCAGGCTCTAATTGTAGCAGGAGGAGATAAACAGGACATAGTGGAGGTGATGGATATCAATACAAAACAGTGGATGACAGCCTCTCCTCTCCCTCAAGAACTGCAGTCATTTACAGGCATTGTGTATAGAGACTCTCTTTTCTTAGCAGGGGGCTCTACTGAAGCTTTATGGTCAAAATCTGTATTCACCTGCTCCCTTCCTGATCTATTGCAACCTGAGAAGCATGGATCCAGAATGCGGCCTGTTTCTCGAAGTGGTAAGAGAGGCAATCAGTCAAGTGTGTGGAAAGAAATCAGCAGTCTACCAGTAACAGGCTCTACTCTTGCCTCATGTCATGGTCACCTTTTAGCTATTGGTGGATACAATGACTCACGAACCCCAACCACTGAAGTCTACAGATATGATTCTCACACTGACTCATGGCATGTCATTAGTCATATGAAGAACAAGCGATCAATGTGCTTCACAGTCACTCTTCCTGAAGACTTGCTTATCGTAGTTGGAGGATCAAGTAACAAGAATTCTACAGAATACAGCCAGTGTAAAGATTAAATTGGGACAAGTTCATGATATATGTCCATAACATATGTAGTATTGTTATATATGCTTCAGTTACGCACACATAAGTGTAAATGTATTGTAGACTTCAACGGTATTATTTTCCTATACTCTGGAGAGTGGGAGGGATGGAATGAGTCATCAGGGATGAATGTATGTACACACTAATGGTTACTTTACCTCTTGCATGGTTGTCAGTAACAGTTGCATTAACAACTTGTTTGAGGCATGTGAACTAACCACACAGGGGTTAAAATAACCCTGCCATTTTCACAGTGTACCTGAACAAGCAAATAATTTGCCCTTGCTCGAATGATTGGATAGGTTCTAGTGCATGTTATTAACCAACAGTGCCTAGGTATACTGATTAAAGTGTAAAAACATTTTCACTTAAATGTTGAAGGATGTAGGGATTGAAGTGCCAAAAAGCATAGAAACAAGGACAAAGTGCAGCATGCAGGCAAAGGCAGGGGATGATAGCATGCAACAATCATAACATGCGTAACCCCATCACATATTGAAGCGATTGCAGTGCGGATTAATTTCATCCACCCCCTCATTCTTTGTTCTGTGTATGTTCCTCCAAATTCAGGAGCCTCCTATTTCGATCTGCTGCTACTTTATCTCTCTGAATTGCTATCTTCTGGGTTTCCTTGTATCATTGTTGGTGACTTTAACTTACCTAATATTTGTTGGTCTACTCTATCAGGAAATTCTACAGTGTCTGCATCCTTCTGTGATTTTATATTTGACTGGAATCTCACCCAACATGTTCTCAACCCAACTCACATAAGAGGTAATATATTGGATCTTGTTTTAACAAGTGAGAACATCACAATATCTCACCTCACAATTACTTCTCCAAGTCCTTTCATTAACTCTGATCACTTTTTAATTTCATTCTGTCCTAATTATGGTACTTTGCCAAAAATCAAGAATAATGTGAGGTATGTTTTCGACTACTCAAAAGCAGATATGGATGGTCTATGTTCATATTTACTTGAAGCTGATTTTAATGCGTGTTTTAAATCCAATGATGTGGAATATGTTTGGAACACAATTAAGCAAATGATATACGATGCTATGGACATGCACATTCCTAGAGTGAAACTAAAGTCTTATAAAAGCCCTAAGTGGTTCAACTCTGACATCAGACATCGTTTGAACTGTCTTCGCACACTACGTCGCAAATACCAAAAAAATCCTACTGAAAGCACAAAATCAAAAATTTGTTTATCAGAAAGTATTCTACAGGAGAAAATATCTTGTGCAAAGACTACATTTGAAATTGATTTGATTAATCAAATGAATCCATTAAAAATCTACAAATATTTCAATGATATAACTGGTCGCAACAGTATTCCAGTTTCTGTTAATTATGAGTCTACCTCAGCCGCATCCGACTGGGAGAAATCTTTACTATTCAATCAGTATTTCCACTCAGTGTTCACTCAGAGTTCATTTACTCTACCACCCACTACTGACCTACCCACACCACAACACACGTGTAGTGATATTGCGATAACTGAGGAAGAAGTGTTTCATGAGCTCACTTCTCTAGACCCCTCTAAGGCTGCTGGTTGTGACAAAATCAGTCCCAGACTTCTAAGGCACTGTGCCCTGGCACTTTACCAACCATTTCATCATCTGTTTAGCTTAAGCCTACATCAAAGCTACCTTCCTGCCGAATGGCGCATGCATCGCATTACACCAATTTTCAAATCAGGGGACATATCCGCTGTAGCAAATTATAGACCCATTTCATTGCTCTGTGTAACTTCTAAGGTTCTAGAAAGACTCGTTTATAAGCACTTATCAGATTTTGCCTCTAAATCCTTGTCACCTGTTCAGTATGGCTTTCGACAAAAGCATTCTACACTTCAGCAAATGCTAGTCTTTCTGAATAAAGTTTATGATTCAATTCACAGAAACGCTCAAACTGATATTGTTTACTTAGACTTCAAGAAAGCATTTGATACCGTTTCCCATAGTGAACTCTTATACAAATTGTGGTCTTTCGGGATTACTGGTAATTTATGGAGGTGGATTAAAGCATATTTGACCAATCGTCTTCAGTGTGTTTCAATTAACAGTTGTGTTTCGAGTCCACTGCCAGTAATTTCTGGTGTCCCTCAAGGAAGCATACTGGGACCACTTCTGTTCTTGATCTTCATTAATGACTTACCCACTTCACTTTCATCTTCTGATTTACTACTGTTTGCAGATGATGCCAAGTGTGCCCACCATATTTCGTGTCTGTCGGACTGCCTATCTCTTCAGTTTGATTTAGATCATCTAACATTATGGAGTAAAGCGTGGAACCTTCATTTCAACAAGGAAAAATGCGTTATATTGAGAATTTCTCGCAAACAAAGTCCAACATTGTTTAACTACCACATTAGTGGAGACCCACTAGTTACGGTATCAACCCATAAAGACCTTGGTATTTTATTGTCCAGTAATCTGAGTTGGTCATCTCATTATGATCTGTTGCTCAAGAGAGCCTATAGGATCTTAAATCTTATTCGTAGAACCTTCTATAATGTTAACTGTGTTCAGACCAAAAAGGTTCTCTACTTGTCCCTTGTGCGTTCTCATTTTCAATATTGTTCTCCTCTGTGGCACCCCCACTTTATCAGGGACATTACTAGTATTGAGACCCTACAGCGTAGAGCAACTAAATATATTCTGTGTGACTTTTCATCTGATTATAAGTCTCGTTTAATAAGGTTAAAGATTCTTCCTCTCATGATGACTTTTGAACTTCAAGATGTTCTCTTTTTTATCAAAAGTTTTAAGGAACCATCTACTTCATTTGACATAAGGAATTTTATACAATTTTCTTCCTCACGTACAAGATCGGCTACCTACTTAAAAATGAAATATCCATTTTCTACACTGATTTCAGTCAAAAACTTTTATTTTAACAGATTGCCACGACTTTGGAATTCATTGCCTCCCATCGACTTGGATCAACCCTTGTTATCTATCAAAAAATCACTCAGAACGTACTTCTGGAATGCATTTACATCCAAGTTCAATGTTGATAGCCCCTGTACTTACCATCTCGTGTGTCCATGTTCAAAATGTGCTCTCCTACCTGTTCCTCACAACTTTCATTCTACCATGTAATTGTAACATATACAGACAAGGCATGGCTGCTGATTAAATTATTAGCAGACCATCAGTACAGACTCATTTTCTTATATTCAACTGTATCATTCTTACATTCATGCTGTACTGTAAAGTCCAAATAATAATAATAATAATAATAATAATGTAGGGATATGGGGTTATGATTGTTGCATGCTATCATGGTCAGTGTACATTCCGGCCATTCAATTTCCTTGCTTTTAGTTCATAGGTTCTTTCCACTGAATCCTAATTCCTAAATCCTTACTTTTGGTAAATAGATCACAAATCCTAAATTCTTATTTTTGATCAATAGGTCCCAGTTCTGCAAAATCCTAAATCCTAAATCCTTACTTTCCGCTAAAGTATTCTTTCTGCAAAATCCTAAATCCTAAATCCTTACACTTTCTGCTAATAATTATATTACTTCTGCAAAATCCTAAATCCTAAATCTGTACTTTCTACCACTAAATTCCTTCTGTTACATTCTAAATCCTGAATCCTATGCTATATCAATTCAACTTATCTCACTACAAATCCTTTTATTATGGGTCAGAGTAATACACCTCCAGTAAATACATAATTCATGAATGAAAAACTCTGCTCTGACAACATACTTTTGGCCAATGCATATTTTCATAACTATTAACATAAGACTTTTATTCTATGCTGTCCATACTTAGTCCTACATATCCTAGCTATATACATTCTAATTCCATGTATTTGCCTCCTCAACAACATCTTACAAGCCTCACATAAGTCTAAAATTCTATGGAGATCGAACACGGGTTAAATTACTACTGCGCATGCGCATATTCACATTCGTCGTGCAGCACGTGGCCTGGGGTGCTGTATACGTGTAAGGTTGTTTTTTCCTGTTGCCATTGCATCTGAGAGTGTAGCATGTCTGATGTCGTACTAAAACGAGGAATGGAGAGGGTAGAGGTCAAAGCAGCCCTGGTCACTACCGAAATCCTGCGCAGGACCTTCCGGGTGAGTGGCGTTGGCAAAAGGTGCGCGCGCACAACTTTAATTAGGCTATATGTGATAACATCTACACAATATCCGTACAGGTTGACCCTTCAGAAGTATGGTTACGGATTGAGCTTGACAACAGGGCTCTCTATCCTGATGATCTGGGGCATTTCAATCTCCAAGAAGCCCACCTACCATTTGGTGCTGTTTTGGGAGTTGAGGGGCCCAATATTCCCATGGGTGCAAGTCCTCGCATGACTATTTCCACTACAGCTCAGTCTTCACAAGGTGGATCGTCTTCTTCATTTAATTCAGCTCCTCAAGCTCCAGCCTTCAAATCTGTCATTCCGAAGTCTGGTTTGAAGGAGCAGAGGGTTACCATTAAGATCGTTCGAGCCTCCATGGAAACCTTACCAAATGGAAAGGTGGAATTTAGTAGCCAAGCACAAATGCACCTAGATATATCAGAGAGTAACGCAAATATTGGGCATATAACAAAGGAAGTTCAGGAACGCTGGGGGAATGAATACGTGCTTGTGACAACAGATGGTTTACTACTTGAGGATTGTGATGCAACACATGGTAAGTTGAGTAAAGAGTAAAGAGTGAGGGAATGACAAGGTTATGCATATGTGTGTGCCTATTGGGGTTGTCATATGACATACTAGTATGCTTGCTCTGTGTAGCAAGGGAATGAAGCTGAGAGCCTAAGGTGAGATGCTGGTCCTCCTCTCTTTGATCACACTAGCCCTAACACAGTCATTTTGTATATGTCTGGTAGGATAGGATAGGATAGGATAATACAACCTCACAATTACAATTTCAATGCTGTATGTTAGAAAATAAGTCTCATAAGTGCTATGTTGATGATATGACACTATATACATAGAGTACTGCATGAGGTGGGGGATGATAGGGTTACATGCAATAGGATTGGTTAACAAATACTATTGCATGTGACCTACTTTCTTCATAGCACTTTCTCTTTAACTCATTGGGGCCCAAGTTAATTTATTACGCAGGCTTCCGCGTATGATGCAATATTACGCATTCAACGCAAATGAACTTCCAGTAGCGTTCTGTGATGCCCGTTAGCCAAGTGACTGGCTTTCTCTATCAGGTAAACGATTATTTAGCATCCTAGAGTCTACTTATGAACTACAGTAGGTAGGGGCATAGCAATATACCTTTTGGGTTCTTTGTGAAAGCTACGCACGCTGTTGCTTTGTCCCGCTTCATATAGCGATGCCCAAACAGACGGTAAGAGCTCACTGCACCTTTACCTCTGTTCTAGAGACACTATAAGCCAAGTAAGCCCGTGTAGATGAGTAAAAAGCCATCTTGGAAGCTTTCTTCGACGCTTTCTTTGTGGGAATGTAGCTCCATATTATAAACGGAAGTCTGGTTACTTACCAGTATCACTTACTGAAAAGGGCAAAGTTCTTAACCTATTTATCTGTTGTCAGTGAAGTAATATTGCCTAGAAAAGCTAACACAAACAGCGGCTAGAAACGCACAGCGTTCCTAAGAGGTAAGACGGGAAAGCTGTGGTTCTACGCAACGCGGATAGCGTGTTATTGATGTAAATGGCACAAATTCATGCTGTGGGCCCCAAAGAGTTAATACACACCAAGGGGGATATTTGTGTCACAGCATTGAAATTGAAATTGTGGTTTTATTATTCTACATTTCAAAATGTGTTTTTGCCAAACACTGTAATGGAGGTGTCGCAATGCTTGTATCATTTTATGCCATCACATTTACCATAATCTGTGTTTGATTTCTATGTCACATTGTGCCTGGCTAACTAGCTACTTAGTTAGAAACATATTTTTTTCAGGTTTAAAATTTTGGAGGTCCCCTCGCCGCAAAGTGTTTGCAGTTCCCAGCAAAAAAGTAAAGGGAAAGTCACGCAAGAAGCGAGATCGAGACATAGCCTTAACAGACTCTGATGAAGATTTTGATCCAGCACCTAAACGCGCCAAGGATGGATGCAGTGCCATTATTCGCCGTGTTGAGTCTACAGTTAATGACACACGAGAAGATATTGAGTCTATCAAGGAGGCAATCCAAGATATTTTGCATTTAAACAGCAGGTCTAAACTTCCCTTGGGCATACTAAGTCTATTACGTGATGCTTTTCAGTGTAAGATATGTCTGGGAATTCCGGTAAAGCCTCCAGCAATTGTTTCAAAATGTTGTAAAACAATCATTGGCTGTGAAAGATGCGTGAATGAATGGTATAGTGGTAGTGATGCACTCACAAAAACATGCCCTTCATGCCGCGCTGAGCGTGGATATTCTGAGACCCTCATTTTGAGGGGCCTTGATGGATTTTTGCTTGAAGCTAAGAAAGTGATTGATTGTGAAGCTGGAAATGACAATGAAAGTGATGGTGATGAATTTCCTGTTCTTCTTCCCTAAACTTAAACTGTTAACCTTACATTATCAAGTGTATTGTTACCATGACTCAGATATGTTGTGTATATTAATGTTGCTGTAGTGTTTCTGTCAGATGAATGTAATAGTAAATGGCATCACAGAATGGTTTATCGTCACCATTTACTAGACGGTGAAAGAGGTTATCAAATGTGGGATATCTGTCTTGGAACAGAGTATCGCGTTCATGAAAAAGGACGTGGTTGTGGGCAATTGGGTCCTTGCCAAATGGACTGAAGTGAGTGATAGTGCCTCCTAGTTCTTCAAATTGTTGAACTGCATCTTCTGGCAGTGGTACCAGTTGCTCATCAACTTTTGCAGCACAGTTGTTGGACTGCATGAGAAAGTTGGGGGTTCCTCTTGATTGACAACCTCTGCGTACACCTACATAATTTGGATTGTATACATGCATGTAGTATCATAGGGAATGATCATGACAGAATGATCATGACAGTCTTGTTAGCATTTACCTGGGAGAGGGTGATCATTCCATGCTTTGATGGCAAGTTCTGCTCCAACACTGCACACTCTAATGGCCAGCCAGGACACGCAATATCTATGTGATTCACTCTCCATGTCAATTTGACCTTGCTCTTCCATTTTTATCAGGCATGCCTTTACTGGGTAATTGACACGTGAATTTATTTCAACCCAGAATCTTTCTACTGGATGATTCTAAGGAAGTATAATTATAGATTATATTTAGCATATAGGTAATTCAGAGAATAGCTGTACCTGTCTTGAAGTCGACTGTAAGTGAGGGGCTCTTTCTTGGTTAGTCCTGTACCCTGCAAGGATCTCTTGAACAAACAACATGAGCCGAAACTCTTTCCCGTGGTCCACTCGCACTTGGTCCCACAGACCATATGTAATTACAATTTCCCTATACATATAGCTAGCAATATAAGTATACGCACAATATAACGAACATATATATGCTAACCTGAAAAGATGTTCGTAGATTTCAAAGTTATTTTTTATTGGCATTGAACTGAATCCCACTACTTTACCACTGTATCCATCACGAGCACAAACGTGGGTGACACCGTACATCACTAGTTTTTCATTCTGGTCCACGTGGAGCTTGTGGCCAAAATATTCAGCAGAATATGGAACAGGGTTGATTTTAGCAGCGGCAGAAAAGCAGCGCTGAACATGGTAGCATGGGTTGGTTCGTCTAAGTGAATCACCAACCCTCGACTGGCTGACTCGAACTCCTTGTGATAGCAACAGACCAGTCATAGTTTTCCTGCCATACACTGGACCAACCTGAAAATAGCCAAAGTGATATAGCAAGGTTGCATGCTTGACAAATCAAGCCTCAAAATCAAGCCTGTCCCTGCCTCTTGGATCTTACGTAGCTATAGTCTACAGTGGCTAGGCCTTTGCGGATTATTCTGGCATAATTTTGAGCATAACTTGATAAGAGAATCCCAGAGCATCATAAAGGCATAACGGACTAAACATTGCATTCCATAGGTGCATTTTGGAGCGTAATCCGCCAAGGGCTGGGCTGTAGACACTGCCGCTGAGCCCGTGTGTCCCGCTGGTCGATACTACGCATATGCATGTTACATAGCCTCACCATACTTGTAGCTTTAGTTACAGCTTCATCTAAAGATAGATTGTCCAGTCTTGACGTCTTGTGAATATCGTTTTGGTGGCAGAACCGGCGAACTGAACGTTCGCTTAATCCCCTAACTCCAGGGTTGTTCTCTTGTAGAAAAAGACTAATCCTTTTGTGGGACCATCCGTAGCGTTGTACCTTCTCACGTACAAAATCAACAAAACCGTCCAGAGCAGTAGCCATTTCGTAAGTTGGCGCCAAAACCCAGTGTATCCACTGCGCATGCGTGCGCTCTGTACGAAGGAGCTGAAATATAGCAAAAACACCTACCTTATAGCTAGGATATGATTAATTGGGGACCATGTAGCTAAAACGGTTAGTATGGACAGTGCATGAAATAACAGTTATAGGTTTGAGGATTTCACTGGTAAATATGCATTGGCCGAAAGTATGCTGTCAGAGCGAGTTTTTCATTGATGGATTATGTATTTACTGGAGATATATTACTCTGACCCATAATAAAAGGATTTGTAGTGAGATAAGTTGAATTGATATAGCATAGGATTCAGGATTTAGAATGTAACAGAAGGAATTTAGTGGCAGAAAGTACAGATTTAGGATTTAGGATTTTGCAGAAGGAATATATTAGCAGAAAGTGTAAGGGTTTAGGATTTAGGATTTAGGATTTTGCAGAACTGGGACCTATTGATCAAAAATAAGAATTTAGGATTTGTGATCTATTTACCAAAAGGATTTAGGAATTAGGATTCAGTGGAAAGAACCTATGAACTAAAAGCAAGGAAATTGAATGGCCGGAATGTACACTGACCTATCATCCCCTGCTGCATCCTGCACTATGACCTCGTTTCTATGCTTTTTGGCACTTCAATCCCTACATCCTTCAACATTTTAGTGAAAATGTTTTTACACTTGTTCCACTGGTTTTTACTATCTCTCGTATAAACCTACTGATTTTAGAGCAGAGTTCTACCTTGGTAGCTACAGCATGTCTTGTACGAGTATGGCCTACTGAGTACAACAGCGGGATTCCCAACAGCGCGGGTCCAGTTGCCTTAGTGCAACAGTTAGTGGTTCAAAGATTTGCATATGAGGCAATTAAGAGATGCCCTCAGGTCACTTTCACGCTGAGTCAGAGTGCAATTCTCAACTCTTAGCTTGTTTATCCCCCTTGAAGATGTGCACTACTTCGTTGAAGATCGTGATGGATATTAATTAAGCTGTGATTCAAGCCTGGAGCTCTCATTGCCGTATCTATTTTCATCACCTTGACTCTTTCTGTCCTGAAATCCAGTAGTTAGTTTTGGCAATTCAAAATCTGAATCAGAATTGGAAGGAAATACAGGAGGTATCTGATGTTTCATACAGGCCTTGCCTTTGCCTTTGCTCTTGCCTTTGGCAAGCACCTGATGGTCTTCCTCTTTTACAGCTTTAATTTTTCTGGTACCCCTCCAGAACTTCATTCCTGCAATTGGTTGACAATGAACATATAACCACAGCTTCCTTCCATGATGTAATGTGGAAGGTGAAGTTGGATTAGGTAACTATAATCTATCTGTGTATTATTTTAAGAAAATCATTTTCAGTAAATGCCTGTGGTTTCCAAAAAACTAACACCAATTCTTACAAATATGCATACCTCGTGTCCCAATGGTATTTGGAATTTGAAGGTTTCAGAGTCTAGTAAGACAACTGATGCTCCCTCAAAAGCCTCATCTGATACAAACTCTGCAACATCACTAACAGTAGCTGACTTTTCATTAAGAGCTACTGGAAGGTTGAATGCTTTCTTTAACTCTGAGCCTTCAAAGTTACATATCTCAATACTTCTAGTCCAGACTGGATCAAGTGGAGATTGACGTTTACTTTCATCGCTGCTCCTAAAACTTTCAGGCTTCTTTCGACTTGTAGCCAGCAGAGACGTTGTGTACTTGGGGACCCATTTACCTGTCTGAGCTTTAAAATTGGTTCTCTTCCTGCTCTCTGGTTTGGTCAGTAGGTTGATAAGCATATAGACTGCTACTACTTCCTGGTTGGAGCCATTGACTTCCTGGGTCAGTAGGTTGATAAGCATATAGACTGCTACTACTTCCTGGTTGGAGCCATTGACTTCCTGGGTCAGTAGGTTGATAAGCATATAGACTGCTACTACTTCCTGGTTGGAGCCATTGACTTCCTGGGTCAGTAGGTTGATAAGCATATAGACTGCTACTACTTCCTGGTTGGAGCCATTGACTTCCTGGGTCAGTAGGTTGATAAGCATATAGACTGCTACTACTTCCTGGTTGGAGCCATTGACTTCCTGGGATACGAACACGATCTGCCTGTTTGGATGAGTCTCCGTCGCAGGTCCATACTAGCGAAGTATCCATATTATCCACGTTAAACAAGGGCGTCGGAAGGCAATTTGAAGTGCAGCGGCCAATGGTTGTGGTGGCGCTGCAGCCGCGAAGCGCGAGAGCTCAGGCTTTGCAACAGTGGTAGGTAGCCACAAAAGAGAAGGCACCATCGTGCGATAACATTCTAGTAGTCTGCGCATGCGCAGTGTATGTAGGTGGTGCATTGGCACAGCACGGATTATCAAGCGTTCAGACAGCCAGTACTAGGTTTAGTCTGTAGGCAGGAAAGTGCCGAAGTCTGCCGATGCCACTTTTCTGCATGCACAGCTGCGGGACTAACGTAAGGCTGATCGCTGAGGTAGCAGCAAGCGTGTACGCGTATATGGGGCGGGGCACATTTTTTAGCACATACGCGCACGCGTGCACAGCACGGTGCGGCCGCCGGGACCGACCGTCAAGAGTCGCGATCTGTCAAGAGTCTACTGTTGAGAGTTGAACGCGCTGTGCCTACAGCAAAGAAACCTTCGTCTGATCAAAAAGTGGGGCGGCGATGGCCGCCCCAGCCGCTACGGCTCCGACGCCCTTGTTAAAACTTCCGTCCTCATCAGGAAGCTCCACGCTGCCATCATCGGATACTATGAATACTGTCTGAGGGAAGAGATTGAAAACACGGCCCACTGCTCTGGCGTTCAACTGCGCTGAGCACATACGTACATAATTGCCAGGGCCTCGTTTAGTAGCACTTTTGAGTGTGAAAAATAGTAGCGTCAGTCATTCTGTCACGCCGCCGATGGTCCCCCGCCAAAATTGTTCCCCCCGGACCATCTACGGCAGCCGTGATTGGTCCCCCCCTGCCACGCATGGTCCTCCCACTTGAAACACTACACGCATTAGTATTCCCGGAGGGATATGGTCTCCGAGCAGTTCATCAGTGTGTTTTCTATACGGCAAGCCATAACTTAAGTGCCTGATCAATGGTTTATATAGGCCAACTGCTTTCTCTCTGTTCCGCCCACTGTGCGCAGTAATAGCTATTAGTATATCTAGCTATACCCGTACCGCGCATTGTTGAAATACACTGTGTGCAGACTGATGGAGGTGGAGGGAATATGATACAGTGTGGAGATGGAGGGAATATGATACAGTGTGATGCGTGTAATCAATGTTTTCACGATGTGTGTATTAAAACAAATACACGTGTATGGGAATCTGTATGGCTTTTCATGAATCTGAATCCTATTGTATGTTCAATAAATATCTTTATTACTAGCTATTACATTAGCTGCAGAACTTGCTTTCCGAACCTTACTAGATATATATATCAGCGATACTACAGCTAAGTTCGAATATCAGCTACACTACGTAGATAACGGCTGAGAGTGCAGTATAACTTAAAAAATACCGGCGCAGCTAAGGCAAGAAAGGGGGAACGTCAGCGGCAAGGGGGGACCGTCTGCGGCGCCATACATGGTCCTAGGGGGACCATATTTTCTGCCATGGTTGGTCCGGGGGGACCAAGTTTTCTGCCGTGGACGGTCCGGGGGGACCGATTTTGGGGGGGACTAATTATCGTATGACGGGGGGACCGATTTTGGGGGGGACCAATTATCGTATGACAATTCTATTTAGGAGATGCACAGTCTGCCTCTCCACCACGTGAACTATTTAGCTACTGTTCATGCGCGTGAGGCACCCAGACCCCACCTCCCAATTAAAAATCGGGGTCTGGATACGTAACTCATGCGTTGGCCTCTCGGTTTTCTCCCGCTTGGCTTTCGGCCGTTTTGTATATTACGTTAGCCCTAAAGTAAGTGTTGTCTGTCCGCCGGAATAGGGCTATATCTAAAGGGTGCGGGGCAGAGTGTGGGTTAATTTGTTTTGTGGGAGCCGTATGTCTGGCATTATTGGAGTGTGCATGATTACTGTTCCACTTACTGTTTGTGTGTCCTGTGCCTTGATTGTGGCCCTCCAGCACCACTACCTGGCTAGTTTTGCAACATACATTGTCTCCTCTTTCTCACTTTGCTATCTCTGTGCTGGTGTGTTTCATGTATAATAAAATTCCAAACTAGTACATAAGCACTGTATGCACCTGTTATCATGTGTGGGGTTGCGCTGCCCTATGGGCAGGATACATGTAGATCTAGGTATGTTCTTTTTGACACATGGGGGCTATATGTTGTGTGACGCTGACAAAAACCATCTATCCTTTCCTCCCTGGCCTTTGATCCCATCTATACCACACACACACACACACATACACACACACACACACACACACACACACACACACACACACACACACACACACACACACACACACACATGACAGGAATTGTTGAAGTGAAAATGGAGGGAATTGAAGAGGATAGTAAGCAAATGGAGATTCAGATATTGGAAAATAATATTGGGGAAATAGAAGACAAGATTAAGGGAATAGAAGACAAGATTAAGGGAATAGAAGACAAGATTTTGCAAGTGGACAACAGTATTAAAGCAACACAAGAAGACAAGTAGGTTACACTCTTAAGTAGGGCTTATATGATGTCGATATGCCCATCCAGAGGTCACCTATTGGGGGAGAAGGTAGAGCTAATGAAGATTTTGGCATCGCTAATGAAGGAGAAAGCAGAGCTACAGGAGCAGAAGACAATGCTAATGAAGAAAATAATGCTGCAAGAGGAGGAGAGACTGAAGACATACAGTACCGCCCAGATGGAAGGTATAACGCACACCAGTACTGCCTGTGTTGTAGATTCTCACAGCTCATAGCGCACCTTGTGTAAATATGCGTTCATCTCTACGTGTACTTGCATTCATCGCCGCATGAAAACGCGTGATTAATGTGTTCGTCTGAGTGGGTCCTGTACTATAACCAGTAACTGTACCATGTGGTAACAAATCGTGAGGAAGACGCCAGAGGTGCACTGGAAAGAGGAACAAGTCTTTCATGGCTCACGGCACCTGAATTCTCCTTCCCCGTGCTAGATAGAGTCCAATCATCATCATCCAGAACCCACTCATAGAGTCATCAAGAATTAACATGTGTTGCGGTACACAAAGCCATTCGAAAGTTACAGTGACCTTGTCAATAGACTGTAACAAAGAAGTAGAAACAACGGACTGAGTAGCACTGCTCAAACTAGCCATTATTACAACCGTGAACTAACAACTGCACTTCTAGTCTCTACACATGATCTGTGCCAAAACTGCCGGGGCTGTTGTGATAGCTAGCAGATGTGGGAAGGGGGCATGGAAATGATAGTTGCTTAGCAATGGCAACAAATTCGTTGTTGCATGGCCATTCCTCGTGCCACACAGGATATGTTGGCATAGTTGTGACATGAGCCCGAGGGCCGCAGGCCCGAGGGCAAAGGTCATAATGCGGCCCTCGGGCTCATGTCACAACTATGCCAACATATCCTGTGTGGCAATTGGGCCCATGCAACAACTAATACCTATATACACAGTACTACCATACTGTGTGATAATAATATTGTGCCATTTGTTTATGTACCTGTTTCCCTCTCCTAGCCCCTGATGCCAAGAAGCCCAGGATGGCTTCAACAAGTGCCAATAATCTGGTATTAATGCAGCAGACAATTGGGGCACCATCTTCCTTTGCTAGAGTTCACCAATGGCCTGAAGTCCAGAAAAAATTACAAAGTAAGGGCCCTTGAAATGCCATCGCCCTGCTGAAATGTATGGAACTGATGTTACATTGTTTTACCCTGGTTTCGACACATTTGTCCAGCAGTGTAGGTCAGTGAAATTAGTGAGTGAAGACACCACCTTTGTGACGAAGTTTTCAATTGAACTATCCAAGAATTATGACAATGAAAGGAGCCGCAATGTGATCGTTCAGAACTTCCTAGGTAATTACTTGCTTGGTTTCCCAATGGTTTCAGCTGAAAACATGGGTGGTGCAGTCATCTGTGGCAGGAGTTTCTGCCTCCTCTTGGAAACAAGGAACGAAGTTGGGACAGGAGGCTGTGATTCATACATGGAAGCTGTAGCACATTATGCCAAGTTACTTCGAGCTGAGGAGTTGCCAGCACCCTGCTTTCTGTTGGAAATGGTAGGAGTGCACATGTGCATTTACGGTGCAGTGTTTGCAGCTGGTACTGTTTGTGTTGACAGGCTGACAAACTGCCTGTGGCTAGCTTTCCAGCCAAACAATCACCCAGCAATGGCTGAACTGGCAAGAACACTCAAAGCACTCAAGGTGGCTCTGTGTAGCCTTAAGGAATACTATAGGTCTATGGCCGCACATTCCACAGAGCAACCTTCCTTCCATACCTACGTTGACAAACAAGGGAAATCTGTGGACATTGAAGACATGGAAGAAATAAAGAACCATGTTTTTAGGGGTAAAACCAACACAAAAAAGAGAGTGGTTGTAAAGTTTGTTGAACAATATGGTGAAAATGCCCACAAAGTCTGTGAAGATGCCAAGTTTGCACCTGCACTGTTGTCTTGTGCGAAAGTCACATCACGGTTCTGCATGGTTGTAATGGAAGAGATAGAAGACGCTGTAGAACTGACAACCTTCATCCAGCAATGCAAAAAGGAGGAGAAAACATTGGTTGTAGAAAAGTGCAAGAATGCACTGAGAGAGCTCCATTACAAGGGTTTCTGCCATGGAGATTTTCGGCCAAACAATATATTGGTGCGTAAGACAGGAGATAACATCCGTATTTGGGTTATAGACTTTGATTGGGCTGGAAAAATTGGCCAAGCAACCTACCCACTGTTCATGAACCACATTGACATAGAGTGGCACCCAGATGCTTCTGATGGCAAACCCTTACATAGTGAACATGACCTGTATTGGTTGAATAAGCTTCACTGACCACAACCACCACCTCTTCACCTAGCCTTAGTCTCGTTCCCAGACCCCACCCACAAGAAAAAACAGTCATGTCTCACCTCTAATTTTGTCTTTCTTTGTGTATTAACTTACTTTGTTTGTGTTATAACCACAATGATGATAAATTGACGAGTACAAAGTCGACATAAAACGGAGGAGTTGCCACCACCCCCATCCAAAAAACTAAGGAGCAAATAGTCTATGTATACAACATATTCAGTGTAAATAGCCTATTGAGTATGTGTGTGTGCACACATATGCATGTGCGTGTTTGTGTGTATATGTGTGTTGCATGTGTGTGTACATAACTGATGATTCCTTCATTATCATTTGTAAAAGGAAAAAGTAGGATTTTCAAAAACTCTTCTGTCAATACCAACAGAAGTGGTGGTGTTCCTGGTGCTGTTTTGAATGCCAGGAAGTATCCAATAGCCTAGAAAGGGTGAACAGAACAGCAGTATAGAATCAAATATATGATTGGCTAGTATGACAAAAGTATGACACCCTTGTAACCTGAGCGACTGCATTGGAACTGCTTCCTTCCATTTTTGTTTCAATTAACAAAGCAACAATATCTGTTGCTGTTATATCTGTTGCTGTTGTGTCGCTTTTTAGAAGGCGAATGGAGTAACACGTGTAATTGGCTTTGGATCCTTCTGTGACTGCTCTGCTCACAGCTCAAGATGAAGTTGTTGTTGGAGGGCCGAGGGCTGACCAGAGAGGCCTTTGCGGAGTAGAGGTTTCAGTAGCAGTGGAGGTTTCAGTAGCAGTAGCAGTCAAGTTTTCTTCATAAACACTTTCTTCAAGGCACACCTGCAGAAAGCTGAAAGTAGTAGAGGTACCGTGAAATCTCCCATGTCACATATCATGTTTAGTATGTGGTCCCCTAGTACATCATTTATTGCTGCTGCTGTTAGGTGTGGTCTGACCAATCTCTGTTATACCTATACCACCTTCATCGGCTTATTTTGTGAGCAAAGTGAGCCCTATATAGTGGTGCAAATTTTCTATTATATGCATGGATTGGCACTGTCACTCTATGCATGTGCGGGCATGCTTATATCGCTTTAGCCAGACACATAATTTAACAAAAGCTGTTTACCACCCCGAACTAGTGCATAAGCACCCGAACAGGATGGGGTAGGATGAGGTAGGACAGGGTAGGATGGCAGGAGAATCTAGTGTAGGACGATGTAGGATGTGGTTAGATGGGGCGTATTATGACGGAGACAGTCGTGGATGTGAGGTAGGATGGCAGTCCTACTTCGTCCTAAACTGGATTCTTCTGCCATGCTACCTCGTCCTACCTTATCCTCTCCAGTCTCACCAATCCTACCCCATCCTTACTTCATCGTACTCCATCTAACCACATCCTACATCGTCCTACACTAGATTCTTACCCTGTCCTACCTTATCCTCAACTATCTTCAACTATCTTCAACTTTCCTTCGAAACTAACATCATGGCTAGGAGGGTCATCATCATCATCTGAATCGTACTCATCGAAGTAGGGTGTAGAAATGGCAACAAATGCATTGCCCCTATCTCTAAGAAGGTGCGAGAGGGTAGGATGTGGTTAAATATGGTAGGATAAGGTAGGACGGCCAGTGTAGGATGATGTAGGATGTGATTAGATGCGGTAGGATAGTGTAGGACGAGGTAGGTAGGAAATGGTAGTAGAATACAGTGTAGGGTGGGGTAGGATAAGATAGGATGGCAGAAGAATCTAGTGTAGGACGAGGTAGGATGTGGTTAGATGGTGTAGGATAAAGTAGGACAGGGTTGGATGTGAGGTAGGATGGCAGTAGAATACAGGCAGGTGCAACAGGGTAGGATGTGGTTAGATGTGGTAGGATAAGGTAGGACGGCCAGTGTAGGATGATGTAGGATGTGATTAGATGGGGTAGGATAGTGTAGGACGAGGTAGGTAGGAAATGGTGGTAGAATACAGTGTAGGGTGAGATAGGATAAGATAGGATGGCAGAAGAATCTAGTGTAGGACGAGGTAGGATGTGGTTAGATGGTGTAGGATAAAGTAGGACAGGGTTGGATGTGAGGTAGGATGGCAGTAGAATACAGGCAGGTGCAACAGGGTAGGGTGTGGTTAGATGTGGTAGGATAAGGTAGGATGGGGTAGACAACTTTATCCTACCCCATATAACCACATCCTACCTCGTCCTACCCTGTCCTACCTTTTCCTACTCCATCCTCATCCTAACCGCCCAAATAATCCGGCGCAACTACGTGCGTATTGGCGCATGCGCAAAACTGTGTGCCGGTACACACCTATCACACCCACATTGCTACAATAGCGTTCCTCTGGAAAGCTGAGATCTGCAGTGCCAATAATTGGAGCTAAAGGACACCCACGAGCGCGCGCAACAATCAAAATTTGCCCCTGCTGTATGGCTATTAGATCTATCTTGCAGTCGTATTTAGACGAGCAGATTTACCAGCCTCCCCCGGATCCCTCTACATATGTATATCCAGCAGCTGTGCACACAAATACCACACCCAAATTGCAAAGGGCATTACTGGGTGTGGGAAATTATACGACTAGGCTGTACTGGTACATTGCGTGACTGCGAACGCTAGTTCACTGTTTTGTCTCGGATAACAATCACAGCTCACGTCATTTTCTGCATGGGCCACCAGGGCAAATGCCCTACCTGCCCCACCGTCTCCGCCGGCCCTGATCTGTATATCCGTATTTTCGCACTTGGTCCCTTTCAAATGTACATGCACACCGTTAACTAGTCTGGCTAAGCCACACCCCAATCGCACGCGGAAAAGGGGTGTGGCTTAGCCAGACTATGTAACCGTTAACGCGTTTTGCGCATGCGGCCAATACGACGATTCAAACCGCGCCCCACACGTGGGTGCAAAGTCTATGGCTCAGTACGATAGAGATAACCTTTCTGGAGGACAGGGCTATCGTAGTTGGAGTAGTGATGGTGGCTCTCGTGGTCGTGGTAGAGGCGGGTCTCGCCCTCGCTCAGGACTAGGCTACCAAAAGAGCTACAGTGATGAAGTAAGGGAAGAAGTTGAAGAGTTATTTGGAAAGAAATTCCGCTTCAAAGATGAACATGATCAGTGGATTCTTCCTAAAGCAGACACAATGTTTCAAGAAGAGCCTTTTGAAGTAAATCGTCTTTTGAAGCTGAAAGAACAGCTGAACTCAACAAAGGCCAAACTTGATGACAAAGAGGTGATTAGCTGGCACAAGCATACAAATTTTTCCAACAGAGCTGGGATCATCATTTCAGCTGTGCGGCGTGACTACAACCCTGAAATGTGCACACAAGGCTGGCTTAAGTTCCATGAGATCCTATCGCAGTATGCATCCTTGGTCCCTGAGTCAGCTACAAAGCTGCATTCAATGCACCTCTGTGAGGCCCCAGGAGGGTTTGTCGCCTCCCTGAACCATTTCCTGAAGACCCATCGTAGTGACTGTGAGTGGTCATGGAGGGCAATGACCCTCAACCCCTACTATGAAGGTGTGCTACAGTTATATACATGTACATGTTCACTACAAAGTACATACTGTATGGATGGTACTATTTTGTGGAGGTATTAACCTACCTGGCTGCTTCCTGGGTCCATCTGATGGTAGCTTATGCAGTTACTGGGTGATATTCAGTCATGTGTTTAATACACATATACTTGTGTTGTGTTGTATTGCTTTGGGAGTCTCTTGGTCTGATTATTTTCATGTAATACATAAAGCTACATGTTTCTATTATGGTATCTGAAAGCTTAAGTGGCTCAGAGGTAAAGCATTGCCGGCCTATATTTGAGGATGTTGATAACAATGACTTTGCTCTATTTGTCAGCATTTGTGATTAAAATGTAAATGTACATGTCCATGTATCCAGGAAATAGCTACACGTCTCTGATTGATCAAGACAAGTTCATGTCGGAGACATGGAGCCACTGGTATATGGGCGGGGACAATAGTGGGGATGTGATGGTGTGGAGGAATGTGGTAGAGATGAGGACATGGCTCAAGGAAGAAGTGGGAGACGTGCATTTGGTAAGGGTTGTTAAGGTGTTTAAAAACACTGTATCCGCTTGATTCGAAGCTTTGACTAGTGATTGATTTATTCTTCGGCAAAAAGGCTACAGTTCGGGAAGGACTGCTGTTCAATGGAGGCATCTAAATCACTCAATACTCATTCATGCACTCTATTAATGCTAAACTTCCTACCAGCACTTCGGTTAGTGCTTTTTCCTGCGAATTCAACGAAAAGCAGCACCAAAGCATCTTCTTCTTTTTTGGCACTGTCATTTCTACACATACATCCTTTAACATTTTGTCGAATACTATGCCTCACTTCAATTCCAGGTGACAGCAGATGGGAGTTTTAACTGTGCTGATAACCCAGGAGAGCAGGAGGCAACAGTAGCCCAGTTGTTGTATTGTGAGACAGTATCAGCTCTGCTGTTGCTCAAGGCTGGAGGCTCCTTTGTACTAAAGACATTCACCACTTTTGAGTGCCATACCCTCTGCCTTCTTTATCTCCTTGCTTGCTGTTTCAGTGAGGTAAAAACAAGTATTTGCACATTAGTTGTACCTGAGATCAAGTTTTGGACTAATAATAAAGCAGGTCTGTGACTGTTTAAGCTTGTAGGAAAGGTATATACATGTATATGGAGTTGAATGGACTTAGTGCTCATTTGTGGTAGGTATGTATGCAAATATATGCCTCTAGATTGTAAGTCCTCTCATACAAGAGGTTATTTAGTAGATAACTTACAATGAGTATGTATAATCAACTGTTATATATGTGTGTGTGTGTGTGTGTGTGTGTGTGTGTGTGTGGTACGTACTTACAAATTGGCGAGCAAGATTTCTTACACATTTGTGCAGCTCCATGTGTTCAAGCCAGTAACCAGCAAGGCTGGAAATTCAGAGCAGTATGTGATTTGTATTGGATACAAAGGCACTGCAGTTTTGACCCAGGAGCATCTGAAGAAGATGAGCCGAGTATACGGTAATACAGCCCTACATCTGTATGACGCAAAGTACATGTAGATGTTCACTAGAAGATCAGGTGGGTCTGGGCAAGATAGACAAATGGCAGACAGCTGTTTCGAGTGTTGTATATACACATGTAAGATGCTTTGGCATAGAATGGACCTCACACATGTATATTGGCAAAGCCAAAGCAGTTGTGGTTGTCATCAACTGCATACCTTATCTCCTAAAACATCATATACATTTATCACATGCAATATACAATGTATATACATGAATGATCAAAAGTTAAACCTTGTTTCTTCTCCAGGTGAAACCCTTCCCCCTAGGTCAATGTTCCCTGTAAGTGCACTGCCCCAGAGTTTCCTTACACAGGTTGGGAGTATGCTATACATACATGTTATGTTGAAGTATGTAGGGATGACAGTGGAAAAATCATGAGAAAGTGGTATCTTAGTTTCTACTGTCATTATTTACATCAAAACATTCCATTGTTATGTACATTCCGTCCACTAGATTTGTCATTGACTTCTTTCCTTGTGAAACTTTGTCATTGTTTCTCACAGTTATGTGTTTTCACATCTCTTAGTAAATTTGCACTAGTGTATAGAAATGGAGCCAAAAACCATAGGAATGAATGCATTATAGTGCAGATCCCTCGGCGTCATGAGTTCATGCTTTGCTTGGAGGCATGACCAATGGCAACTCACGAAGCTTGACTGCTTCACGTGACTATAATGCGCATCCTACCATACATATGGCTTTCAACGGAGCAGTGCTGGATCTTAACGGAGCGGTGTCAGAGAAAACGAAAAACTTTTTTGACCTCCGTTGCCCGCTGAGTATGTCACATTATTTTCAGTATGAATGGACGCTTCAGAGGTGAGATATGACTTAACAGACTAACACACTGACACACAGACACACCGAGGGTTAACAAGGTGAGGTGTTATACTTATCCAGCAACCCAACAAAGTGAATGATACTGTTACACTATCTTGCTGCATATTTACTTTAAATTTGTAATTGTGTGTGTAGCAAGATTAACAAATGTGTACATGTACATACATGGCTTTGTTAGCTGTACTATTATCTGTGTATAGGTGGTGGAATGCTGCACAAAGTTCTGCAAGTGTCAGATGAATATGATTGAAGAGAATCTTAAACTGTACGACTGTATGAAAGCTTCTGAAAAACAATTTATACATGAGGTGCAGTAGACATGTTTGTAGTGTACATGTATCTGTGCATACACAGTACATCTTACATTGCATACAATGTACATGTAGAAGTAAACATAGATGCTGTTGCATATATACAAGTGTGAATTTCTAAGCCTGAGGCTGTTACATGTGTATTGTCTTGTTACATGCATAATTTTCTAAGCCTATAGAGGCTGTTGCATACATATATGTGTGTATTCATGCTGTTATGTGTATTTATTGGATGTTGCCTAGCAACTAGATTTATCACATTTTTGGAAGCTTATTGCGAGCTAAGGGATGGGTGTGGCTGAGTGAGACTTAAGTTGCTAGACTATAACATCCAATAAAATAGTTACATGTCCATACATGTATGTGTATAATCTTTGGGCTCTTTATCATAGAGTCGGTAGACTCTATATGTAGGGATGGCGCCGACACGCCCATTAAGCCCTAACAAAAGTAACGGCTCAGAACTGTCGAACGCAGCAGCTATGAGCCCTTTTAGACACATAACATGGACTACGAGTGTTTCTATACACGATAAGACTCTCAAAGGTGGTAAAATACACCGCTACAATGGTATACGTGAAATTGCTAAAACCCCGATTTCTCCATCTTCTTCTTCTTCTTCTTCTTCTTCTTCTTCTTCTTCAAACGGCCTAGCACAAAATATGTACACGTATTTACCTTGATTTTTGTACCAAGAGGCTTCTTATTCCCGTGGGCAGTGCCTTTTACCAACAGAATCTTTGTAGGACCCCTCTTCGACGAGTAAAGCTACGATATACTAGCACTTCCGTGTAGTTGAACGCCATTTCCTCGTTATTACTCACGTGCGTTTCACATGACCACGATTGCAAAATGGGTGGGGCTCGCACACACGCAAAGAGCATTGTATTTGCAAGCGAGTCTACAACGAAAAAGCAGTGAGACAAGGGAGTAAAAACATTTCCATTAAATGTTGAAGGATGTAGGGATGGCAGTACCAAAAAGTAGGAAAACAAGTGCAGTATATATGCAGCAAGACAGGGGATGAGGGCAGTATATATGCAGCAAGACAGGGGATGAGGGCATGCAACAATACTAACATGCGTAACCCCCCTACATCTTTATTATGGGGTTACGCATGTTACTATTGTTGCATGCCCTCATCCCCTGTCTTGCTGCATATATACTGCCCTCATCCCCTGTCTTGCTGCATATATACTGCACTTGTTTTCCTACTTTTTGGTACTGCCATCCCTACATCCTTCAACATTTAATGGAAATGTTTTTACTCCCTTTGTAAGTATGTTTGTCAATGTATACACATACGTTGTATGTGAGTTTGGATACCAGGTGTGTGGGACAGGCAAAAGATATCTTTAACACACCAATCCCAGTTCTTAAGGCTAGGCCTCCAGTGTCCTGCTTTCTGTATATGTCTTGTATGTGTTGGTGAGGTGGGTTTTCAATTCTTCTACCTAGTGTGCTATACACATTTTTCCATGTATAAGCATTGAGATTTAGCAAACAGGTGTATCGATGTCCATTGACATTTACATGCTACTCTTTTGCAACACTACAACAGGTGAAGGAGCTGACATGTGACACGTACAAGAGTCGCTTCTTGCTAAAGGTGTTACCAAGGGAGAAAGCGATAGTCCAGAGTGTCTTTCTGGTTAGTGTGTAGCTACAGTAAAGCATGTATTATCTCTTTCTCTCCCCCCTTTCTTTTAGAATGGTACTCAATTATACAGTGTTGGTCCTTTGCAAGGTGACCCCACGCAGCAGTGGCTGCATCGCCGTAGTACTGAGTCCTTCATAACTCGCATGGAGCAGAAGAAGAGAACGTGGGGTGAGAGGATCATGGCTGAGGATGAACCACCTACTAAACAAGCCCGGATTGCTACTGAAGGTACTGTCTACTGGAACACTGTAGAGACACATTGGGCGTAATTTGCTTACCATGAAGCGGATGGTCGTGTGTTCGAGTCCCACCTGAGGCAGCCAATTTTTCTTTGAAAAATGACTGTTTCGGGCCACTTGTGTTGTGTTGCTTTGTCTTTCTGTTGTGTTGTTGTTGTAGCCTCATTCCCAGGCTGATTCAAGCCGCGGAGAAACGGCCTGGTATCGACTGTTTGTGCATGCACGTTTATTTTACCTTACAGTATATTTCATGACCAACGACAGTCAAAACTCAGTGCTTTGTATACGTTACTCAACTGCACGCTGGAATATAAATACAAGCACATCCTGAGATAAGTATTTTACTGATTTGCCCAAACCTGGTAGCTCATACTACACAAAGATCCTGGCTGCCATGTACATAGTGTAGACCTGTGATATGTCCACGTACGTAGTGTACACTCCAATAGTAAAGCAACCCCTGAACAACTGACACCTCGCTATTCTGTATAACGGACACTTGGCCACACCCACAATAACCACACCCACAATCCAATATTTAGCCTGCCTGCAACAGACCACAAATTCACTTACGACCAGGCACACAGGCGTGTGGACGGGAACAAACTATAACCTCTAGTACTTCTATCGCTCCCTGGTACTGGTAGCGTAGACTCCGTGTATTAGGCCTACTATATTCGTAATTGGCTTAGGGTGATGTCGATGCACGTGCTTGCAGTAAAACTTGAGGGCGATGAAACCTTGGAATTCGTAGTTGCTGAATACCCTAGCAAAAGGGGGCTCCTTTGCAGCCCTGGATACTGCCACTAAGCCACCAAAGTAGGTTCCCTGATGGATACTGTGGTGTCCTTACTGTATGAAATTCTAGCCTCAGCTAGACAGGCTACATTGGATGAATTTTTTAATACTATGATTACTACATGTATATGTATTACAATAATAGTTATTATGGTCATAAACCTCTCTACTAAGGACACCTCTCTATAACGGACAAACTGGCTTTCCCCAATGGTGTTCATTATAGAAAGGTTCCACCGTATATATATATATCCTTCGCTATTTTCCGTATTCTTTCATTAGACCCAAGAGGCGGAGTTTTAATGCGAAATCTTATGCACATGCACATCATCTCGGTTTTCGGGATTTAACGCACTGAGGGTTTGCACTTAGTGCTTTCATTGTACCACTCATGTCCAAGGACACCGAGACTTGTCCATGTACTATAAACTAGTCCTAAGTATCCAAGACCTGTCCAGGTCATTCTTAAGACTCCACCAACCTGGGTGTGTACTTCCCAGGATAGCATTGTACAGGTTCTACAATGTTATGAAAACTGACATATAGAGCTCACATGCCTGTACATATGTGTATATATATACGTATGAAGCTAATCAGTTAACCAGTTACAACAGCTATGTAGATACTTGAGGTTGTCACTGCATGTACTGTGGTATAGTGGATGTAGTGCTCTATGGCCTCCATCAGATGCAGTACAGCATGTTCTGAGGTGCCTGGGGTACGATGGCAGTGATAGCAAGTCCACAACAGGATTATTTCTTCTTGCAATGCAACCAGAAGAAGTTCAGTGGATTAAAGTAGGCATTTTTGAATTGTATACCCTTTTCTGCTATAAGTATTTGCACATATCTTTTCTCTTGCTGCACTGCACCCATTCTATTAGGGGCCTACCAATAAACCCATCAGCCTACAAGAGTTGAAATCCCTGGATGGAAAAACACTCTCAAAGGTGTGTATGACACTTTGCTGTTGCTTGAGTCGAACTTCATGTGGTGGTCTTTGAGTTACTCACGCAGTACTTGTATACATTTTTGTAATGAATACATGTATGTAGTGGTAAGAGTGTCTGACTAGTAATCAGAAGGTCCTGGGTTCGAATCTCAGCTGGATCCTGAGTTTTTTCAGGATCTTTAATGACTTGGCATTGATGTTGGTTGATAGTGTTGCCATCATTTAGTCCATTTGATAACTTTACATGTATGTTATGTACAGCATGTAATACATACATGGATTGATGCTGCTCACAATCTTTTCTCTATATCAGATTGAAAACTCCAAGTTCTGTCGTCCTGATATATTGAAGAAATTGAGTGAGGCTATTGACAATGCCCAGGTCATACCCTATACATATACAGTACATGTCATTGTTATGTATGATTTATGTGTACAATGGTCAAGCCCCAATTATGGACTATTACAACATATAGGTCTGTAATGTGTTGTGTCAGTACATGATATTCAGGGTGTGTACAAACTGTTCTCAGTATAGTATCACATACAATATACCACTATTTTTGCTTGCAGATTTTGAAGCCAACCCAATTAGTTGAATTCACCCGTATTGCCAGCTACACACTACCTGGTCACTCCCTCTTTTCTTCCACCTCATCTCCATTTTACTTTGCTCCAAATGCTGTCCACTTTGCAGCTTTGGACTGCCTGTTGGACTTCACAAGCAAGGTACATGTATGTATGTGAACCAGTGAGTGTTGTGTGTGTGTGTGTGTGTGTGTGTGTGTGTGTGTGTGTGTGTGTGTGTGTGTGTGTGTGTGTGTGTGTGTGTGTGTGTGTGTGTGTGTGTGTGTGTGTGTGTGTGTGTGTGTGTGTGTGTGTGTGTGTGTGTGTGTGTGTGTGTGTGTGTGTGTGTGTGTGTGTGTGTGCTCATGTACAATTGTTTGAGAAAGGCCTGGAACTGAGACTTCTTTAATTTGTCTATCCTTGATCCACATGTGTGCAAGTTGTGAGCCTTTAATCTCAGGAAATGCCATAACTCCTTAATTTATGGCGTTATTGCTTACTCTGACATCCTATGGCAATGCAAACGCTACTTGGAATGTGACTTAATGTAAGGCAGTGACCTTTCCTTTAATATACTTTGTATTACAGAATGTGTAATAGTGTGTGCATTTTTTGTCGATTCCCTTACATGCGCATTATTTACGCACCAAGGGTTTAATTGGCACTTATAGTGCTCTTTCATTAACCATTGCTGCGCATGCGCAGTGAGGGTTACAGTAGTTGGGTCTGTGTGTGTGTGTGTGTGTGTGTGTGTGTGTGTGTGTGTGTGTGTGTGTGTGTGTGTGTGTGTGTGTGTGTGTGTGTGTGTGTGTGTGTGTGTGTGTGTGTGTGTGTGTGTGTGTGTGTGTGTGTGTGTGTGTGTGTGTGTGTGTGTGTGTGTGTGTGTGTGTGTGTGTGTGTTAAGTCACATCTCACTTCTGGAGCGTCTGTTCATCCTGAAAATACTGTCACGTACTCAGCAGGGAACAGAGGTCAAAAAATTTGCCAATATGCTAATTAGATCTATCCTACTCTGGCTTACCCGTGATCAGGTTTTCCTGTTCAATGTACAGCAAAGCACCAGCGGTTACTGCATGAGGGAGTACAAGCATGCGTACTGTTCCGGTCAAAGCTATAGCGCTTCCAGCAGTGTACAGAGCCAACTTGAGTTTCAATGGCACGTGCCCTTTCCAGCATTCGTGCATGCGTGTTATGTACGTTTAGCGTGTGCACTTTCAAGGATTCGCGCACTCATGGACACCGAGGGTTCTGCACTTTAGTGCATTCATTAATATCTGTACTTTAAGCCGTGGTCACTGTTTCCTCTCCTGACTTGTATTTAACATTTAATCTGCTGTATATTCTGAAAATATACATGTACATCTACAAATGTACAAACTATGCTGGCCTATTAACAGTTGCATTTAGAGACACTTTTTTTCAAAGTCTGTTCACACTCTACGCATGTCTGTATTTTTCAGCCTGAGGCAGGGCAGACAATGAAGGTTGTAGACCTAGCTGGAGCTCCCAGTGAGTTTTCACACTATATCTACTGGAAGAGACAGCATATGGTTAAGGTACATGTGTGTACTCACTTACCTACATTCATGTATATATAGCTGAGCTGCCTTAGTACAGCATCTGTCTAGGACACAGAACACTGAATCCCTGCCTGAGACAGCTCATTGTGTTTGAGTACATGTAAGTGTTGTATTGTGTTGCATTTACTCTCTGATTCCCACATTACCATTTCTGATATTAGTCAAAACATCGAACCACAATTTACTACACAAGACAGTCATTTTTGAGCTGCTTTGCTACCCACAATGATCTGTTTTACACAAATATGTACATGTGTGGTTTGACTACATGTAGATTTACGTATATACCTGCAGGGATGGGGAATGGTGCGTGTGGAGAATCCTAAGCTGGGTGCTGGTCGAGTGGTGGATCAGCTGGCCCCTTGGGAGTCTTTCCAAGTGCTGGGGCCACACAGTGGGGTCAATATATGTGATACTAATTCAATCAAGAGGTTACTTCTGTGTTTGTGATGATTGTAATTGTAGCTCTCTGTTTTGTCCATGTGGATACCATATCACAAAGGATTGAGTGTATAGTAATGTGTAACTATAGAAATATTACATAAACTATGTAGGTATATACTTTGTGCTCATTGACACATCCATTAGCCTTAATTAAAATTGCTCAGAAATTCTGAATGTTGTTATGAATACAATATAAGCCCTTTTAGACACATAGCATGTTTTACGGGTTCAATACGACCCTCAAATACATTGTGGTATACAGAAAGATTTCTCTGTCGTCTTGTATTGATGCAGTTCAAATGACCTATTTCAAATTTAGTGTATGCATAGAGAATGAAGACACAGTTACATGTCTAAATTATCTATGCAAGCTTTGCTAGATCTCTTAAATAAGGATACAATTATGCAGTGGTTTAATGATAGGAGACTCATAATTTGATGCAACTATTAGCTTGTTATACACACATACATGTACGTACATGGACACATAGTCACACATGTAAGTTGACATGTACGTAATTATGCCTACTTTCCAAATTGCTGTCAATCTTGTAGTCTGTGTGCTGGTGTTGAAAATTACTCTCCTGGTGGAGTTCATCTCCTGATTGGTGATTCAATGCCCTTACCACATGGACCACACCCACCTGGACATGCCGAGTCACTGGCAAAACAACAGCTACTCGCACAGTGTATATGTGCTTGTCGGGTAATAAAACAAGCTGCAATATGTACCAATTTGAGGTGTGCTAAGTTGTGTCTCACATTGTATTGATACACAGTATGTAATTCAATACGATACTGTGTACAAATGCTTCAATCCTATAGGTATTGAGAATTGGAGGAATATTCATCTGCAGAGTGTATGAGTTTTTATCCCGTTTCAGTGCCAGTCTAGCTTATCTCTTGTATCGAGTGTTTGAGGAGGTTTGTTCCCTATAGTTACCACTCTGTGATGAATACATGACTAAGGAATGATGGTTTGACTGTGCCAAAAATCAGGGACACAAGTGCAGAACTTAGCACTGTGTATGCAGCGAGAGTTGGGATGATGGTAATAACATAGGTATCCACATGATGAAGAGATATGGGGAGGGTTATACATACTATTATTGTTGTATAGTGCACTGGTTTCTCTGCTTTTTGGTACTGTCATCCTTATATATATATGACATCTCTCATTCTACTCTGCTGTATTCATACTAGCTGTTTTAGTCCATGTTATGTGTTTAAAATGCTTAAAACTTCAGAGTTCTTAGCTTTTCATTGTGTGTAGGCTAATGGGTGGGCTGATGCCCTCTCTGGAGAGTTTACCAACTCTCTGGTACCTGTGAGAGTATATGTGTGTGCCTTTCCTTTATTCTGCAGGTAGTCATTATTAAACCAATGACATCATGTCCCACATCCCCGGAAAGATTTCTTGTATGTAGGGGATTTCTTGGATGCAAGAGCATTCTGACTGAGGTACATATATATATTTAGATTATACCAGCATACAGTATGTGTCATAAAGAACTACATGTACCTGTTCCCGTTCCATTTAATGTGCAGCCATTTTCACTTTACTTTCATTCAACATCTATTCAATTTTGTCACCTATTCCTTAAGTCCTTTTTGTCACCTATTCCTTAAGTCCTGGGAATTGACGTTCCATTCCTATGAACGTGAAGGCTTTCACGTGTGTAAATAGGCATTTACATGTAGTGCAGCGTAGGCATCTATGTGATTTAAACGGCCTGGGCTGTAGATCCCTATGCTGCATGTCTAACCTGTTTAGATTTGCGCGCTGTAAATTCATTGGACAATGAGATTTAAACTGACACGCATCGCTAAGTAGATTGTAGAAACGGACTGGAGTCAGGCATAAGTCGCACGCGAAGCAGCGCGTGATTTCTGTAATTCATGTAAGCCAGAGGCCAACTATAGAGTCCTAGGAACTAGGACTCTACAGAAAATAATGCTGTTCAATATCCATATATTGTGTGTTGGCACCATTGGTACTCATATTCATCGAAGTTTAAACACAGTTGACCTACGTAGGTTAGCATACATGCATGCTTTATGGGGGAGGAGCTTAACAGTAATTATGTGTCTATTAATTGGTTGGAGCCTGACCATTCAGATTAGGCAGTGCAGTTCACACATAGCAACGGCGGAACTAGTTACAAGTTAGCAACAAGAACTGCAAGTCGGTCAGTAGCATTTTCTTCCCACACACCCATCCCAGACCTATTGCCACCCTACTAAGAAGGGGTGTGACCCTAGTTAATAAAGGCTCTGGCAGAGCTTGCCAGATTGACTATTCCATTCCTGGAGTTGAAGCCAAACTCCAGCTCCCCCCAAGTTCTCAGATTATAATGATTGGTTCCCTGAATCATGCCTGGGCTCACAAAGGTATTACTCCAACCAACATCATGTGGTGGTGCCTGTGGTCATGTCGGGTAAGCATCCTGACAGATATGGCAGCTTGGTCAATGGCACCCACAAAGACCTGTGGCGTTGGGGTCAACATGCTGCCAACTGTACATATAAAATCCCGTGAAGCTGTAACTCAAGCAGCAGAAGGGCAGGTAACAACGTGGCACCACTCAGGTCTCATGCTATATAACACTTATCAGACACGACAGATATATCTCCTTGTAGACTGACTAACGCTCAGCTGGTGAGGAATTTAGCGAGTTCAGTTAATCAGTCTACAAGGAGATATATCTGTCGTGTCTGATAAGTGTTATATAGCATGAGACCTGAGGGCACATAGGGAAGTGTTATATACATGTTTATTGTACTTTGCGTGGGCGAATCAAAGGTGCCGCCAGTGCTGTATCCGTCATACAGCACGGTTTACGTGGGGCGCGCGCTATACAGCACGGCACGTGATAACGGTGATAGTTTTAGCCTTTCTTACACACAAAAAACAAGGCTGGTAAGATCCAAATTACAATAAATCAATTAAAGCACGGAAAGGGACGTGCTGTACGTGCAATAATGGTACTCGGGGTGGTCTCGATAGACCGTACAGAGCCTCGTGCTGTATGGCTATCTCGACCACACCCCTCGTACCATTATTACACATACAGCACTTCCTTCCGTGCTTTAACTAATACATATATATATATATATATACATGTATATACCATAATCAGACATGACATGTTTTATGTTGTCATTGCCTAGTAACACAATGTGTAAATGTGGTTAATCCTTTTATCAATTGAGCCAATTTGTTTAGTGTTCCTCTGACAACTTCCTTGGTTATGGTGTGTTCCATATACATGAAATCAGAACTGATGTTGTGCAGATGCTACTGGAGGTGAACAGTCATATGTCAGAACTTATGGCCAGTGTCAATAACAAACAGGATGTTTTGGAAATTGTACCAATGCAGTTGCTTTTAGGAGGTGAGCTAAAACTGCTATGTGTATACATGAGATAAGCTATATACTTTAATATTCTTATACCATTTCGATATTTCATCATTCTGCATAATTATGTGTACCAGCTATATGACTAGGTGGGTTCATTCCCGCTCGTTCATAATGCTGTGTTAATTAGATATGTACATAATGTACATATGGCAACCTATTATAGCCAATGATAGCCAGCCTTATTTGGTGCAATGTACACAGTTATGTACACATGTATGATTGGCAAGCTCAATTCTATGTCTGTATCTTATTATAACAACACCGCATATATTTTTTTACAGAGGAGCAATTTTATCGATTTCTCACTTTAAGTAACGAGAGGATTGCTAGACACAGAACACAGTGGATAACCAAGCTGGAGAAGATTTTATTAAACTCAGAAGTAAATCTCTGCCCATACATCCACCACATACATCTACATGTACACCTACTGCCCATATATTCATTATGTAATGTGCATCTACACCCGTTTCAATATGGTAGTTTACCATGAGCTGCAAAAGCTCCATACCTGTATCTGAAGGGAATAGTCCAAAAGTAGTAAAGTACATGTTATTGTACAATCATGTACGTATATATGCATTATTTAGGAGTTCTTATCATCTGAAGAAGATAAAGTTCTTCTCAGGAAAGGTACTCTTGAAATTTTACAACTTCCGTCCACACCATCTCGTCCTCCCAGTACTGTTTCCTAACTCATTCCTTTTACAGCTTTGCCTTTGTATACCAAATATCTGTAGTGTTATGACTGTCTCTACTGTAGCAATATATGTTTATGAGCAATGATGTACAGGCATGTCAACAGCAATACACTTGTTGGTCAATTAAAACCAAATATGTGTGATGTATATATTGAAACTCAATACAATGAAACATCACCAGACCCAAGGCAGTCATTTTAATAGCTAGGAGAGGTGCAGTTTACAGTAAACCTTATGTCCACATGACAATATATGATATGTATTTACCTAGACCAGCTAATATCTAATTGAGTGAGCAGGAGTAAACGCATCATAATTTTATTTCATCATCCTGTGCATGCACACTCTCTTCTTGCTCTGACTAGGATGGGTTTCTGTTTTAATTCCCACAATGCTATAGCTAGCAAAGTAGTGTGAACAGTATGTTGATGAATAAAGGTCATGTGATATAAACACAGCGAGGGTTATGGTACCTGGTGTGTGTGTGTGTGTGTGTGTGTGTGTGTGTGTGTGCGTGCGTGCGTGCGTGCGTGCGTGCGTGCATGTGTGCGTGCGTGCGTGCGTGCGTGTGTGTATTGGATAGTAAAAGAAATGTAAGCAGTGTGCAGCTGATGTAAACTCGGTCTGTCAGCTGTCATGCAGCTGCTGTTTTGAACAAGGAAAAAATAATGCAACCATTAAATTTGTGTAATTGTGAATACAGAGACAACATTGAATTGTTAATTAACCCTCGGCATGCATGCGTAGCTAGGGCTTACTGTATTTGGTGTGTGTGTGTGTGTGTGTGTGTGTGCGTGTGTGTGTGTGTGTGTGTGTGTGTGTGTGTGTGTGTGTGTGTGTGTTTTGTCTAAAGCACATTTTCTCAGATGCGGTAATCTTACATATTCTTTCGAAGGTACCAACAGCTTCGGACCCACACGGTGCTTCTAAGAACTGTAGACAACTCATTCAAAAGTTATGGGGTCATTGTCTTACCACCAGGCCTATTATAGTGGTCAAGAGCTCGTACGACACAGGTTTATAAAGTTTTTCATTAGACGTCATACATGTGTGCAGTTCATTAACATGCAGCTACACACCAAGGGTTTGCACTTTAGTGCTTTATTCACATTGTAAATTTAATACTCATACTAATTCTACATGCTGCACAGGAGTCCTGTCTATGCTGGTTCTATTTGTTTACTTTTGGTAGGAACTTGGAAAACATCTTACACATTGTGTCCCTATATCTGAGGGTAGTTCACATTCTGTTTCTGGTGACCATGTAATATAACAGTAGCATTCAGAATGTTGAACATATATAGCAGCTAAACATGAACGTCGTATCCAACAATAAAGTGGGGTTCATAATACTGCAAAAGAGGATCTCTCTTGACAGGAGCACTAAATAATATGTGAAATTTGGGTTTACAAAGTTCATGTCATGGTGACTATAAAGTTTTACGTATACATATCGATGTCACAGATCTCACTACTATAGCTACGTATATGTATTCATTGTATACAGGCAAAAATTATGCAGCACAAAATAACTATTATTCTCTATGGCTATTCAGTAAAAGCAGCACAGTAGGTCTACTGCTCCACCAACCTTTATTTTTCCTCTTCTGTTGGCAATGTGATAGCGCTAAATATTGGGATAAAAATCATAATCAATTACACAATCATTTGATCTTTTAGAAATAAATTTGTGTACTTCCTTTTGTGAATAAATCCATGTGAAACTACAAGGAAGGCTTTCTAGAGACTTGCTGTTCATGGTAAGTCATAGCATTGCTGGCAGTTCACATACGTACTTTTACTCAGACCCTGATTGCTAGGCAAGGTTGGATGCAGCATTCTCTGACTGTAGGAGATGGCTGAGTGATACGTAGCTCTACACCCTCTCCTGGGCATTCTGTTAGTCAGAAACCCTACTCTCTCACCTTTATATAGTGAATCTAGATTTAATGTGTGTCAGATAGAGAACATCTAAGGAAATCTGGCCCATGTGCTCATTTGTAATTCATTTTCCATGTCAACTACCAGTTAGGCTTTCTTGAGAGTTGATCTACCTCACTTAACCAATAGTCAGTGACTCATGAATACAAACTCTGGTCTTTTGATAGATGCATGTTTGACATGCAGACTTGAGTGTGTTTCAATCAACACATGATGATCTGACATGTACTTGTACATTGTAGGATATACAGATTACTGTGCTCTGCAATATACATGTTGCACAGAGATACTCACGGAATCGGACCAGAAGTAGCACCGGCCGTCACTGTATAAATAAAATATATACATGTAGCTACATTGTAAGCCACAAAATTACAATGTAAAGGGACAACCACTTGAGCTAATTAACCATATACACCAACATGTTTAATATATAAACAGGAAAACTGTATTTAATTCTGTCAGGCCTTTCCCCCACTACTTGAGTGGGTTAAAAAGTCGCAGAATCAAATCTGCTCTTGACTTTGTTACTCTTTCCTCAGCTCACCTTCCTTGTAACTATAGGTTTCCTTCGTGTACACAACTGTTTGAAGCTTTTTTTCTATTTCGTGCTTCATTGAAGACACCTCTTCTTTCACTGAAGACACCTCTTTTTCCACTGAAGACATCCCTTCTTTCACTGAAGACACCTCTTCTTTTATCTTTTCTGTTGATACGGAGAGTTTTTGAATTTCGGTGTTCACGGTTTTGTTTAACTGCCCCTGCATATCTCTCTCTGTTTGCCTCCCATCAATTTCCTTTCGAACCAAGCTTACAATCTCTTCTTGTGTCTTGTGTACTTCATTAAAGTGTTGCTTAGCTTCATTTTGGGATGAGGAATGTAACTCTTGCAGGGTTATCTTCACTTGACTTAGGCTGTGCTCTAGCGTCTGATGGGATTCCCTAACCTCACTCACATTCTCCTTCATCATAGATTGTATGGTAGAAACCGTTTCTTTCAATTCTTGAATCTGCTGATGTGTCTCACGCACTTCGTTAAAGAGTTGCTTAGCTTCATTTTGGGATGAATGTATCTCTTGCAGGACTTGACTTAGGCTGTGCTCTAGCCTCTGATGGGATTCCCTAACCTCATGCACATTCTCCTTCATCATAGATTGAATGCTAGAAACTGTTTGTTTCAATTCCTGAATCTGGTCTAGAATATGATTAGCTGAATCTGGCTCGTCTTCACCACCCTGTATATAGCATATATGTTGTATGTGATGCTACCAGTACATTTATCTGGGAGTTGGTAAACTATCATGGTAGGGATGGTACCTTACAGCTCAGAATGCTACACTTATACCCTACATTACGTGGTTAATACTGGTCCATAAAGTCCAAGAGTCTCTATGTAGGGATGGCACTGTCATTCCCATTAGAGTCTCTATGTAGGGATGGCACTGTCATTCCCATTAGAGTCTCTATGTAGGGATGGCACTGTCATTCCCATTAGCCTTAACAACTGAATGGCTCAGAACTCTGGAACACGTCAGTTATAAGCCTTTTACAATAACATGGCCTACAAGTATTTCTATACATGATAAAACTCTCAATGTAAGTAAAATACACTACTATACAATGCAGAAGATGGCTAAACTGCTGATTTCTCCACCTTCTTCTTTATCAAATGGTTTACCTCAAAAATTGGTCACCTTAGTTTGGGCGTAAGATGGTATCTTTCACTTGATCAACAGTTTCTTTCTAGAATGATGACAACAATCTACTGATAGCATCGGAATTGAACTACTCCAAGGGTGTCATTCGTAAACTCTGCCTTTCCTCATATGAGTGATGATAACCTTGTTTTGTATTCAACCACATGGAGAGGAGTTTTATTTTTGAACTCACCTTCATTTTGGACAAAACAACTCTATCACCCAGATGGACGGATTCTTCGTAAGACCTTTCTAAATGTGCCAAAGTTGAAACTGGCTTACTTCAGTATAGCTGGACACCATTTCGTAGTGCCTTCTCACATGATCGTGCAGAATTAAATGGGGTGTGTGATTCACAGACGCACAGCATTTAGGCAGGGAATGACGGATGAAAGGCAGGGAATGATCGCATGCAACAACGATAACATAAAACTACATCTGTATTAAGCGTGGTTATATCGTTGCATGCCATCATCCCCTGCCTTTGCCTGCATGCTGCACCCATATCCCTACATCTTCAAACACTTTCAGCAATGAAAGCTGAGTATGCTGTGGTTGTGGAACAGGCTCATCCCTTTGGCCCTGCCTATTCAAATTCATTTCCTAACATTTGTAAGTTATCAACTTGTTTCGATCACCACAGCATACTCTCTAGAATTTGAACCATAAATCCCTCAGGTCCTCCCCCTTGGCAGAGTGGTAATGAGCGTGTTGTGGTTGTGAAGCATGGTCACCCTTTAGGCCCAGCCTATTCATTTCCTGTAGCTTATAAGTTTTCGACTTGTTTCGACCACCACTGCATGCTCTCCAGGATTTGAATCGTGTAAATCCCTCAGGCCCCCCCCCCCTTGGCAGAGTGGTAATGTGTTCCATCTGGTCAACGATTGAACGTAGGCTCAAGTAGTGCCATTTTTCAGCGATGAAACAGTATTTTGTGATGTGCAGAGCAGGCTCACCCCTTAGGCCCAGCCTATTCTTCTATTTCCTGCCGCTTATAAGTTATCGACTTGTTCGATCACCACAGTATACTCTCCAGGATTTGAATCATAAATCCCTCAGGCCTCATAGTGGTTATGGCGTTGAATGTAGGTTTGAGTCCTACAGTGAGATCCGTTCTTTTCAGTGATGAAAACTGAGTATGTGGTTGAGGTTGCGGAGCAGGCTATTCAATCCCATATCCCTACACCTATAAGTACTAAAATGGTTATGCATGCTTATCAAGTTATTGTTGCATGCCAACATCCTCCGCCTTTACCTGCATGCTACACCTTGCCCTTTACCATCCCTACATCTTCCAAGATTTCAAAAATGAAGGACGAAGGGAGCATTTAACAATTAACATATACACATTTTTGGTTTCTTTTTTATGACTAATTAAAATATGCCATCTTGTTCTTCAATAAACATTTTACACTAACCTAATACATTACTGAAAAACCTCTGAGTTAAGGATGCTTTTTATGTATAAAGGACAAAAGTCACTGTCCCAATGGTGTCATGCCTTAGAGGAATTTCAATGTACAATTTTTGCACTGTCATCCCTACATCTTTCAATACTGTATAGCGTGATTTGTGAAAATTTCGTTATTAACAATTCCCTTAACCAAGTTGACTACCTTTAGTAATGCTACCTCCTTAACCAATAGATGTATCCTACCCTACTTTAAGAGTCAGTGGCTCATAACGAACCATTATACAAACTCTAATCTTTTGATAATCTATGGACATGGTTTTTGTACTTAGTTTGTTTCTAATTAGCAATAGCCTTTTCAGATATCTTACCAAAATTAAGGAAGTATTCTAGGTCCTTTATAGGTTGAGGGATCTTGTTACCCCACATTTGGCTAGAAAAGAACTTGTGGCTGCAGTACTCGATGCATTCTAAGTGTGTGGTGATTGTGTTGATCCCATGTTTAGTACAACAACTGGCCTTATGTTGCCTCGGATTGGCTCTATATCTCTGGAACAGACAACCAGTGGTAATCAGTTGTCCATAACAGTCCAATTTATATGGCCTTTGTTAGTAGTACTTCATGCTACAGTACATTGTCAGCGCTCTCACCATCTGCCTCCTTATACCCCTCCCACTTTTTTGGTGAATATCAACCTTTTCCCCTGTTTATGCTACCTCTGAACTGTGCACCCCAAAGTACAATGGGTACAATGTTAATAAATACATGTATGTACACACTTCTGTTTACCTTACTAACACGTCTGGCTGTGGATGTTTTTTTAAGCGTGATCAAGAGTAGTAGTACTAGGACAACTATCACAATAATAGTGATGATGATACCCACAACCAGACCAGCAACTTCCCCTCCACTGAGGCCAACATCATTTCCTACAAAAAGACAGGTACGAACCTAGTGTCAGGTACGAACCTAGTGTCAGGTACGAACCTAGTGTCAGGTACGAACCTAGTGTCAGGTACGAACCTAGTGTCAGGTACGAACCTAGTGTCAGGTATGAACCTAGTGTCAGGTACGAACCTAGTGTCAGGTACGAACCTAGTGTCAGGTACGAACCTAGTGTCAGGTACGAACCTAGTGTCACACTAACTACCTATAACTACGTATCAGAGATTTGGTATGTATACTCTCTCTACGTAGGCATGGCACTGAAAGGCCCATTAGACTTTTATAACAAATGAAACAGCTCAGAACATCCTTCACCACCTGGTGTGCTTTACAATACTTATTTAGTTAAAATATTACAAGTGAGTTTATGTGTCTTGCTATGGGCTCCTTGAAAACATTATTATGAAGATCTCAATTATCAGACGAATTGATCAATTAAAGGATGAGGCTTGTCATAATGTGTTCCAGGAAGATAGTGGCAATTAATATATGAAACATCTTTCTCCATACATTCAGTGCTTTGCATAAAACACCCTTTTCAAATGATACCCCAAATCACAGTCTTAGGCATTCCCCAAGGCCAATTACTTATATGTATTGCAGCATCATGTGCTTTATCATGGAAGAGGTGGTACTGAAGTGAAATTTGAGATGTGGTAATCTGTTTGTGATATGATTCTCTACATGGCTTATGTACCTTATGTAGAACTAGGGAGCTAGTGCATGTGCTATTTGTGTGAAGATAGCTCTATGACATTGTATGGTTGTCCTTTGCAACACGTGTCCTGAAAGGTTTTCTGTGTGGATCAAACCGTACATTTTAGCTCTTCTCACTTATTGCGGAAACACAAGTGCATGGTGATTATGCAATTAATGCATAATTACACATCCAAAATAGATAACCTACTTTAATAGGAATATTAAGTAGAGTCTCTATGGCAATGATTCGGCAAAGGCTTCTCCAATGCAATCACTATCCACTTGTGTCTCCTATCAACCAAGTAAGTATGGTTAGGCCCACTAGCTTTTAAAGTTATGACTTTCCTTAATGCTATATGTGCATGATTTGTTTAAGTTTGTGTGATGGGGGACTTGCACTTATGTTATCCCAGTGTGGCAGGTGTTTGTGAAGACGTGATGGATGTGCACACCTGGGTGTATACAGCCACGTGGGTGATGCACATATTCCCTATACTGATGAAAGCTCACATATTAGAACAGCGCTGCCCAGGAGTCCCTGGCTTGTCTAATCCCATGAGGTTCTTTTATGTATATTTTGTGGCATGTATATTTTGTACAGTAGTAACAGAAAGAATGTTAGCTTACTTGATGTAGAGACAGTTGAATCACCTGAAATCAAGAGAAAAAAAATTATTTATTCTCCATATGTGTATATAGCATTATTGCTCTCATACCAAAAGTGTATGTGTGTCTTGCCCTCTCCCCTTGTATATCAACCGCTGTAATGGTCAGAGTGTGTGTACCAGTAAACTGTGAAGTATCAAACACCTGGTCCAAGGTACCTACATGTGGATGACATTATGGCAGTGACAAAATAATACAGAATGACATGTTCCATGCCATGTTAATGCCATGTGATGTAACCTGGTTATACATAGAGATCACTCACATGGTTGAGGGGGCTCATTGTCAACTGAACATGTCAATGACTCCAACGTACGGTTAGTTTCACATGTGATTCTGACTTTTCCGTCAGAGAGGGCCTCATTCATACAGGTTAGTTGATGGAATACGTCTTCAATTACCAAACAAACAGAAAGCCATTGAAATGACACTGTACTGCTAGTATAACCAATCAACTAACCCCTGAAGCCTCCCTGAAATTCTATCCTATTGGAGATATAGAAGCCATCCTCGTCTAGAATTGTTATTTCCAGAATGTGTGGGCCCTCACAAAATTCTAGCAGATTAATCAGTACTGGCAATGTACCTGAAGTGAAGGAGAGGATAATGTATGAATATAACAATACAGGATGAGAAATATGTACCTCCCGTGACAGATAGATAAATCTGGTGAGTGATTAAATTAATGCACACTTACAAACTTGAAGTGGACTGCCATCGTATGAGCAGTAGATTTTGACTAGAGGACCACCTGTTGTATTACAAGTGACAATCAGTTCATTAGAACTGTCTTCACATTCATTCTTAGTGCAGTTGAATGTTGGTGGGTCTGGTTGCCCAGTTGGAGCAGCTAGAAAAAATAGCAACAAGATTATGTGGCTCATTGCCATACCATCTGCACTGAATGTTCCTTACTTTCATCACCTATCCACACTTCGGTCTCAAATGGATTGAAAATAAAGTCCCCACTCACAATACTACCAACTACCAAAAGCTTCTCGGAGTGCTCTCTTTCATCATCATCCACAATGGTAATATCAATACACCGTCTAATGTTAGTTCTAGTGATAGATCTTTCTTCAGAGAGAGTAGTATAATCATCAGGTGCTGTAGAAGTAGGTGTGGATCACAGTTTCTCTATCTCTATATTTTAAGTACACACTTACCCACTGCATAGTCAGTTGCAGCTTGTTGAGTTTGTACATTAAATCTCAGTGTAATGTCACTGGCAAGTGTTCCCTGTAAAACTCCAACACATATTTCAACTGATTCTGTTCCTTCAAATACAGTGTACCATGGCTCCTCAAATCCAATTACAATATCTGAAAAAGACATACACATTTCATTCACTCAATATCATGACATCATCACTTACTGTCGTCATCCACAATAGTGACTTGGGCAGTATCTTGCCCAATTTGTATTTTGTTGGAAGTGCCTGAGGCTAGAGAGAGGGTCAGAGTGAACACTTCATTTCCTTCAGTTACACTGTCTTCAATAATCTCCAGTGGTACTGGCCATGAGTTATCAAATGGAGTGAATGTAATAGATATGGGTAGAGGTCCAATAGAGAAATCCACAGCTGTTGGAGTGAAAGATTTAGCATGAGCAAAACATCTACGTACTGACTTACAATTTAATGCAGTGTGTCCTGCTGGATCCAAGGTAACAATCACCACAATATCTGTATCCACAACAACACTGTTCTCCTTCTGGATCATTATGGCATTGTCCAGCTGTCCACTGCTTTCCACAAATGAATAATTAGCCATTGCAAAACCCAAAATTAGAACTGCAAGCATGATTTTAAATGATCAATTATATGTGCATACAGCAATATTTTCTGATTTACCATCATCATCCTCTATGAAAATTGTTGAATTGATACGGTCATACATGAAGCTTCCTTCAGAGTTAGTCACTTCAAAGTGGACTGTAAATATCTCAGTGTCCTCTATCCTATTGTCATTGGTAATGCTGATGTTGAAGCACTGTTCAGAGATAGTCTCAGTTATGTTTCCACTCATGAGAAAGACAAAGGCACCGAAATCGTCCAAATCTATAGAATAGTATACAGTAATGTTGGGCATAATTTTGCAACTACATTTTTAAGGAGCTTAATATTCCTAGGAATTGTGTGATGTATGTGTATTGGTTACACCCTCTCACCAGCAGTGGATGGTGTGACACTGATGAAGAAGGTTACAAATCCACCATTTGACAGGGAGCCAACATCACTATTTGCTAGCACACACACCTCCACATAGCCATAGGACTCAACTACTGTGTACATGTCTCTATTGAATCCAACTGTCACCACTGAAGAGTGTACAAGCAGGAAAATCATTGGTATTATATAAAGTATTTCTCACCATCATTATCTTGTATTGTGACAAGTGTTGTTTGTCGTCCAATTGAAATATAGCTAGAGACCTTTGTAAGCTGCAAAGTAATGAGCTCATCTCCCTCGGCAAACTGGTCATCAGTGATGTTCAACACTATGGCTCTTTGGTTCTCCATAGGGGTAAAGGTTACACTGAAGGGCAATAGACCAGTATTAAAGTGAAAATCTCCACCTATAAAATAGACAAGGAATTATGCTTCACAGTGTGCTTTTATTCATTTTCTACTACTGATGAACACACTTTCTGCAGCAGTGGAGGTTGGGAGCATGGCCACCTGGACTGTAAAGGTCTGGCTGATGGTGACATTGTTCTCTCTAATGATGTAGATAGTACCTTGTCCTACACCTTCACTGAATGTGTACTGAGCCATCTCAAAACCAATCTGAAGCTCTGTGGAGAGGATTTTATTGTGTATCAGCACTGTTTAGAATGAAGCTTATTACCATCATTGTCAATAATGGCAACAGAGCTGATGTTGGAACTGATAGTGACAAGGTTCTCAGTGGAGCCAGGCAATGAGATAAGAAACACATAGAAAATTTCTTGTGGTTCTAGTACATCATCATCCTCAATTGGAATATCATAGCAAGCCTGTGGATTTCCTTCACTAAGTGTACCATTGTCCATTAGTATTTCATAATCACGTGCACCTGTGGTTAGGAATCTTATAATATATAAACAGAAAAGACTATACTCCCTCCTCCCTCTTCTCATGTTGCCTTTCAATGGACATACCAAATGCACTGCCATCCACTGTCTGAACATTGAATTCAAGGATGACACCAGGAGCCAAGTTTCCTGTGGTTACCCTAACACAGACCTCTACATCATCTTGTTCCACAACAGTATACGTTGACTCTACAAATCCAATTGTGCCCACTACAGGGAAAAGAGATGTAAGTACACAATGTAATGCTGATGGTGGTTAAAGTGTTTGTGGTACAATAATGCTATGCTCAGTTGTACCATTCCAAACATCAGTTATTCCTATCCATATAATTATAGCATATGCTATTACTGCTTCTTACTATCATTGTCCTCAATTGTGATTCGTGTATGGTTTAGTGTTCCAATCTTAGCTCCAGAGCTGGTTTGACCACCAATTGTTGGGGAGGTCAGAGAGAGCACAAAGTCCTCCTCTCCTTCCACTAATAGGTCATCAATGATCTCCAGAGAGATAGCTAACTGCTCTGTTGTGGGCTTAAACTTGAGAGTTTGGCCACTAAAGTTATAGTCCATGCCTGAACAAGAAATTATGCTTTGTACATACACAACCCACTAGACCTCACTATTAGCTGTATACAATGTACCTAAGGTAGAACTTCCCCCGGTAATGACAAGTGAAATGGTAATATTATCACTGGTCTGGACATCAGCAAAGTTCTCCTTGACAATGTAGACTGTACTGTTCACAAGTCCATTACCCTCAGCCAAGCTATACTCAGGTTGACTAAATCCAAAGTAGAGTACTGCAAAGAAGAAAAAACAAAGCATGAGTGACTACTGTTTAATTTACAGATAATATAATCAAGTAGTCCATCATGACTTTACCATCATTGTCCAGAATAATAATTTCTGTTTGATTATCAACCATCACTGTGATGTCTGAGCCTCCTGTAATGTTGAACTCTATAAAAACACTTTCGCTGGGCTCAATTAATGTGTCATCAATGATGGTCACATTGTAGCATTGTTCATCATTGACACGGCTGAGAGTTGCTAGTGCAGGGAGTCCAGTTACAGTATAGTCCAGTGCTGTATGTACATAGAGAAGATGGAGTACATAATGTGCATAGGGGAAAATGCAAGATAGATAGAAGCTAGACTTAAAAACTCACATATGGCAGTATCAGACAAAGTATAAATCACAATTTCCACAGCAGAATTAGAATCCAACTGTCCTAACAGCAGAACACAAACTAACACATGTGAGTCCACACCCTCAATAACTGTGTAATCCAACTGCTCAAAACTGATGGAGAGTGCTATATAGGTGAGATCAAATAGTTATCATGAAGGGTGTAGTGTGAACAAAAAAAGTATATATTTGAGGCTCTGGTAGTACTTTACCATCATCATCAATGATTCGTACAGTTGCACTATCTTGATCAGTAGAGGTATTCAATGAGGGAGGGGTTGTCCCTGTAATCATGGCATGTATGAAAAAGGTCTCTGGAGACTCGGTGCTTGTGTCATTGAAGATTTCAAATGTGTGAGTGGACCGTGTATTGGAAGACGATATAGTTCCAGTAGAAGGTAAGGCAGTTGGACCGTAGTCAGAATTTTCTGTATGTTTACATATACATTCTCAATAGCTATCATGGAACATGTCTAGCACCTACATGTAGGTACACTGACCAACCTGTTGCAGTTCCGGGGGAAGTTGTGATAGTGTACTCTATAGATGTGCCTTCTAGGTTCCCAGAGAGCAGCAGAACAGCTACCTCCACACTGCCACTCCCTTCCATGATTGTGTACGCCACTTGTTCAAATCCAATAGTAGCAGCTAACACACATGAAGGAAGGTAGGAGAAGAATACAAGAATGCTGAATTCAAATGTTCTAACCATCATTATCCTGAATCACAATCTCTGCACGATCAGGTGATATGACATTATTGATCCGGACTAAAGTGCTGCTGACAGCAGTGAGGGTCAGGAAGAAGGTCTCATTCCCCTCGAGGAGGGAATCATCAGTTATTGGTATTGACAGGTTGACAGATGGGTTATCATTGTCTATTATCACTGTGAAATCTGCACTTCCAAAGTCACTGGATGCTTGGAGAACATGAGTAAAAAGGCAGCATATTCATTTTATGTCTCTACAATGTATTCAGCAGACTAGTATGATCACATATTGAGACCCCTTTGCAATTTAAATACAAAGGATATCCTGTAATGTACATACATTAGCATATAGTACTATGTGCATTTTGTGCATTTGTCCCATGCATGCCCTGTATTCATATTACAGTGAACTCTCAGACACTCCAAATAACGGACTTCTACAAAAATAATAGACGAACCTCCACGTCACATTGTCAAGTCAAATTCACTATATACAAAACACCTAAATAGTGGACATCTCTTATTTCCCGACAACGGACAGGGAGAACTGCACCGCATGATCAAGCTCCATAGAAAAGTTATTCTGAATAACGGATGGTAGCCTTAACCACATCCAACAACTGCCGCCGCCATCTCTATATATAGATCTACGTATGTCCCACTAATTGTGCGCAAGTGCAGCAATGTCCTGACTTGCTCCACTGACATTCAATTAGGAGTTTTCTGTCCACTAAAGAGTGGATGTACACTCGAATGAATGAACTACTGAATGACTGTTATATTATGTTATTGGCTCCAATGTTTCATCATATTTAACGTTCCAACAATCCGGACATACCCCAAATAACAAACAGTAGGCCTTACACCAAAGTGTCCGTTATTCGGAGAGTACTATATTCTATTATCTGTCTAAATATACGGTGGTACATACACTTGATTTATATGAAAAGTAGAGTGTGCTTTTAATATCCACTTACCTACAGCTGTTCCTCCATAACTTAGAGATACACTGAAGGTTCCAGAGATACTCTCCCTAATCAAGTCTAGTGATGACTGGAGAGATACTTTCACTTGCACCTCTCCCTCTTCCTCACTTGTTATGTACTGCATACTGGAGAATCCAACACTTGCATCTGTGAAGTATGACACACAATAGCTACTGCCTATTTTCATGCCACCTACAACGGGCCGATTCAGTGCACACGTGCACGTAACTTAAAACTCACGTATTACATTATGGTACGTGCAGTGCAAATCAATTGCTGTTATGCTGTACGACGCTCCTCGTGCTAACTAATTATCGAGCCCACCTATACCTAGTGACCAATGCGTCATTGGAAAATCTCAGTGCACACATAAAATTAGAATTATAACAAACACTACGAGTAGATTCTACATTGCGAGTCATAGAAAAACTCGGCCTGTTGTCACAACTAGGTTGGCTCACTCCGCTCGCCAAGTATGGCATAGAGTACTCGCCAATTATGGCATAGAATACTAACCATCATTGTCTTTTATACAGATCCAAGGTAACCACATCTGTTGGTCAGAACAACCACAGATTTTTGCAGATTATACTGCACCTTGTTTCTCATGCCTTTGTCTGCATACTGCCCACTGTTATCTCTAGCTACTTCCTTTAATATTATAATGAAAATGCTTTTTGGTCTGAGACAACCCTTATTATTGAAGTACAACCCACCATCATTGTCTCTAATGCAGATCCGAGTCTCTTCTTCAATAACTGTGTAGGCCATGATACTGGCATTTGACACAACAGCCATTAGAGTGAAACATTCTGTAGGCTCAATATTTGGATCATCTTCAATAGTGACATTGAAGCAGACAGACGTTTGAGTACTGTTAAGAATGATCTGCTGAGGATTAGCTGGGAGTTTATAGTCGTCCATCAACAGGGCTGTTACAAGAGACACATTTAATACTTGCATGCATATTTCGAATTATTGGACTTACCACTAGCATTCGTTGCTGTTGGTGAAATGTCTACATTCAGTGTAACAGAACTACTCATTAAGGAGCCTTGCTCACTGGAGAAGCAAACCTCTACTGTGCTATTTGTTCCTTCAGTGACATTTTGTTCAGGACTATCAAATCCAATGGCAATATCTATTAATGTGGGCACAGTGTTGAGATCATTGATCATATATATGACATGACTTACCATCATTATCAGTTATGAGAACAGTAACAAGTTCTCTACTGGCATCAATTTGGTAATTGAAAAGATGTGCATCAGATCTCCGGGAGATTGATAAAAGAAATGTTTCATTCTCCTCAGCAAAGAAGTCATCAACTATTTCAATAGGATCAACTGACACTTTTTGTTGGTCTGTCCTGAGCAGGATAGTATAATTATGCTTATGAGGACCAATAGATAGTGATTTAACATCTTCATCTGGTGTAGGATGGAGAGGGACAGAGAGAGTGAGAGAGAGAGAGGAATAAAAATTAATGACAGAGACAAAACCTCTGCAGCAAGCAGTACACAGTGTTGTTTTATCTCCAACCTATCACAGCTGAGCCTGTAGGGTTACTGGAATCCGGCAGAATGAAAATGTTTACTGTAATGTTAACTTCAGATTCCTGGTTATTCAGCTTTTCAATATTGAAGGTGTTAGTCAGCACTCCAATACTCTCAGGAAAAGTAAATGAGATATTTTCAAAACCAAGAGAAATACCTGAAGATAAGATAGTGAAAGATCACTACACACTCTTAATTTATGATATTTTACATACCATCATTGTCCCCAATGCGAATAATTAGAACATCCCTGCCTGGTCTCCATGCGACTCTGTTTGTTGGATCATTTTCTATTTCTAATACAAATACAAATCCTTCTTCAGCAGCTTCATTAATAAGATCATCAAAAACAAAGGACTCTTCCCTCTCAACCTCCACATCTTCTGCTGAAAGTGGAAAATCTATTGAGAAAACAGTGTTGTTGAAGTCTCTTCGACCGTTTGGTTCCTCTTCATCTGAAGGGAAAATTTGTAGATGAATTTGATATTACAGTGAAGATTTTCAAAGTCTTATTGAATAGAGATACACATGTTAACAATTCGCGTTCACCTGAGCCCCTGAAGTTTTACTTGCTACGCAGCAGTACGTCACTGTGACAACTGTTACATCCTGCATGTTTGGTATGCGCTGGCATCTGTCACGTTTTGCGCTTCGCCTTCTTGCGCTTGGGGGAGTACTGTCGCGCATGTAGTCTCTTGTCTAGGTTCTTATAGGCCTCTGTGGTGGCTATACCACACCACCTCAGAATTGTGGTATGTCGCGTTTGAAATTGGCATAAGTTAGCGCGGAGTATACTTCCAATCGTTCCTTACTCATCTACCGCCTGTAGCTAATAAACTGCAAATTTGATACAACAATGCTAGAAAATACAACTTGCGGACTGTTCCTTATTGGCCAAAAGGTTGTATATAGGCCTATACGTTGGTGAGTGATCATAATTTCTCCAAATTCCGCACGTTTATTCCAGTTAGGGATGCATATTCTGACTGTATGAACTCTGGTATGAACTCTCACGATTGTTTGCTATGTTTCACAAACTACAAAGCCAGCCAAGAGTGGGAAGTTATACCTAACCATTTTTATGCGCGCCATGTCTCTATCGTGCGCACCTGCTGTGCAAGGCTACAAATCAGTTTTGATTGAGTCCTAGAAAGGGACACCAGTTTATGTTTATAGCGTTGATGGCGAGCGACGTAATCAGAATTACCCCGTGATCAATTGGGTTACATTACTGCTGCAAATACCCTTCACTAGAATATGCCGAGCGAACACCTGTAGAATATCTAGCTACAGTCATCAAGAGCGCATAATAAAATGGAAAAAAGTGGGTAAGTTATAGCTTGACTTCAATAAACGCGCGCGCGCCCGCAGTCGTGGGCACGACACGCACTCCATTTTGTCATGCGCTCTTGACGTGACATTTTTGTTTTGTTTGGTTTTGGTTTGCGTTGTATTGTCTTGTTTTGTTTGTGCATGTTGTCTGGGCATTTCTTTATTTATTTCTTTATTTTTTCTTTCCCTTAATTGTTATTGTATAGGTTATTGTATAGGTTATCTATAGTCGTTTAGAAAAAAAAAACGCATGGATAGTGTGCGCACACAGGAGAAGGCCGGGAAAGGTCTAGCAGTGCGCAATTGCTCACATTCAGCTGGATCAGAAATTTCAGCGACATCATCAAGAATACTTTGTGCAAATATTCTGGAGGAATGAGCGTTGCGGTAGTTCTCAAAACCACTGACAGTGAGTGGTATCACTCTCAATACGACTTCGTCGGTTAGATCAGACTGAGAGAACCGTCGTATTTTGAAATCTTCATTATCTCCTTCCGTCACGCCACGGTCAGTCTCCTTAAATCCCAATTCAATATCTTGAGCGGCTGCAGGAAAATAGACTAGGTATACGGATATGCATTCACATTTAAAAACGGGACAGGACTGCTTAATACTATTCTTCACTTGACTCTTGCTAGAATGATGGTGGGACTCCAACTGCTTAGCATAAGTATTTCCACCTAGTCTACTATATATATGCGTTAGGTTGCAGTATAGTATGAAGTAGCATACCAGTTTCATAGAACACGAGCACACAGATAGCTAGAGCAAGTAGCTTCGCCATGAGCATTTTTCTATTGCAAGACTGGCTATAGTAGACCTTTATAGATTAGGTGCACGTGCACCTTTGTATATATTTTGAGTTATGGGGGGTGGGCATAATGTGGACCCACTTCATTCTTTCATTCTAAGACAGATAATATAAGTGTATGTACATCAAGTAGAATGTAAATGATCTAGGTGTATATAATACCAGGAAAAGTAGGTCCGGCAGACGGAAAGCAATTAGATAGCTATACTTTGACTGCTCACCAGAGAAAAGGAAACATTAGAAAGCAAAGCTTGCGTATGTAGTTAACGTGCGTAACGTATATGTGTTTATTATTATTAACCCTCGGCGCGCATGCGCAGCGAGGGTTACGGTAGTTGGTCTGTGTGTGTGTGTGTGTGTGTGTGTGTGTGTGTGTGTGTGTGTGTGTGTGTGTGTGTGTGTGTGTGTGTGTGTGTGTGTGTGTGTGTGTGTGTGTGTGTGTGTGTGTGTGTGTGTGTGTGTGTGTGTGTGTCTGTTAAGTCACATCTCACCTCTGGAGCGTCTGTTTGGCCTGATGATACAAAGTGCCTAAGTCACATTAATAATTTAGGGGATTCCTTATTTCTACAAGATGACTTAAATCTTCTGACTTCCTGGAGTAATCATTGGAAGCTCATCTTCAATACACTAAAGTGTGTTGTTCTTAGATTCTCTCCAAGTCTATCAATCTCAGCCCCTAGTCCAACTTACTACATCTCTGGCCATCCTGTTTTACAAAGGGAATTTCACAAAGATCTGGGTATTGTTATGTCTCATGACCTCTCGTGGGATAATCATTACAAATATATTTTGTCAAATGCATACAAGATGCTTGGGCTTCTCAGACGTACATTCCCAAAGGTGGATTGTGTTCAAGCCAAAAAGGCTCTCTATCTCTCTCTTGTAAGATCTAAACTTACTTACTGTTCACCTATATGGAGGCCTCATTTCTAAAAGATATAGAGAACGTTCAACGAAGAGCTACAAAATTTATTACAAATGATTATTCTTCCGACTACAAATATCGTCTAATCTGTCTTCAAATACTACCACTAATGATGCAATTTGAGCTAAATCATGTTATGTTTTTTGTGTCCTCTATTCGAAACCCTACTAAATCATTTAATATTTTACAGTACGTTAACTTTTCAGGAAATTTTACTAGGGCCTCGGTTAATTACAAACTTGTTCATCATATGTCTAGAACCAATAAAGTCAAGCATTTCTACTTCCATCGTTTACCCAGACTTTGGAACTCTCTTCCTACCATCAATCTTGACCAGTCTTTGAGTTCCATCAAGTTCAAACTACGTCAGTTTTTCTGGAGCCATTTTGTAAACACTTTAACCCAGAAAATCCATGTACATTCCACTTTATCTGCCCATGTGCAAAGTGTGCTGTTCTTCCTGTTATGTATAACTTTAATCATTCCACTCTGTAGTGTGTTGGTCTGGTAGTTAAATTTGCGGCTGTTAGTGCCTGTACTAACGGACCGGACCCTCAGTACTGTTATATTTTGTATCATGCTCTTTGTTTTTCCCTTCCTTTTAGTTCATGTACTGTAAAGCAATAATAATAATAATAATAATAATAATAATAAAATACTGTCATGTAGATCTACTCATGATCAGTACATGCGTAGATCTAGTATGTGTAGCCTCGTCCCCAGGTTCTCCCCTCGCGCGCGCACAAATGACCTTTGCACTGAACAAAACTGCCTTTACGTAAGTAGAATTCGAGTGACAGTCGTAACGTCCGAAAATATACCCTGCCCGTTTAGTATTGGGGTCGAAGGTCAATGTACCTGGGTACGAGGCCGAAGCTACGTAGGTAACTTCCGCAAGTATAAAATTAATACCACATATTCAGATGAAGTGCATGTTGCATGCGTAGAATGTAAATGGATCTGGGATATAAATAACAGGAAAAGGTAGGTTGGGCAGGCGGAAAGCAATGACTACATCGTTGGGCAGGCGGAAAGCAATGACTACTGTAACAATCGAATAGTTGTGCATATAAAATAGCAGGTTGGGCAGGCGGAAAGCAATGACTACATCGAATAGCTATGCATACTAGAGAAGAGGAAACACTGATCCTATTCAGTAGAAGCAAAGGTTGGGGGAATTGTGTAGGTCGTTAACCAAAATCTATGCTAGTAAGCAGTACTAGTATACATGCATTGTGAGTTCGCTCACTGTGAGACTCGTATATACTACTCTTAATCGTTTCGTGCTTACATCACTTGCATAAGCTTCAAAGTTTAAATACTTCGTTCTTTAATTACAGACTACCACATATTCAGATGAAGTGCATGTGAAGCGTGTAGAATGTAATGGATCTGGGCATATAAAATAGCAGGAAAAGGTAGGTTGGGCAGACGGAAAGCAATGACTACATCGAATAGCTATGCATACTAGAGAAGAGGAAACACTATAATCCTAATCAGTGGAAGCAAAGGTTTAGGGAATTGTGTACCTATATAGTTAACCAAAATATATGCTATAGTAAGCAGTACTAGTATACATACATTGTGAGCTCACTGACTGTGAGCACTCGAACAGGCAATACACCAGCATGCATTGAGCTCTAGATTGTGTGACTATACTCATTGCAGAATAAGCTGGCCATACCACTGTCAAGTATACATATATATAATGTACCACAATATTTCCTTGTCCAAATTCTTGCGAAATTCTTCTCATATTATTGCGTTCTACTATTAACGTGTGCACATCATGTTCTCATGCCTCCCTCAAGTGCATTATTTAGACACGTGGCTCAGTGTTCCATATTTTGTGTTCTAACAAACATTTTAATATGACAATACAATTGACCTTGGTGTTATTCTGGTAAGTACAATATTTTGTAGTGTAGAATTTCATATATAATGTGTACTTCCTTCATTTGAAGTAATGCTATTTAGACTGTCCAGAATATTAATGTTTAAGTGTAGAATGCAGAAATGACTACTGACCATCAGTCCATAAGACAATATTTTGTCTCTCCTGAAAAATTTTATTATTCATATGTATCTGTCTTAGAAACTCAAGTAATTGCTACAGTTAATTGAGTTTCTCATTGCTTTTGAATTTTTCCTAAACATAACTACAAATAAAGAAAAGTTAATGACCCTTCATAATTGTAGTGATTGCATGTATGTTATTTGTGTAACTTGCATTATGAGAAACTGCTGGATTAGCTAGAACTCAATCTTTACACTAACTATGTTGATAGTAATATAACCTTTCCCTCTCACTCACTTCCAATACTCACACTAATCATTCTTTATTATTAAAGACCACCATATCTGTTCTACAACAGCCACCTCTCTTAGAGATTCAAGGCAGATGGTTAGTGTTTTTTGTGTGTACAGCTATATCTATTATTTTGTGTAAATTCTTGACAGTCCAAACATACCTTCTTATGAAAAAGGAAGTACATGGTATGAAATTCTTTAATGTAACTCCATACTAAAATAATATTTACAAGTGTTTAGGTTGGGTATCAGACAAATTGTTATGTGTGTGGTGAGTCTTAGAATCAATACACCTGGGTAGACCTACTAAATATAGGCTGTTGAAGTTAGTGTTGTGTTACTATATATATAACTCTCACAGTTGGAGCAGCTGAGACAACCACACCCTTGTTATTTTTAGCCACTGTTTGTGTAGTGCTAATTATTAGCTGATGGGATAGATCTAGAGCTTGCCAATGCATTTGAAAACTGGCTGGTGGAAGCAATGATGGATTAGTACATGTCATGTATTGATTTGAGAGAAGTCGACTGACATACTTTCTCTTTTGAAGGTCAACTGACATACTTTCTTCTTTTGAAGTACAGAAAGCAGGAGTCTAAAAGTCAGTAGACTCTCTATATAAGGATGCCTCCAACATGCCTATTAACCATTACGCAGTGGCTACGTATACAGAACTGGCACCCTGGTGTTGCCGCATAGGTGGAACCCTCTTACCGTAGACCCCCCAGTCCACCAGTCCTAGCAGTAGTGGACCCATCCTAGAACTGGGGTCCACCCTTCCCTTCAGTGACTACGTATACAGAACTGGCACCCTGGTGTTGCCGCATAGGTGGAACCCTCTTACCGTAGACCCCCCAGTCCACCAGTCCTAGCAGTAGTGGACCCATCCTAGAACTGGGGTCCACCCTTCCCTTCAGTGACTACGTATACAGAACTGGCACCCTGGTGTTGCCGCATAGGTGGACCCCTCTTACCATAGACCCCCCAGTCCACCAGTCCTAGCAGTAGTGGACCCATCCTAGAACTGGGGTCCACCCTTCCCTTCAGTGACTACGTATACAGAACTGGCACCCTGGTGTTGCTGCATAGGTGGACCCCTCTTACCGTAGACCCCCCAGTCCACCAGTCCTGGCAGTAGTGGACCCGTCTTAGAACTGGGGTCCACCCTTCCCTTCAGTGACTATGTATACAGAACCGTCACCCTGGTGTTGCCGCATAGGTGGAACCCTCTTACCGTAGACCCCCAGTCCACCAGTCCTAGCAGTAGTGGACCCATCCTAGAACTGGGGTCCACCCTTCCCTTCAGTGACTACGTATACAGAACTGGCACCCTGGTGTTGCCGCATAGGTGGACCCCTCTTACCGTAGACCCCCCAGTCCACCAGTCCTGGCAGTGGTGGACCCGTCTTAGAACTGGGGTCCACCCTTCCTAAGGCTAGTGGACCTGGGGGGGATCCACCGATTCTAGGACAAGTGGACCCCCCTGAACAGATGGACCCCCATCTGCTAGGTATTAGGAGTAAATCATTACACATGTTGTTATTGTTGCATGCAATTATCCCTTGTCTGCATACACAAATTGTAATTCCTCTTTGTGGTAGTGTGAACTCTGAACTTCAAACTATATCATTTCCTGCATACATAAGTTGTGTATGGTCATATCGCAATCATTTGTTCACTGTGCACCACTCGGATTATTACAATCTTGTTTCTTTAATTTTTGGCACTACCATCCCTACATCCTTAAACAACTTTATATTACATATATACGTCAAGCTAATATATTTGCTAAAATACAGTTTCATTAACATTATACATTTTGCAGTATGTACTAAATTATGTGCTACATATGTGTATAAAAAAATAATAAAGCATGCAAAAATAGCTCATGGCAACTACCCTGTTTAGGTGTTTAGTATCGTATTTGTAAAAAGCAGTACAGTAAATTGTGTTCCACCAACCCCTACATCCTCTCTTCTTTCTGAGCTGGTGTTAATCTGATAAATATGAGGATAAAAGTATACACTTATTTGAATATCAAGAGAGATTTAAAATCTGTATATATACTTATCGATCCATGTCAAACTACTTGGCAGGCTTTCTAGAGAGCTATTCCACCTTGTTCATGGTAAGTCAAAGCATTTCTAATAGTTCACATATACCCTGATTGCTGAGTTGGATGTAGCATTCTCTCTGACTGTAGCAAATGGCTACGTGATAGCTTATACCCTTTTCTCCTGACTACTCTATTAGACTGAAACTTGATTCATATAGCTACTCTCTCACCTTTATGTTGTGGGTTTGGAATAATGGTGGAGAGATCACAATTGGAATCATTTGAAGATGTATCTATGCTACCAGCAGATGAGATGAACACCAATGAAAACCTAAGGATGACAAGTGTAAAAACAATTTCATACCAAATAATGAAGCTAGTAGGGATGAAAGTGCCAAGAAGTATAAAAACAAGGAAGTATCTATGCAGCAAACAGAGGATGAGGGCATGCAACAATAATAGTATGCATAGCCCCATTAAATACAAGATGTAGGGAGGAGGTTCACACATGTTATTATTGCTGCATTCCATCATCCACTGCTTTGCTGCATAGATACTTGCTTGTTTCTATACTTTTGGCACTTTCATCCCTACATGCTTCACTATTTCATATGAAAATTTTACACTTGTTCCACTGGTTTTTTCATTGTACAAATGCATAAGTGCCTTTCCTATATACACTTGTGTACGCTTGAGTCCCACCCTTATATTCATATGTATGAAACGTGCAACGCACAAGAAAATGGCTTAAATGTTGCTTAGGCTTCTATTGGACAGTTGCATCACTTTGTATCAGTTACTTATTTTGCAGTGGTTGCTCACTTTTGACACAACCATTACTAACTCACTGTACCAAATGACACTGACTTAAGACTCACAGTGCCTCTGAATGAAAGTTTATAGCTACAAACTCTGGTCTTTTAGTATGACTGATAATCTATGGATGTGGTTTCTTGTATAACTGATAGATGGACTTTAGTCTGTGTCCAGAACAATATATCTATATCCTTTCTTTTGTCTTACCAGTATTTGAAACATAGGCAGTATTTTATGTTCTATAAGTGTGTTCATATAAAACTTTAAATGATCTAGAGATGAAAGTGTAGAAACAAGGACGCATCTATGCAGCAAGGCATGGGATGATGGTATGCAGCAAAATTATGTATGGCCCTGTAATATAAATGATGTAGGGAAGCAAGTTGTGCATTTCCTTGTTGCATGCCATCATCCTCTCCTTGCTCTTGACAAGAAATGGCTGAGGACTGCATCCAATACACTTTCACTCAGGACCTTTGGGCACTCCATCCCTACACTCTTCAACGAAAACACTTTTACACTTTTCGCTGCTTTTACACCTATAATTTCTGTGCATGTGTGTACTCCTACTGCATGTGTAAACATTCCGTATGATCACTCTTGATGCAATGTTGTTAGAGAGATGGAAGACAACATCATCAAGCTCTGGTTCTGGCCAAGTGATGAAAGATCATCACCTTTTGACACTTTTTACTGTTATGTCTAAACTCCATTATTGTTTTGTTCATTTGCTTTTCAGTGCATGTGTCAGGCAAGACTAATATATGACATGATACTGTTACTATCATCTTTGATATGGGAGTGTAGCTGGGGCAGACCTAGCTGGATTGTTTACAGGAGGAGCAGGTCTATCTGGGATGTTGAATTGTGGGGCAGGCCTAGCTGGATTGTTTACAGGAGGAGCAGGTCTATCTGGGATTTTGAATTGTGGGACACACCAAGCTGCAGGAGGAGCAGGTCTAGCTTGGATGTTGAATTGTGGGGCAGGCCTAGTTGCAGGAGGAGCAGGTCTAGCTGGGATGTTAAATTTTGGGATAGGCCTAGCTGTAGGAGGAGCAGGTCTAGCTGGGATGTTGAATTGTGGGATAGGCCTAGCTGTAGGAGTAGCAGATCTAGCTGGGATGTTTAATTGTGGGACAGGCCTAGCTGCAGGAGGAGCGGGTCTAGCTGGAATGTTGAATTGTGGGGCAGGCCTAGCTGCAGGAGGAGCAGGTCTACCTGGAATGTTGAATTGTGGGGCAGGCCTAGCTGCAGGAGGAGCAGGTCTAGGTGGGATGTTGAATTGTGGGGCAGGCCTAGCTGGATTTTTTAAGAATTTGTAGGTTAAAGTGTCATAGATGAAATGAGTTATCTTAGGTCTGAGGTGCATGGACCGACACATAATCTCCTTTGGAATAACTGGGTCTCCATAAAAACTGCACTGAAATTTGGAAAATGTCCTCAATATTTACTATACTCACCCATGTGCTTCCTGTTCAGTAGGGGCATCTTGTTGCCCACCATCTGTGGTGTCAGTAGGACCACTATGCGGCTTGGACATGAAACTCTCCTCTTGCAGGTGATCTGAGAGATAGGGCCAAATTTTATGACATATACATATATGTTAGATAATGAATGAATCCAAGGGATCTACATAAATTTAACACTACAGATAGCCCGAGGGTTTTTGAATTTGCATAGACCCTGTGGCCTCGTTATCTAACGTATTTAGTGCATTGCACTTGTTTTATCAGTATTTTGTAATCTTGCTCACATGCACGGATGAACATGTGCATGTTGATTTCATGTAGACTTGTAGATTGAGCTCATGTTAGATTTGTAGGTTAATATTGAGGTCTCAGGTCAATACTGGTAAGTTAGTATAAATTATATATGTTGAGACTATCAGTAACTCATAACTGACCAATCAGATTGCTTTATGTAAGGTGGCAATGCACTAATGCTAAAATTTTGTACAGCACTACATGAAATGTAACCTAACTGGAAATGTCTAGTAGTGTGCACATGCAATTCAAATTAAGAAATAAAAGATACGGGCTCCTAAGCTAAGTAAATAACAGAAACTACTTGCCTACCTGGTGGAAGTTTTGTTAAGTTTTCCTTTCCACGGTTCCATCGCTGTGATTGGGGAGAAAGAAAGTGGTGGAAGGGCTCAATTCTAGCTTAAATTGCTCTACCTTCTTTTTTATTAGCAAGATCAACAGCAGTAGAACAATGACAATCAAGATAATAATGAGGAGGAGGATCCCCAGAACCAAACCAGAAATTTCCCCACCACTGAGGCCATCATCACTTTCTATGAAAGACAGGTAAGTCTATAGTGATTATCAGTTATATACCAATAAACCTAATTATTCATAAATACATTTGTATGTATACTTATGTGTGCATGGCTTTGGGGTAGAAGATATTCCATTTGCTATACTTTACTTTAGGAGTGGGACCCTTTATTATATGCCTTGGTTGTAGTGAAGGTCTGAATCACAACCATTCTGGTGTACCTATAAACAGACAAGGTGGGCTCAGAGATGCTTTGCGTAGTCACTGATGATGAGAGCTCATAAATTGGAATAGCACTGTTCAAGCTCACTGATTTGTCAGGCACACAACCATCAGTTATCATATCATAGGAGTAGGAACAGGAGGGGGGGTGGGGCAGGAGGGCCTGTGACCCTCCCCTCAATATTTTAGGAGGGGGCCTTGTCCACCCAATAATTAATTACCCAGCTACTTATTTGAGTCAAGCATATGCAATCCAGTAGACAGTTAGTCAATAGACAAATTGGTCGGGTTTGCCCCCCCACCCCAATATTTTTTATCTCCCTACTCTGCTGATACATATTTTGTATGAAGAGCAGGAGTAGCACAAACAACATCGCTTACTTGATTCAGAGTCAGTTGAGTTACCTAATACATAAGAAAGCAAAAGAAGATATAGTTCAATACTTACAGATGTGTACAGTCTGTGTGTGTTATTGCTCTCATACCAAAAGTGTATGTGTATCTTCCAATCTCCCCTTGTATATCAACCGCTGTAATGGTCAGAGTGTGTGTACCAGTAAACTGTGAAGTATCAAACACCTGGTCCAAGGTACCTACATGTGGATGACATCATGGCAGTGACAAAATAATATAGAATGACATGTTCCATGCCATGTTAATGCCATGTGATGTAACCTGGTTATACATAGAGATCACTCACATGGTTGAGGGGGCTCATCGTCAACTGAACATGTCAGTGACTCCAATACACGGTCAGTTTCACATGTGATGCTCACTTTTCCATCAGAGAGGGCCTCATTCATACAGGTTAGTTGAAGTGATGCGTCTTAATTTTTTAAGAGGAAAAATTATAGTAACACCTCTATTGCTAGTATAACCAATCAACTAACCCCTGAAGCCTCCCTGGAATTCTATCCTGTTGGAGAAATAGAAGCCATCCTCATCCTGAATTGTTATTTCTAAAATGTGTGGACCCTCGCAAAACTCTATCAGGTTAATCAGCACTGGCAAAGTGCCTGGAACGAGAAAAAGGATATTATTGGTGTGGGTAAGGATAGCAACATAGACTGAGAATATGAAACACTCCATGTGAAAGATGGGAAATAGTTAAATTAAATTATTGGACACTTACAAACTTGCAGTGGGTTGCCATCATATGAACAGTAGGTTTTGACTAGAGGACCACCTGTTGTGTCACAAGTGACAATCAGACCATTGGAATTATCTTCACATTCATTCTTAGTGCAGTTGAATATTCGTGTGTCTGGTTGCCCAGTTGGAGCAGCTGGGAAATAGCAACATAGAGATGATGCATATTGTTGCTACACTGAATGATCCTTACTTCCATCAATTATCCACACTTCTGTCTCAAGAGGATTAAAAGCGAAGTCTCCGCTCACAATACTACCAACTACCACAAACTTCTCAGGGTGCTCCCTTTCATCATCATCCTCAATAGCAATATCAAAGCACTGTCTAATAACACTGCTGGTAATAGACCTTTCTTCAGAGAGGGTAGTATAATCATCAGGTGCTGTAGAAGTAGTAGTGGATCACAGTTTCTCTATCTCTATATTTTAAGTACACACTTACCCACTGCATAGTCAGTTGCAGCTTGTTGAGTTTGTACATTAAATCTCAGTGTAATGTCACTGGCAAGTGTTCCCTGTAAAACTCTAACACATACTTCAACAGATTCTGTTCCTTCAAACACAGTGTACCATGGCTCCTCAAATCCAATCACAATATCTGTAGAAGATATAACACACTTCCTTCACTCTGCAGCCTCATTCAATATCTACAAACCCAATTCATGTCATAATGACTTACTGTCATCATCTACAATAGTGACTTGGGCAGTATCTTGCCCAATCTGTATTGTGTTGGAAGTGCCTGAGGCTAGAGAGAGGGTCAGAGTGAACACTTCATTTCCTTCTGTTACACTGTCTTCAACAATCTCCAGTGGTACTGGCCGTGAGTTATCAGATGGAGTGAATGTAACAGACATGGGTAGAGATCCAATAGAGAAATCCTCAGCTGTTGGAGTAAAAGATTTAGCATGAGCAACAAATGTAGATATTGATACAATCACACTTACGATTTTGTGCAGTCTGTCCAGCTGGATTCAAGTCGACAATCACCACAATATCTGTATCCACAACAACACTGTTCTCCTTCATGATCATTATGTCATTGTTCAGTTGTCCACGGCTTTCCAAAAATGAATAACTATCCATTGCAAAACCCAAAATGAGAACTGCAAAATGAAATGATCAATGTATACCATTTACATACAATGCTCCATGCTAAAATAATTATAGGGTGTAGACTCTCTATGTTAGGATGCCTATTAGCCTCATAAATCCTCATTGGTGTGGCTATACATAAGCCTTGTAGAGACACCATCCACTCTACTCTACACAATAGAACTGTCAAAGTAGGTAAAATACATTGCTACAATGACACGCAAAAGTTTGCAATTCCAACTTCGTATTCTTACCCTTTTAAATCAATCCAAATGGCCTACTGCAAGTATTTTCACAAAACACAACTTCCCATTTCCATGTGCAGTAAGTACCTTTGCTTGCATACTGCCCTTGTTTCTATGACTTTTGGTGCTCTTATCCCTATACATCCCACAACATTTCAATGAAGATGTAATTGAACTTACCATCATCATCCTCTATGTAGACTGTTGTATTGATAGGGTTGTACATGAAGCTTCCTTGAGAGTCAGTCACTTGGAATTTGACTGTGAATATCTCAGTGTCTTCCCTCCTATTGTCATTGGTGATGCTGATATTAAAGCACTGTTCAGAGGTAGTCTCAGTGATGCTTCCAGTCATAGGAAAGTCAGAGGCACCATAATCGTTTGTATCTACAGAACAGTATACAACATATTCCTTAGAGGAATCAATACTGTTTAGAGCCCCTTGTACTAGTTAACACAGTGGACAGATTGGCTTCTACATCCTCGTCAGTGAAGCTAAAGTTGTGCATATGGATTGTGTTTTCTCACCAGCAGTTGATGGTGTGACACTAACTGAGAGGGTCACAAAACTGCCACTTGGTAAAGAGCCAACAGCACTATTTACTTCCACACACACCTCCACATAGTCACTGGACTCAAGTACTGTGTACATGGTGCTACTGAATCCAACTGTCACCACTGAAGAGTGTACAAAATATGTTGGTTGAAATCTCTACCACCACAAAATAGTACTTACCTTCATCATCTTGTATTGTGATAAGTGTTGTCTGCTGTCCAATTCCAATATTGCTAGAAAGCTCAGTAAGCTGCAAACTAATTAGCTCATTTCCCTCTGCAAGCTGGTCATCAGTAATATTCAAGACTACAGCCTTTCTGCTGTCCGTAGGGTAAAAGGTCACATTAAAAGGTGATGCACCAGAAATAAAATTAAAATCTTGACCTATAAGACATAAAAGAGAGATTGTGGGTTCACAACGTGTTTGTAAAGTTTCTACTGATGTACACACTTTCTGTGGCAGTGGAGGTTGGGAGCATGGCCACCTGGACTGTGAAGGTCTGGCTGATGGTGGCATTGTTCTCTCTAATGATGTAGATAGTACCTTGTCCTACATCTTCACTGAATGTGTACTGAGCCATCTCAAAACCAACCAGAAGGACTGTGGGGGCAATTTTGTTGATTATATCACCACAGTAACTTTTTAAGATGAAAGTTCTTACCATCATTGTCAATAATGGTAACATTGCTGTTATTAGGGTTGATTGTGACAAGGTTCTCAATGGGGCCAGGTAATGAGGTAAGAGACACATAGAATACTTCTTGAGGTTCAATTACATTATCATCCTCGATTGTAATATTATAGCAAGCTGATGTGTTTCCATCACTAAATACACCATTTTCCATCAGTATTTCATAATCACTGGTACCTGTGGTTAGGAATCATAGAATGGTTTGCTAACAGAAAAGACTATGTATACTCCCTCTTCCCTGTTCTGATATTGCCCTTTGATTGACATACCTAATGCACTGTCATCAACAGTCCGAACATTGAATTCCAGGACAATGCCAGGAGCCAGTTTGCCTCTGAATATTGCAACACAGACTACTATATACCCATCTTGTTCCATAACAGTGTACATTGACTCTTCAATTCCAATTTCGACCACTACAAAGAGAAAAAGATGATAGCGACAATGATGATAGTGACAATATATGACATACTGATGAAGTGAGGGTTAAAGTGTTTGTTGTACAACGTTTTAACACGATAACATTACATGACTCTATCCCATGTATACTGTGCATATATACTCCTTCTCACTATCATTATCCTCAATTGTGATTCGTGTATGATTTCGTGTTCCAATCTGAGCTCCAGAGCTGGTTTGACCACCAATTGTTGGGGAGGTCAGAGAGAGCACAAAGTCCTCCTCTCCTTCCACTAGCAGGTCATCAATGATGTCCAGAGAGACAGCAAGCTGCTCTGTTGTGGGATCAAACTGGAAACTTTGGCCAGTCACATTATAGTCCATGTCTGAACAAGAGAGGATACCTTGTACATATATCCACCAAGCCTTGCTACTATGTGGTCTAATTACAATGTACCTAAGGTAGAACTGCCCCCAGTAATGACAAGTGAAATAGTAATATTATCACTGGTCTGGACATCACCAAAGTTCTCCTTGACAATGTAGACTGTACTGTTCACAAGTCCATCACTCTCAAGCAACCTATACTCAGACTGACTAAATCCAAAGTAGAGTACTGCAAAGAAGAAAAAACATGAATTATAACCTATATCCTTTCAGGTCCCCATTACAATTGATACTGCATGCTAAATTGTATACTGCTTAATATTATCAGAGAGTCGGTAGACTCTATGTAGGGATGGCATTGACACACCGTTTATGGCTAATATTGATGTGTCAGCAATCCCTACACAGAATATCTATCGACTCTCTAATGCACATTCCTCCATACACATATACAATGCGTTTATTATCCCCTGGGAAAAATACACACTGGCAAAGGAGGTTATAGTCATGTCTTAAGAGAATATGGTGTAAATGAGATGCATAAACATACACAATTTTCAAAACAAGAACATATATATTTAAATGATATGGTGTTATGTATTGTTGGGTGGCCATTGTCCTCTAGAAGTCACTGATCTACTCTGCTTATGGGCATGTTCAGACGTAAAATATATTTTGGATATTTATACCAATGTTGCCAGCTATGCACAGTAAAAACCAGTGAAACAAGAGAAATGTTGAAGGATGTGGGTAAAAGGTAGTGGCAAAACCACAGCAACAATGTGTACCATTCAGGTGTAACTCCATATCTCTACATCTGTTATTATACTAAAAGGGTTGTGGTCCCTGCAAGGGGAGAGCCCCCCGGAGGGGACTTGGTGGCACTCTACGTTCAACCATGGACTGGACGTAATGCATACCACTCTGTTATGTATGTCATTTCCCCTCAAATATCATACACATGTCATGAGAGGTACCATAATAGTCATCATAAGGGAATATGTTGCAACTGAGGTAACCTGTTGGTCAGAACAACCACTGATATTTTGCAGATTATACCACACCATGTTTCTCATGCCATCATCTGTCTACACATACTGCCCCTTGTTTAGCACTGTTATCCCTACATCCTTCAACATTTAATGAAAATGCTTTTCACTCTTATGTTTTGGACTGAGAGAACCCCTTGTTATTTAAGTACAACCCACCATCATTGTCTCTAATGCAGATCCGAGTCTCTTCTTCAGTAACTGTGTAGGCCATGATACTGGCATTTGACACAACAGCCATTAGAGTGAAACATTCTGTAGGCTCAATATTTGGGTCATCTACAATAGTGACATTGAAGCAGACAGATGTTTGAGTACTGTTAAGAATGATCTGCTGAGGATTAGCTGGGAGCTGATAGTCGTCCATCAACAGGGCTGTTACAAGAGACACATTTAATACTTGCATGCATATTTTGAATTATTGTACTTACCACTAGTACTTGTTGCTGTTGGTGAAATGTCTACAACCAGTGTAACAGAACTACTCATTAAGGAGCCTTGCTCACTGGAGAAGCAAACCTCTACTGTGCTATTTGTTCCTTCAGTGACATTTTGTTCAGGACTATCAAATCCAATGGCAATATCTATTAATGTGGGCACAGTTTTGAGATCATTGATCATATATATATATATGACATGACTTACCGTCATTATCAGTTATGACAACAGTAACAAGATCTTTACTGGTATCAATTTGGTAGTTGAAAAGAAATCTATCAGATCCCGCAGACAGTGAAATATGAAATGTTTCATTCTCCTCAGCAAATAAGTCATCAACTATCTCAATGGGATCAACTGACACTTCTTGTTGGTCTGCTCTGAGCTGGATCATATACATATACTTATCAGCATTACTAGATAATGATTTAACATCTTCATCTGGTGTGGGGGAGGGAGATGAAGAGGAATAACATTGTATAAAGAGAGATAGAAGTTCTGCAGCAATCAGTGCATGATATGGTGTTCTTTCTCTAACCTATCACAGCTGAGGTTGTAGGGTTACTGGAGTCCTCCAGAATCCTAATCATTACTGTAATGTTAACTTCAGATTCCTGGCTGTTCAGCTTTTCAATATTGAAGGTGTTTGTCAACACTCCAACACTCTCAGGAAAAGTAAATGAGATATTTTCAAAACCAAGAGTAATACCTGAAGATAAGATAGTGAAAGATCACTACGCACTCTTAATTTATGATATTTTTACATACCATCATTGTCCCCGATGCGAATAATTAGAACATCCCTGCCTTGTCTCAATGTGACTCTGCTTGTTGGATCATTTTCTATTTCTAATACAAATACAAATCCTTCTTCAGCAGCTTCATTAATAAGATCATCAAAAACAAAGGACTCTGTCCTGAGCACGTCCAGGTTAGTCATTGAAAGTGGAAAATCTATTGAGAAAACAGTGTTGTTGAAGTCTCTTCGACCATCTGGTTCCTCTTCATCTGAAGGGAAAGTAGTTGGTATATATGTCAATGTTTAAATCCTACAGCTCACTAAGTCTTGCATATTTCATGAGGTCTCCCCCAGATATCCAGTGGCTTGGTAAATCATCATAGTTTTTATTTTCAAGCATTATTAAAAATTTGTGCAGATTATTTTCTGGCCTTATTAACCCTTGCTACGCATGCGCAGGAGGGTTACTGTAGTCGGCCATTTTCCTGCGGAAAGCATGCATGCGCATTATAGTATTTACCACGTGGTAGTCTTCCTTTGTGGAAGATAGTTGGTCGTGAGTTGAGTTTCGTGAGTTGCCATTGCAAGCAAGGTTTGTCCACAATGGCATAGACTCATGGTGTAGAAGGTTCAGCACTTCTGTGCATTCATTACCTATGTTTCCATCTGCTAGGTCAACATAATAACCCTGTCATTAGTGTAATTAGAGCATGATCTTCAATCAGTGCTTTTTGAATAAATGTTTGGCATTGCACGGTGTACTGAATATTTGTGCAAAATTCTTGATATATGATGCTGCACTTGTTATTTTATGGCTGTGGCTTTAATCAGAGCTGTTGTCGTAAAGATTCGCCATATTAGAGCTTAATTGACCTAGTGTATAAGGCAAAAACTTCTCCAATTTCTAATGATGTAAGGGTATATAACCCTGGTAGACACTTATAAGTAGTTGGCATCATGCCATAATGTAGTTCATGCACCCTGCATGTGTGAAAGAGAGTATTTTATACCTTCTAGGCATAAAAAATTATCTAAATTTAGTTACAGCTCAGCAGGTTTGGCATAAATTGGTCTTTATAAGACAAGATTCTTTTACCTTAGTACATAACACAAAATAGTTATTATATGTGATGTTCTGCATGACCGTCTATTTTGCCATCCATTATACACACCTCTCCCATTATGCCCTCTTGATGCACGTAGCTTGATTGAGAACTATTCTAGGGGTATGTACTTACTCAATAAATTGTGGTGAATGGTATTTGCACCAGTATGCCAGATGACTATATCTGTATGGCTACATCAGATGTAGCCATCACAGGTACCTAAGAACTGCAAATGTGAAGTGCAAAACTTTGCCCTTCTCATGGTCAACTACATAGATCTACCCTTAGTATATGTCTGTTGTGAAGCTAGTACCTTAGTTACCTCCTTCTCTCTCCCTCACCATTCTCTACCTTCAGCTGGCATGTATGAATATATTAGGGATATGTAGTTTCATAGTAATACTTTCATGTCCATGTACAAAATTATAAATGGCATTTTCGTTTATGTAATCTGAGTAACTAGGGCTACACCCAGTATTAGCTTACTGCTATATGAATTCCTGTGCATACTGCATAAACTGTTATTTATTTTAAAAAATGTCAGACACTACATATCACAAGGCAAGTGGAGGATGGATGTAGGGATGATAGTGCTCAAAATCAGAGGAATAGGTATCATATGCAGCAAGACTATAGGGATGACGGCATGCAACAATGATGTAGGGAGGGGTTACGTTTGTTATTGTTATTATTGCTCATCCCCTGTCCTGCTGCATATATACAATTACAGTACTTATTTCTTGCCACTGCCATCCCCACATCACTTATAACTGCTGCATAATTAGATCTATACCTAGTACTTCGGCGCGCATTATAAGAACGAATTTTTGCTTCGTTCAAAAGTTATGGCGTCATTTGCTTACCGCGAAAGCCACCAGCGATCCAGAGCTCGTTCCTTCAACGGCATAGGTTAATAAGGCTGTTCAAAGCCTATCTGGTTGCTAAACGCTACCTGAAATACGATGTAGTGTAGTGCAGCCATAGACACTAAATGAGAACGTTTCGTATCTATGGTGCAGCGTGCTTCTTTAGCTTTCTCTGTGGCTGGACCAGTATAATTTCGCTATTTTCCGTATACTCTTATTATACCCGAAAGGCGGAGATGCGGATTTTTTACGATATACGCATGCGCATCACTACGCATACGTGTGTGTTGGGTTTTGCGCTGAGGGGTTGCACTTTAGTGCTTTCATTCTACCAATGCAGAAATCGGAGGAAGTTACAGGCTCTTCCTCCTCACCCGTTTTGTCTCGCACGCGGAGAAGGCTGGGAATGAGGGCTACAGTGAACTCTCCGAATAACAGACACTTTGGCTAGACTCTCCGCTATTCGGGTGTTTTTAATGTATTATGTCTGATGTGAATTTGGCCCGGACATGAAGGGTCGTCCGTTTCGTTATTCGGAGTGTCCGTTAAAAGAGAGTTTACTGTAACTCTAGTGTACGCACTAGTGTACGCAGTACATTATATCTAATGCTCACATTCAGCTGGATCAGTAATTCCATTAACATCGTCAATAATACTTTGTGCAAATGTCCTTGAGGGATTATCGTTGCGGTAGGTCTCAAAACCACTGACAGTGAGTGGTCTCACTCTCAATACGACTTCGTCGGTTAGATCAGACTGAGTGTACCGTCGTATGTTGAAATCTTCATTATCTCCTTCCGTCACGGCACGGTCAGTCTCCTTAAATCCCAATTCAATATCTTGAGCGGCTGCAGGAAAATAAGAAGCGCATAATATTTTATTGCCATGTATGTCAATCATGTTTTTGCTTCATTTGACTACTCATGCTCCAAATGATATCCTGGTTTGCATGTACTCATTTCCACCTAGCTAACGGTACACACTCTATTATAATTTTCAAAGTATACACAACTGCTAACAAAGTTAAGTTGCAGTATAATCTGAAATGGAATTCAAATTAGAACAGAGCTAACATACCAGTTTCGTGGAATAGGAGCACACAGATAGCTAGAGCAAGCAGCTTCGCCATGATCATCAGTCAGTGGACCCTTAGGGTGTGTGTGCAGCTTTATATACAGTGGAACCATAGATACTATACTTTACGGAACCGGACTCTCCGAGAAGTGGACACCCACGACGCTCCATGGGACACTTGCCGTGTTACGGATTGAAAATACCATAGCTAGCGAGAAGCGGACGCTTCCGGATTCCGGACAGCGGACAAAATCCTCGGCGCTCCACCATACATTTTGCCTCGGACACCGGGAAACCACTCCCCTGAAATTGCAGTCGTGCGTTGGCGAGCGCAAACGCGCATATTAACAGCGAAACCGCACGGACGTGCACTAAACAACGAGCTGAGGTCTGTAATTATACTTGGAGTCTAGTAGCTAGCTATGTGTTATATTAGTGAACAGTAGACATCAAAGGACACGGAGAAGAAGCTATATTGTGTGATTGGCCAGACAATTGATAGGATTGTCAATATTATACATCAATCAGCAAGACAGACAACTTTACATGACTATTTTACACACTAACTGATGCACAAACTTCACTACATTACTTGTATTTCCACCCCATTATATTGTAAAGTAAATATTTCATGCCTCCAAAGAAAGGACAAAAGTGCCGTTCCCAAAGTGCATGTCCTTTCTTTGGAGGTTCCATTGTACTTGAGTATTTGCTATGATTGCAACAGATAGTAGCTATACTCATTCCATTTCATCACTTACATGTAAATATACTCCATTTAGTAGAATGTAATCTGTACAATAGCTAGGTTGGACAGAAGGAAAGCAATTAGATAGCTATCATAGATATGCTTGGACTGCATACCAGAGAAAGGAAATGCTGCTCCTCTGTAGTGGAAACAAACCTTGAGGGAATTATGTACACATGAGTGAGCTGTGAGCATACTGACTCAATCAGGCAATAGACCAGCATGTACTGAAATATATCACTGTGAAAAATAGCAAATATTAGCAAGCCAGTGTGCGCAAAGAAGTGTATGCATTACTAGTAAAGTTGGCTTAGATGTACTATACATGTAAGGTGCCTTATGGTGGGAAATTTTCACAGTTCCAAATTTTCACAAAAATCCTGCCTTCCTTCAGAAGAAATGTTTTGCCATTCTGCGTTTAATAGGACGAGCTATAAACCGCGCCCTAACTTATGTGTGTCACGCATCCCTCGAGCTCGCATTTAGACACGATTCCTTAACCTCAACCCCCGGAAAACGGCATACACCATTATATCGTGGCTATAAAGTGAACCTGAACTAGGGCTCCACTTTTCGCTACCGCCTGCGCCACTTGTATAATTGGATTCCTGGTCCAATTTAAGCGCATAACGAAAACTGCTGGACCGGGTATTGTTTAAACCACAGCGAATGACTCCGCGTGAGCTACATACACTGCAAAAACATGATGGTTATTTTAACATCAGAAATGTTGTTAACTCAGTTGCATGTGTTGTCACTCATTCATGTAAACGACATTTTAATGGCAGTTGAACAAAGATATAGTTATCTCATGCAGTTGCATGTTTTGTCAGAATACTGTGTACAATAGCTGACATTGAACTTGGAATGTAGCAACAGCACATGTACATGTAATCATTCAACCTGTAAATTACCATCACCATAATTTACTGTCTGAGTACTTACATAATTGGACCTCACATTGAGTCATATTAGATTGACATAATATATGGATCTAAGACTATGGTATGCCCCTTGTTGGTTCTCCTCTCAACATTTGTTCAACTGCCATTAAATTGCCATTTACATGAATGATTGACTACTTATGCAACTGAGTTAAAACATTTTCTGTTAAAGTAACCATCATGTTTTTGCAAAAACAGGCTTTGTGACCTCCTCTAAGGACTACTATCCTAGGGTTTTGCCTAAGGCGAAGGCTAGGGCTAGATTACGGAAGGTTTACTCCGAGGTTCACTCATTATGGCATGACATGTATAGGACGTCGTCTTCAGAGTTGAAATACCAGATTGAGCGAGACCGCGTGTTCAAATTTTTGCCGTTCTTGTGTGTGTGTGTGTGTTTGAATTAATGCACGTATTTGTGATCACACATGCTAACATTGTTTTGACCCAGAGGCTCTAACTGGATGTGCATATCCAACAAGGGAATTTACATGTGTAAGAAGGGACTATATTTTCCTTTTATGGCAACATCATACCACTAAGGATTGGTGTTTTCTTGCTGTCAATTGGTTTGTATTTTTTTCCTTTCTTTTAGTGTTTTGTTTTGTATTGTGTTTGTTGTGGTACTTATGTGTCGTTGTAACATATGTGTGTTTATCTTTGCCTTGCATTGGGTATTTTGTCACATTACTTATTGTCACATTGCATTGTGTTTTGTGTGGGTTTGACTTGATAATGTGCAAGTAGATACTCATCATGTTACTTGCAATTATGATGTTATTCTGAAGCACTATATAAATTTTTGTGGTGTAGTATTTCATATACTGTGCATTTCACTCATATTACGCTATGCTCGGACTGTCCAGAATGTACGCTCAAGGGTAGAACACACAAAATTAATGACTACATCCATGAGACAATGTGTCTCTCCTGAAATTTCTACACTGATTTCAAATATATACATATACTTTTATGTATAGCTACATGCATGCAGTACAGAACATGTAAATGAAGAAAGGCTAAAACATTCATATTTACTTGTGTTTGCATGTAATTTGTTGGAATAGTCATAACTGCACGAGGGAGCATTACAAATGCTTTTCATATACAGTATACAGTCAGGGCTGTTGGACATTGGGTGGAGCAATAACCTACGATGGTGCAGTTAAGACTCAGACAGATAATTAATTTTGCAAAGGTAAGTAGGTAATACATGCATGCTCAGTATTATAAGTAGACAAGTTGTCTTCATGCTATAATGAAATGTTTGTGGTTCTTATAATTACTTGACATTCTTAAGCTTGACAGTTATTACTAGTATTACTTTCAAAGGAAAGAGGAAAGTTATGGAATGAAATTCTATATTATGAATTTCTATAACTAATACACAGAAAACAAATATTCAGGTGCTCTACCTTGGTATAGTGTTACGTGTGGGGTGAGTCGCATTTGTAGACCTGTAAGTATATATATACATGTATATATATGGCTGTCTTGTGTTTCTCTATGCATAACTTAGCACCACTACACGGTGGCTAAAAAATAACAAGGGTGTGGCTGCCTCAGTTGCTCTAATCTATGCAAGTTAAATATTAATAACTGATGGGATAAAAAAAGGCAGAGGTTGTCACATGCATTTAAGCATGGATTGGTGGCAATGAGGGGTTGGTTTTATAAAATTCGGAATGTAGACTCCTAAATGCACTGCTAAAGTGACATTGGATTGAAAGGATGTATATAGGAATTGAAGTGGCAAAAGTGTAGAAACAAGGGAGCATCCATGCGCAGCGAAGCATGGGACGACAATAAGCATGCATACTGAAGCCCATCACACATGCAGTATGGTAGTACTGTGTAATAGGGATTGTCAACAGACAACTTTTTCTTTTGATATATATATTATTGCTGTATTGCAACTATGAATGCAAAAATGGGAGTGACATGTGCTTAAACCATTACATGCACATAAGTGTGTGTATACTCCTAAAATCATTCAATGGTTACATCACTTGTAATGAATACCATTAAGGTGCACCCACTTCATTCTTTCATTCTTAATAGTAGGTTGGCAGGCAGAAAGCAATGATAATAGCATACCAAAGAGAAGGAAACAGTCAAGTTGGCCTGGTTGGGAGAACTGTACACATAGTTATTGCTTGTACACATAGTTATTGCTTGTACACATAGTTATTGCTTGTACACATAGTAGTTATTGCACCCCCATTTATTATTGTATATGAGTGAGCTGTGACTCAATCAGGCATGTCTTGACTAGTGCAGCAGATATATATGACATGTTATTACTGTCAAAATTGTAACGAACATGTTCCATTTTAAATAGGCAAATGGTGTGACCACCAAATATAGAAAAAAAGCAACATTTTGCAAAATATGCCCTGCACTTTGGCTTAAGTTCCTATCAATTCCTTAAATTTCACCTTCACTTTTATGGCTGCATTTGGATGTGTAGGAAAATTTACTGCACTTTTCCTCAAAATTACAACAAAGTGTAGGAACCATGTATCCTACACTTTTAAAGTGAAGGGTTGATTTTCATCAAAGTGGTCTGTGATTTAAGATTTCCAATAGAAACAACTGTTTCCTGTTTACTTTGGAACATGTTAACGCTTGCACTAGATGATTTTATGAAGACTCTATTAACCCTCACCGTGCATGCCCAGCAGAGGGTTACTTTTTAGCCATGTATCATGACTCCTAAATGTGTTTTATTTTTTCATTTCTTGTCACATATAATTATATTTGTCAATGCCCTGGTGGGGCTGTATGACATGAACTTTGAAATTTGAACTTACTACTTGGTTTGTCTAATGCCCTATTTCTCAGACATACATGTACTAAACTTACATGTTTAAATGGAGTAACAGCTTCAACACCAATACACATTCTATAAAAAAATTATTATGCCGTCACTTGCATGTTTACTGTGAAGGCCACCAGGGCTATTACACAGGTGTAGAAACAGGGGGAAGGGGGGGTTGCACGGGGCAAATGCCCCCCAGACCCCCCCCCCCTCCAACCAATTTTACATATTTAGACATTAGGGTGCATGTTTCTAAGTATATATGCTTCCTACACCTGTATACGTTTACAAGTAAATAGGAAATTTGGCACGTGCCCCCCCCTCCAACCACTTTTATATATTTAGACATTAGAGTGCATGTTTCTAAGTATATATGCTTCCTACACCTGTATACGTTTACAAGTAAATAGGAAATTTGGCAAGTGCCCCCCTCCAACCAATTTTACATATTTAGACATTAGGGTGCATGTTTCTTTCTAAGTAAATATGCTGCCTACACATGTATATGTTTACAAGTAAATAGGAAATTTGAAATGCAATATTGAACAGAGTGGGACACACACATGCTCGACATACCTTTGTTGGTACATTGATGTGTATAGCATGCCTGCGTCCCATTCTTGTCTCTGATGCAATCCCTATTGCATTTAATTAAATTTTTTATTTACTTGTCTCTGGTCATTTTTATCCCACTAGCACGTGCTCACCATATCCATAAATATCTGCTATGGGCCCTAATAATCGAAAACTGAGCTAAACAATAATTGTGATCAGTAGGGCGTGGTTTGGTTGCTAACGAGGCAAGCTATACTTTTCTTTGGTAACAGTACAAATACTAGAACTATGAGCAAACCTGCTAGCAACACACTATGGGTCACCAGCGCTTTTGGTTGGTGCTAGTATCGGAGTAGAATAGTGTGCCGCTTCTCCAGCAGACGGTAGAATCTACGTAGACGCCAACACCCTGTCACGTAGGCAGTGTTCTGACGGTGAGAGTAGCACAAGAATCGTCAACACATCTCTGTTATGTAGTACTAAGCGCTAGTGCTAATATCGTGAACACATTCTGCATATCAGCCAGTTCACTTTACGCGCGCCAGTTGTTAATGAGTTTGCACATGCGCGGCTGCGGCATGTATAATGACATCATTAACGATATTACGTAATCGATTCGTATGACATGTCTCCCCTGCGGGCCCGCAAGCGTAATTTGAGCGGGCGCCTTAATCGCGCGGGTGTGGCGGGGGGACTAGCAGATGTTATTAGTGTTCATGAGATCACGTGTTTGCGCTAAATGCCACCTGAAATATGAGCTAGTGTAGTAGTGTAGTGAGCTAGCCTTCTCTTTGACTGATTGTATAAGCCAGTATATCCTTCGCGATTTTTCGTATACTTTCATTATACCTGAGAAGAGGAGTAGACATTATGCACATATACATTGTCTTGAGAATTTTACACCAAATATTTGGCTACAGAATAGTGAAGTTGACAAAAAAGGGACTTAAGGAAACAATTATACAGGAACCAATCACTAGATTCCCATTGTAGTACCTTTAAAGTAGCAGAAGTAACAACACTGCAAAACATGTGGTTACTTTAAATTGCACTCCTTTCATGTGTAGTCACTCATTCATGTAAATGGCCAAGTAATCTTGTAGTAAAAATGTAACTATGTTGTTGTTTAAAGCTAGTATGACTCAAGGATGACATGTCAGATTAAATTTTAATCACTCAACCAGCAAATATTGTATTTACAGCTTGAGTGATTAGATAGGCTGTTATCACATTCCAATTGCAAGTTGAATATCAGCCACTGTAACTAGCTAGTCTCGCGAGCCAGACTCATCGAAAAGCTGAAGGGGGTCTGGTCACATTACGTTAAGGCAGTTGTGATTGTGGAATGTTTAAAGGTTTACTTAGCGCAGTCAATAATTAAGTGGCATAAGTGAATTCATAATTACGCACACTATGCTGTAAAAACACGGAAGTAAGACTTACGTGACGTCACGTAAAAACCAACGAATCTGATTGGTCACGCCAAGATCTTGCCGTAATGTGAGTGGGGATGCGTCTATTAATCTCTTTTTTCACCCTGTTATGCTTTTGAGCAATTTCCATTAATTTCACCGATTATGCTGACGAAACCACCCCAAGCTTTTTCTGGTTTGATGGTCTTCAGTCCCACAGGCCCGGCTGCTGTCTTTTTCCGTGTGTGCGCATGCGCGGAAAAATACGGCTGTCATGGTCATGACCCGTTCTGTAAGCGAACGAGAGGACACAGAAGCAAACAATTAAGCAGTTTCATTGTTGAACGGGTTGAGAGCGCCTCGGCCTTCCGAAAGTGAAACTCTCCATGTGGAAAGCGCAACAGCTAGATCTAGTCTCGTAGCTGCAATACTACTACTGCAACGTGTATATGCTCATAAGCTTTTCCGTTTATTCCTATTTCATGCTTCATACTTTTACTAATCAATTATGCCGCAAATTATGCCGGCACATAATTGGCTAAATGTGACAAGACCCTCTTACACTTTCTGATGAGGGGTAGGGGTTGACAAAATATGCTAAATGTTTCTATTCTTTTATGCTAAGAAAATTTCCAAACATTATCACCTGTTATTCAAACATTATTCAAACAATATTTTGACAAGAACACTATTATATACATTCTAGTGATTGTTGTATTACTGACAAAGATAGATCTACATAGTCCTCAAGGGATTTTGTTTACTAAAAACACTGTTCTCAAGCATTGAAAAGACTCCTTCAGCTACACTTAGAGTCTTCTTCCACACTCCAAGATTAATTTTCATTAGAATTTGCGCTGAGACTAAAGCAATCTTTGTCTATTAGTCAGTAGCATTGAAACTCCACCTATTAGTCCAAAAATTATGCTAGCATATTTTGTCAACCCCTAATGAGGGGCTGGCTCGCGCTGGGTGCGCTGCACTTGTCCACCATGATTAGCATTCATCTAGTATATGTACTTTGCACTTGTTATGTGAATTGTGTAATCTGTATCTATATTTAGATAGGCTATATATAAGCTGTTCCTAGAATATTCTAGATACTCCGTGCGTATAAAAATTGATTCTACCACGTGCTTTGTAAGTGATTCATATGTTCTATATCACTGCCGCTGAGTCAATATAGTTGGCCAAGTACACTTCTAGCTCTGCAAATGTCAACACTACCTACATAGCTGCTGCTGCTTCTTCACAATGGCTCTCTAGACGTATAGCATATACTGGTTTTGCAAGGTCCTATGATTTCATACATAGCTTCTGTTGAGCTGTTTTTCTTTGTAGTCAGTAACAATACTGCATAGCTAACCTTGGAGAAGCATCTTCGTAGGGCCTGCTCCAGCCATATAGCGGCATGTGACGATAAAAACACACGACATGCCTCTGAACCATTGCGCATGCGCAACGCCTTGGTTGACAAGCTAGTTGTTAGGTAAAATTCTATCAAGAAAAAGATCGATCAAGGATTCCGAGTTATGGCATGCAGCTTTCGTCTCTTTATCGCTGGGTTGCTGCTTGCTTCAAAAGCTGAGTAAGTTGATGTATAGGCCTACAAGTAGGCATTAGGCCTACGAATAGACTTTTGAGTTCATAGGTGCAGTAATAAAGAAGGAGCAGTATGGTACTTAACCATATATTTTCAGATTCATATACGTTTGGATTCAGTATAGCTACATAATTTTGAGTGGTATAATAATTAGTATCTACTACTCAAACTAACTGCAGAGGAATCTGCAACTCTGGCAATGTTCGTCTAGAAGGAGGCAGTGCTCCGAATGAAGGGAAAGTTGTAGTGTGTATTGGAGAGGAGTGGGGGACAGTGTGTGATGATGACTTTGGTTCAGAAGACGCTGGCATAGTATGCAAGCAACTGGGTTTCTCTAAAATTGGTAAGTGTATATATAGCTAGCTTTTTGAGGCGGAAGTTAGTACATTGAGCTTTCCATAGCTCATTTTGAATAGAACTAAAGAGACATTTGCATGTTATTGTATATTATTATTATTATAGGTCCCGTGGTATTCGCTGACTCAACCCCATTTGGCATTGCAGATGTTGCTACTGCTATATTTATGGACAGTGTTGGGTGTTTAGGGAATGAGGATAAACTGATCGATTGTGACTACGACAGTAACCATGACTGCTACCACTTTGAAGATGTTGGAATACACTGTGGTCAGAATTTTCAACATATCTTTGTAGTTATAGCTATGACAGTACACTACAAATAAGATGTTTGCTGTGCATTTGAGACCAATAGCAAGTAAACATTGTTTTGGATCAGTCAACTAGGCTAGCAACCCATGACCAGAGCATACTGGCTGTATTAACAATGCAGACTAAATGACTTCCGTATTTGACAAATACCTTTAAATTTGGTTATCATACACTTGTTTACCATTCAGTTTGCTGAGGTTCTGATAGTAAAAGATCTACACACTTGATGACTATACATATTATGGGCGTTAAAAATTGCCTTGTTACTATGATCAGGTCGAGACATTTTGCCATAGGAAATAGGCCCTGTGTTTCCCCCAACCCCTCTGTTTGCTATATATCCCTCAGGCCATTAGTGCTCTGGTGATAAACTTCCTCGGAGCAGGTATGTATCTGACATATACACCTCTTTATATCATTCCTTCAGGTATATGTGATAATGGTGCTGTTCGACTGGTGAATGATAGTGCTGGGACAGAAGTTGTGGTGAATGGACGAGTAGAGATATGTTGGAATAATACATGGGGAGCAGTGTGTGATCACAACTGGACAGACACAGATACAGCTGTTGTGTGTAAACAACTAGGCTACTCACAGTGTAAGTCAACAAAAGCAATAACAATATTTTGTGTATTTTCATAGTGTCACTCTGGTCATGTCCTGCCAGGCACCCCCTATGATCTATAACTGACAATCACAATCAGATATGCATTACATTGGGATGGGTATATATTGCATATGCTCTGCTACATATATGTGTGTATATACCCTGCCCACCAAACATCACTATATATTTCCACTAGATGTATCCAGCTACTCCAGTGTCCAGAGCAGCGGTCCAATACTACTCCAGAATGTAGCCTGTACTGGTACTGAAGAAAGACTGATAGACTGCCCTCACACTGGGACATGTATGCATACAGATAATGTAGGAGTGATATGCCTAATTCGTAAGTTTTTTCTATATGTGTCACTGTAATGTATACACTCAACCACTCAAGAGTAGTAGTATAGCCTCCATGTGTAACAAAGCCACCAATATAGAGGCTGTGGGAATAGTATCAGCATACTTTTGTTGTGACAAATGAAGTGTCATGTTTCCTCAAGGCCATAGACAAGAGTGCTGCACCATTCCCCTCCCCCCCCCCCCCCCCCAAATATTTCAGAGCTCTAACTAAATGACTCTGAAGGCCACTATATTGGGGGAGGGGGCCTAGAGTAAAGTTAGCAACATATGTGCGTGTTTGTAGAGACATGCTTTTTATGCACTCCCAAACAAATGAAGTTGTTTGTTAATGTAATCTGTCGGTACACAAAGTTGGTTTATGTTTCAATGTAATGTTGCATAGCACCCCAAACTCCTACACCTGAAGTAAAAAGGATCAGTGCATCACAGATAAGAGTCACATGGGAATCTGGATCACAAGGAGACGTATCTACTGACTACATTGTCAAGTATTGTCCTCTAAACAGTAGTTTACAGAACGTAGTGGTCCAGTTCATCACTACAAATGAGACACAGTTGGTGATTCAAGGTCTCGATCCATTTCTCAGCTATTCCATCTCAGTTGCTGCTAGTAATGCTGCTGGAATGGGAGACTACAGCAATGAAGTGACTGTAGAAGGTAAGATTTCCGTACTCATGCAAATATTTTGTATTGATCTACTCTTCCTGCAGTACTTGAGAATCGTTTCTTCCAGATATTTTTCAGTGGATCCATCATTGATTGCAAAGTGTGGACAGTAAGTTAATACAATCGCCTAGACATTCCAAATGTGATAGAAGCATCATCCAATTTAATGGCCATAAAATTATGATCACATTTGTTAGTCTGACAAGGGCCCACATGCTGTATGAAAAAAACTGGCTCTATTACACCAACTACACTCAGCTCAACACATCAAGTTCTACTAGTATTTGTTCCTAAGAAACCTTGTCACTTGCCATTGGTGCATGTTAGTATTTGTGCAATGGATATCTTTTGCAGATGATTGATGCAGAAATTAAACTTGGATATGTGAAAAACAATCTCATGTTAGATCTGAATAGCACATGTCCATGTGACTTTACTCCCGAACTAGAGGTGTTCTACTTCAATGACCCCCTCTGTCTCCCAGCCCATCCTCAAGTGATTGTAATATGGGGTAGAGTGTTTGGTTCAGACACATGTAAGAGTGCGGACGTTATAAACTGTATTCAAGATCAAGTAGAGGCTGAGTCCCAGCACAGTGTTGAAGGTGTTCACCTAAAAACTCTGAAATATTGTTCAGTGTACTTAGATGAAGTGGCAATGCCATCCTGTGACATAGTAACTCCTGAGACAGGCAAAGAAAATACTCTATCACCAACTCCTTACATTGCATCAATGGTGGCTGTAACTGTATTGGCACTGTTGATTGTGGTGGGAGTGTGCATTGTAACCATGGTTGTCTACAGGAGGATGCTACACAGCAGAAAGTTTAAGTAAGTTTATCAATTTTCTGTTCTTAGTTTAACTCTGCTAAAACCCAATCTTTCTTACTCTGTCTGCAATTACAGCTATTCCTTCCCTTGCTTCTCAGATTATCGGAGACTAATCCTTTGGGCAAGTTAGAAGAAAGCCTGTATGAGAATTCCTTTGACTTTCCTCCTGTTTTTTCTCGAGAAAGAAGTGCTGCACATCAAGTATCAAAAGGTAGTGTTGGTGCCTATAACAAAGCTCACATGAAACCAAAGTGAAATGAAAACATGATTATCTCAACATCACAATAACAACGACTCTTCCTACAGTAATAAAAACCGAGTGAAACATATGTAGCAACATCACATTTTTTGTATATATCTGCATTGCTAGCTTGCTACTAATATAATAATGGCGCAACTTCGAATTCAGGTTTTCTGTAGTACTGTATTTCTTTTAAGTGCTATAATATATGCATTTGTAGAGAGGCCTAGGGTCAAGCCCATATATAAAAAGTGCATGTGTACAAAATTGGAAAGGCACTGCAGCTATATGGCTATATTCATTGCAATTGACCTGGGATTGGAATGGCATGGATGTCTCTGTCTTTTATTACTGGTCTACTAATACTGAGCTTCAAAAGCAAAATTGCAGAATAATACATCTACTTTACATATCAAATGTGATGGTTGCAAACAGATGGTATTTTAACACAAAATGTTGTTCTCAGTTGCACTGCTTTCATGTGTATACAGATCTACACATGAAAGTGGTGCAACTGAGAAAACATTTTGTGTAATAATCATCACGTTGTATGTAATGTAAACTTATGTAAAATCGGAGCACGTGTTTGCGATATGTATAAATCTCTATAAAATGACTGTGATATATATGGCAAAAATAGTCATTTTAACACAAAATGTTGTTATCTCAGTTGCACTTCTTTCGTGTGTATATATACGAAAGGAGTGCAACTGAGATAACATTTTGTGTACACATGAAGGGAGTGCAACTGAGATAACATTTTGTGTAAACATGAAGGGAGTGCAACTATTTTGTGTACACATGAAAGGAGTGCAACTAAAATAACATTTTGTGTACACGTGAAAGGAGTAAAACTGAGATAACAACATTTGTGATAAAATAACCATTACATATATATGTACATGTTCATATACTGTAACAGTTCATATACACTCATGTATGAAATAGCACTACCTCCATAACTGAAATGTTACTAATATACCTCCATAGCTACAGTCAGTGGCATAGGAAGATGATTTACTACAGGGGGGCGCCAACCTGAACTTGAATGTGCGCGTATCTCGCTCGTATATATACGTGTACCTAGAATTTACGTACGTGAATACCTGCCCATATATTAAACTTGTTTTTTTGAGGTGTAATAAAAATATCATATACAATAAATAGAGAAAAGGAAAGAAAAACAACAAAGTAATGTAAAATCTAGTGTAGGGACGGATTGCTTGCTAAGTTCAATTGAGTTGAAGTTCTGAGATGGCCAGGTCAATGGGGGGCTGTGACCTGATAGCATGTCCACAGCTAGACTGGGCACCCTGATGCACTGGATGGCCGAGAGGAGTAGAGAAAACATCAGGCGGCAGCGCAGCCAGGATAAGGTGGAGGAGTATGGATGGTCACCATATATTAAACGCTGCTGTAGCGTCTAGCGTTTAGACTTAGCTAGGCGTGTAATCGAACAGAAGGTATAGAGGTTGCTAGCCCTCAAGCAGAAAATAATGGAGGGGCGCCAGCTTCCGGAGCCCCCGCGGTCTACGTCACTGGTATGTACACACAAGCGCGGCGCAAAATTTAAGAGGGGGCGCCAGCCCCTGAAGCCCCCCCCCTTCCTACGCTACTGTTGTCAGTGGTTTCTTCACATAGCTTCCTAGACTCATAACCCCTTTATTATGTAACCTCCTGCGGCTCGCGTGCGACTACGAAACATGTATTACACATCGCTTTGCTTGCAAATAAGAAGCTAAATCCGGAGATAAACAGGGTGCTCTGAGTCCGCTGAATCTTCAGCATTCAGCATTCTTATACACATGCATATTCTGTTTGTAACAAAGATAAAAGAGCTTTTCTCTTGAACTTTAACATTGATTATTCTGGGAAATATACTGAAAACAAGCAGCTCTGGCAGAGGCAGAGGAAGATTACTATGACAGGGCAACAAAACTGTTTGACCTTTGAACTGGTCGGGAGCAAATTACGCATTAACAAGATACGTTGCAAAGTACATAACAATTGCAAGTTCATTGCATTCAGGGCACGCGTTTTGGCAACGAGCAATATTCAAAATATGCACGGCGTATTCGCACCGGGACTTGATCCGCGGACTAGATCCTCGTTTACTTGGACATGGTACAAGTAAAGTAAAGTAAACTGTTCCCTTTGATATCCCCCCGTTTCCGCCGCCTAGATGCATAACAGAGAACGTTTCAGTGTGAACATGTATTGTACACACATCTGTACAATAAACACACTCATCTGCTCTTCATCTCCGTGACACTTCTTGCAAATGAACTAGTTCCGAATAGCTGCAATCCAGGGACCTTCGCATGGGTCACGTGACGCTAGTGACAGCATTCGGCGGTTAAGTTCATAAGGATCATGCGCTCTAATTACTTCTCTCAATTTTGAGGTAAGTCAGTTTAAAAATCAGGGGGGTTGTCCGCGTACTCACTGAAGCGCAGGCGTACGAAGCGGGGGAGGGGGAGGGGGGCTGAAGGGGACTGCAGCACTCGTAAATAATCTTGGGGCTATAGACGCGAGGCCCACGCGATGTACTCTACCGTTCATAGTAGTAAGAACAGGGGGGCCACGGGGGTTCTGTTCTCTCCAATAGTTTAGGAGGTGGGCCTGAATCAAGCATATGCAATCCAGTAGACAGCGAGAGTTACTGGTCAATGTCTGGTTTGCCCCACCCCCCAATAATTTTTTATTCCTATACACTGCCGTTTTTACGTACATTGCCCGGAGTGACCGTCAATATCTGCTGTCTTTCAGACACGTAATTTTCTGCACCGCCACCGTAGTCGCTGCCAGACCAATGTAGAACGACGCTAGCTGAACTGCTATGTCTTTCGGACAGGTAACATTGCGAGTGTTTCTGCACCCCTGTCTCGGCCACCGTAGTCGCTGTCAGACCAATGTAGAACCACGCTAGCTGAACGGTTCGCTCCGCTCGTCCAATTGACAATATGTCAGCCCACCTATTCTTCGATCTATTGCCTTCCTCTTCAACTCACGTGACTGTCTGTGCATGCGCATAATTATATACTCGGTTTGTTGCAGCTCCCCTCCCTACAGAATTTCTCAACTGGGCGTGTCGGGGCTATCCCAAGTCTACTATCCCTCTGATAATTCTGCGTTTAGGAGTTATGAGCTAATGGGTGTGTCCGCCCCATCCTTACATAGTTTGGTTTTTATGAATATTATCCAAAAGTATGTAGCCACTCAAAAATACAATGTTCATAAAATACATGTAAACTTTAACACGTGCATTTCTGTTTACTATATTCAATCTATATCCATAACTCTTGGGGTAATATCTGTGATGTCAAAAGGTGATTCACATTGAGAAATACGAGAATAGACTCCTAAGCTAAGTACTTGCATGGACAGGTTTTACCTTCTGTTTGATCAGCTTGCTGGGGTGCTTCACTACTTTGGTTGTCTTGCTGGGACTAGGGGGATGAAAGTGGTGAGGAGGAATGAGGGACCAAAGGACAATTTATATAGACAATAAAAATTATAATTGTTCTACCTGTGGCTTATCTTTTCTTTTCATTACTAAAAGTACTAGCGTTACAATGAAGAGAACTGTCAGGATAATAGTGACGATGATGATGCTCAGGACCAGACCAGCAATTTCCCCTCCAGTGAGGCCACCGTCATTTCCTATGAAAGACAGGAAATACTAGTGTCACACTAATGACCTGTTGTAAATATTTTACCTGATGTGGTGACGGTGGAGTTACCTAATGTGTAAGAAAGCATAAGATTAAATACATAATATAAATCTGTAGTCTGTGTGCATGGTTTGAGTTGTGAAAGTTTACTCTTGTTTTATTAACCCAGTGTGGTATAGATGAATGAACCACCAACAATCAACAAATCTGAAACCAGAAATCAGTCTTGTCTGGCGTATAAAGCCAGGTGGATGTCAGAGAGTGAAGTTAAATTATGGAACGGCACTGTCCATGCAGAGATAACTATATATAGCTTGTCAGGTCCCAGCATGAGTTTTCATGTGTATATATTTTGTATAATAAATAACTGAGAGACAAATAAGAATCTAGTGCAACACTAAAAAAATTACTTACTTTTTGTGGAAACAGTTGAATTACCTAATACATAAAAAGTGAGAGAATATTATGTACTCGTAAATACTAGTATGCGTAAATACTAGTATATGCAGTGTCCATAGGAATACACATATCAATGGGCTAATACACTAGTGATAGGATTAAGAAGTGGATATATAGAGTCTGCAAATGGAGAGGAAATGGCATGTTGTTTCATGACGGGCAGGTGTGTGGCACAAAAGGAATATTAGAAAGAGTTGTCCAATCCAAAAAAATAATTTGGGATGCAGGTTTAAAGTAGTACTGGCTACGAAAACTAAAATGTGATCATTTATGACGAACAGGAAATATGTGTTGACACCATCTATATACTTCTGTCAACTCCACCGTCCATTTCTGACTGGTGGCATATACCAATAATTTCCTGTGTGACCTGCTTGTGGAATAGGTCACATTTCATGACCTATCCAGTAGTGGATAGGTACAGGAAATGTCATGAACTGTGACCTATTCCACAGCAGGTCACATAGGAAATCTTGCTTTTCGTCCAGTGATGGCTACATAGAAACAAAGCAAATGTTTATAGTTTCACTTGTCACTGATAAAGTTAGAGGTGGGGCCCAACAGAACAAAGATTAGCATTTGCACAATAAAAAAACAGTGAAACAAGTAAAAACATATAGGAGGTTTCTGTATGCAATTGTAGCAGTGAACATACTTTGGAGTCTAAGCATGTATATAAACACTTGTAGAGTGCACGTATGTGTCTACAAGGGCTGATAAACTCCCGCAATTGGACCATTCTAGAGATTAAGATTGGAATGTGAAGATAATTCTTCATCTAAACAGTATTGCAGGGAGAAATGTTTTTTTTTGTTTTTCGCTCAATATTAATATTGCAATATTTGCTGGGGTACACAAAGCCAGGTATGTGTCAGAGATGTGTCATGCATTTGTAATATCATGTAGCTATAATCTTTGTCTATAACTTGTCATACCAAAGGTGTATGTGTGTCTTCCAATCTCTCCTTGTAGAGTAACAGCTATAATGGTCAGAGTGTGTGTACCAGTAAACTGTGAAGTATCAAACACCTGGTCCAAGGTACCTACATGATGTTTATGAGATTGTTAGAGTCAGACAATGTGTCACTGTGACTATACCTAGAGATCACTCACATGGTTGAGGGGGCTCATTGTCAACTGAACATGTCAGTGACTCCAAAACGCTGTCAGTTTCACATGTGATGCTCACTTTTCCATCAGAGAAGTCCTCATTCTTACATGTCAGTTGAATTGATGCTTCTTCAATTACCAAACAAAGTGAAAGCCATTGAAATGACACTGTACTTCTAGTATAACCAATCAACTAACCCCTGAGGCCTCCCTGGAATTCTATCCTATTGGAGAAATAGAAGCCATCCTCATCCTGAATTGTTATTTCTAAAATGTGTGGACCCTCACAAAACTCTATCAGGTTAATCAGCACTGGCAAAGTGCCTGAAGTAAGGAAAAGAATAGTGCATAAGGGTGACGATAACAATCAGGCTGAAAATGTTAAAATACTCAGTGAGACATTGTACTTACAAACTTGCAGTGGGCTGCCATCATATGAACAGTAGGTTTTGACTAGAGGACCACCTGTTGTGTCACAAGTGACAATCACACCATTGGAATTATCTTCACATTCATTCTTAGTGCAGTTAAATGTTGGCGTGTCTGGTTGCCCAGTTGGAGCAGCTGGGAAATAGCAACATAGAGATGATGCATATTGTTGCTACACTGAATGATCCTTACTTCCATCAATTATCCACACTTCTGTCTCAAGAGGATTAAAAGCAAAGTCTCCACTCACAATACTACCAATGACCACAAGCTTCTCAGGGTGCTCCCTTTCATCATCATCCTCAATAGCAATATCAAAGCACTGTCTAGTAACAGTGCTAGTGATAGACCTTTCTTCAGAGAGGGTAGTATAATCATCAGGTGCTGTAGAAGTAGTAGTGGATCACAATTTCTCTATCTCTATATTTTAAGTACACACTTACCCACTGCATAGTCTGTTGCAGCTTGTTGAGTTTGTACATTAAATCTCAGTGTAATGTCACTGGCAAGAATTCCCTGTATAACTCCAACACATACTTCAACTGATTCTGTTCCTTCAAATACAGTGTACCATGGCTCCTCAAATCCAATTACAATATCTGAAAAACAAATACAGATTTCATTCATTCAATATTATGTCCTCTTCACTTACTGTCATCATCTACAATAGTGACTTGGGCGGTATCTTGCCCAATTCGTATTGCGTTAGAAGTGCTTGAGGCTAGAGAGAGGGTCAGAGTGAACACTTCATTTCCTTCAGTTACACTGTCTTCAATAATCTCCAGTGGTACTGGCCGTGTGTTATCAGATGTAGTGAATGTAACAGATATGGGTAGAGGCCCAATAGAGAAATCCACAGCTATTGGAGTAAAAGATTTAGCATGAGCAAATCATCTAGATATTGACAAAACCTAGCTTACAATTTAGTGCAGTCTGTCCAGCTGGATCCAAGGTAACAATCACCACAATATCTATATCCACCACAACACTGTTCTCCTTCAGAATCATTATGGCATTGTCCAGCCGTCCATTGCCCTCCATAAATGAATAGTTAGCCATTGCAAACCCCAAAAAGAGAACTGCAAGCATGATTGATCAATATATATTAATCTACTCACATTACTCTGTTTTCTTCTGACATGCTTAATCATACATGTATATTACCATCATCATCCTCTATGAAGATTGTTGAATTGATGGGATCATACATGAAGCTTCCTTGAGAGTTAGTCACTTCGAATTGGACTATGAATATCTCGGTGTTCTCTATCCTATTGTCATTGGTGATACTGACATTGAAGCACTGTTCAGAGGTAGTTTCAGTTATATTTCCAGTTATGGGAAAGCCAGAGGCATCAAAGTCATCCACATCTACAGTACAGTATGCAATACTGTTGGTATATGCATGCTCAACTGAACTCAACATTAACTATATAGAAAGTGTGTATTCAGATTGTGTTGGGTTACACCCTCTCACCAGCAGTTGACGGTGTGACACTGATAGAGAAGGTCACAAACCCACCACTAGATAGAGAGCCAACATCACTATTTGCTTCCACACATACCTCCACATAGCCATAGGACTCAACTACTGTGTACATGTTGCTACTGAATCCAATTGTCACCACTGAAGGAATGTACATGCGAAGATATGAAAGGTTGGCAAAAATCCCTGCCAACACAAAATTGCTCACCATCATTTTCTTGTATTGTGATAACTGCTGTCTGTTGTCCAATTGTAACATAACTAGAGAAATCAGTAATCTGTAAATGAATGAGTTCATCTTCCTCCGCAAACTGGTCATCAGTGATATCCAAGACTATGGCTCTTCTGTTATCCAGAGGGTTAAAGGTCACATTGAAAGGCAATGGACCAGAACCAAAATAAAAATCTCTACCTAGAAAAGAGAAAAAGATTGTGCCTTCAACGGGTTCTTGTCAGTGCACATTTTTCTCTACTGATAACGCACTTTCTGTGGCAGTGGAGGTTGGGAGCATGGTCACCTGGACCGTGAAGGTCTGGCTGATGGTGGCATTGTTCTCTCTAATGATGTAGATAGTACCTTGTCCAACACCTTCACTGAATGTGTACTGAGCCATCTCAAAACCAATCTGAAGCTCTGTGGAGAGGATTTTATTGTGTATCAGCACTGTTTAGGATTAAGTATTCTTACCATCATTGTCAATAATGGCAACAGAGCTGACGTTGGGGTTGATAGTGACAAGGTTCTCAATGGGGCCAGGCAATGGGATAAGAGACACATAAAAGAGTTCTTGTAACTCAATTACATTGTCATCCTCAATTACAATATCATAGCAAGCCTGTGGGTTTCCTTCACTAAGTGTGCCATTATCAGTGAGTATTTCATAATCACTTGCACCTGCAGTAAGAAATGACTACTCCTAATGTTGCCCTATGAATCACTGATGGACATACCAAATGCACTACCATCCATTGTCTGAACTTTAAATTCAAGGATGACACCAGGAGCCAAGTTTCCTGTCAATACCTCAACACAGACTTCTACATCATCTTGTTCCATGACTGTATACATTGACTCTTCAAATCCAACTTTGACAACTGTAAAGAGAAAAAGAATTAGTGAGACATATCCTGATGAGATGATGTACACTAAGCAGATATATATAACAATGCATCCATCAAAAACATACATAGCATATGCTAATGTACATACTGCATCTTACTATCATTGTCGTTAATTGTGATTCGTGTGTGGTATTGTATTCCAATCTTAGCTCCAGAGCTAGTTTGACCACCAATTGTTGGGGAGGTCAGAGAGAGCACAAAGTCCTCCTCTCCTTCCACTAGCAGGTCATCAGTGATGTCCAGAGAGACAGCAAGCTGCTCTGTTGTGGGATCAAACTGGAAACTTTGGCCATTCACATTATAGTCCATGCCTAAAGAGAAGATGTTGCTTTGTACATACACAACCCACTAGACCTCACTATTAGCTGTATACAATGTACCTAAGGTAGAACTGCCCCCAGTAATGACAAGTGAAATAGTAATATTATCACTTGTCTGGACATCAGCAAAGTTCTCCTTGACAATGTAGACTGTACTGTTCACAAGTCCATTACCCTCAGCCAACCTATACTCAGGCTGACTAAATCCAAAGTAGAGTACTGCAAAGAAGACAAAACGTAATTATACCTTACAGGTAATCAAGTAGTCCATTGTGACTGTACCATCATTGTCCTGGATGGTAATTTCTGTTTGATTATCAACCATCACTGTGATGTCTGAGCCTCCTGTAATGTTGAACTCTATAAGAAAACTTTCGCTGGGCTCAATTAATGTGTCATCAATGATGGTCACATTGTAGCATTGTTCATCATTAACACGGCTGAGACCTGCTAGTGCTGGGAGTCCAGTTACAGTATAGTCCAGTGCTGTACGTACAAATTGAATATGCATTTTAACTTGAAGAGGGAGAAGATGGGAGTAGACAGAAAACCTAGAACCTCACATATTATGGCAGTATCAGACAAAGTATAAATCACAATTTCCACAGCAGAGTTGGGATCCAACTGTCCTGACAGTTGAACACAGACCAACACATGTGAGTCCACTCCCTCAACAACTGTGTAACTTGACTGCTCAAAACTGATGGAGAGTGCTATAGGTCAAAAAATTGCTGCATGTAGTGAACAATAAAGTTAAGCTCTGGTAGTACATACCATCATCATCGAGTATTTGTGCAGTTGCATTAAATGGATCAGCAGAAGCATTCAGTGAGGGAGGGGTAGTCCCTGTAATCATAACATGCATGAAAAAGGTCTCTGGAGACTCGATGCTTATGTCATTGAGGATTTCAAATGTGTGAGTGGACCGTGTATTGGAAGACGATATAGTTCCAGTAGAAGGTAAGGCAATTGGACTGTAGTCACCATTTTCTGCAAGTACACATGTAATAAAAACTAAATGCATTCTCATAACATAGATATCTTGCAAGAACCACCTTTGGCTGTAATGACTGACCTGTTGCAGTTCCGGGGGAAGTTGTGATAGTGTACTCTATAGATGTGCCATCTAGGTTCCCAGAGAGCAACAGAACAGCTACCTCCACACTGCCACTCCCTTCCAGGATTGTATACGTCACTTGTTCAAATCCAATAGTAGCAGCTAACACACATGAAGGAAGGTAGGAGAAGAATACAAGAATGTTGAATTCAAATGTTCTAACCATCATTATCCTGAATCACAATCTCTGCACGATCAGGTGATATGACATTATTGATCCGGACTAAAGTGCTGACAGCAGTGAGGGTCAGGAAGAAGGTCTCGTTCCCCTCGAGGAGGGAATCGTCAGTTATTGGTATTGACAGGTTGACAGATGGGTTATCATTGTCTATTACCACTGTGAAATCTGCACTTCCAAAGTCACTGGATACTGTGAGAACATAAGTGCAATACCTGCATAATTTATATACCATGAAATGCATGCACCCTAGAGGCTCCCTACTAGTATATACTGTGATGCAGTGGCTGATTGACACTAGTATGTGTATTTGAGCACTAGTCCAACCCTTTGCAAGAATTGCTGTAACATAGTTGTGTACTATGTGCACTTTGCACCATGCTTTATTAACACTTCTATGAACCTCCTAAGATGGCTTTGATTCGTGTAATGGTACTTTCATGTAATCTGTGAAACAAGCAGTGTATGTTGCATCCACTTACCTACAGCTGTTCCTCCAGCACTTACAGATACACTGAAAGTTCCAGAGATACTCTCCCTAATCAAGTCTAGTGATGACAGGACAGATACTTTCACTTGCACCTCTCCCTCTCCCTCACTGGTTATGTACTGCATGCTGGAGAATCCAACTCTTGCATCTGTGAATTAATCATTATCATTTTCATCATGTGACTCTGTATTTAGTTGTATAATCATGCTGAACATGCTCTATACTAGATCTACAACCAACCATCATTGTCTATTATGCAGATCCGAGTCTTTCCTTCAGTAACTGTGTAGTCCATGATACTAGCACTTGACACAACGGCCATTAGAGTGACACATTCTGTAAGCTCAATATTTAGGTCATCTACAATAGTGATATTGAAGCAGACAGAAGTTTGGGCAGTGTTGAGAATGATCTCCTGAGGATTAGCTGAGAGTTGGTAATCTTCCATCAACAGGGCTGCTGCACAAGGCACATATAGTCATATTTAATACATGTAAGTTTATCTTAAATGTTAGACTTACCACTATTATGTATATTTGTTGCTGTGGGTGATATATCTACAGTCAGTGTAGCCGAACTACTCTCTAGAGAGCCTTGTTGAATAGAAAAGCAAACCTCTACTGTGCTATTTGTTCCTTCAGTGACATTGTGTTCATCTCTATCGAATCCAATGCCTATGCCTATTTATGTCGGCACAGATTACTGATCATATATGTCACATTATGATTATGACTTACTGTCGTTATCAGTTATCAGAACAGTAACAAGCTTTCTACTGGACAAGATTTGGTAGTTGAAAAGTGCTGCATCAGGACCTGGGGAGAGTGATAGGACAAAGGTCTCATTCTCCTCAGCAAAGAAGTCATCAACTATTGCAATAGGATCAGCTGACACTGTTTGTTGGTCTGTCCTGAACTGTATCATATACACAAACTGACCACCAGATAGTGGCCTAAAGTCTTCATCTGAAGTGATGCGGAGAGGGAGAGGGAGAGGGAGAGAGGGAGAGGGAGAGGGAGAGGGAGAAGGAGAGGGAGAGGGAGAGGGAGAGGGAGAGAGAGAGGGAGAGGGAGAGGGAGAGGGGGAGGGGGAAGGGGAGGGGGAGGGAAAGGGGGAGGGGAGGAGGGGGGAGGGTGAGTGGGAGAGGGAGAGGGATAGGGAGAGGGAGAGGGAGAAGGAGAGGGAGAGGGAGAGGGAGAGGGAGAGAGAGGGTTCTGTAGAAAATCAATGGACTATTCAATGCTATAGCTAACCTGTTACAGCTGTGCTTGTAGGGTTCCTGGAATCCTGCAGAAGATTAACAATTACAGTAATGTTCACTTCAGATTCTTTATTATTCAGTCTTGTAATAATGAAAGTGTTAGTCAACACTCCAACACTCTCAGGAAAAGTAAATGAAGTCTTCTCAAAACCAAGAAAAATAGCTGAGGACCAGATAGTGGAAGATCAGAAAAGCACTCCTAATTTATGGGAAATCCATACCATCATTGTCAGAAATGTAAAATACCAGAACATCTCGTCCTTCAGTCAGTGTGATATCTGGATCATCAATTTCCAATACAATTACAAATCCTTCTTCGTTAACTTCATTGACGTCATCATCAAAAACTAGGGACTGTGTAACTTCCACTTCCACTTCATCACTTAAAAGTGGAAAAACCACGGAGAAAACGCTGCTGTTAAAGTCCCTTCGACCATTATGTTCTTGTTCATCTGGGGAGAATGTAGATGTAGTAGTGTCATTGTTCACCAGTACACGAGACTTATTTCCCGCCCACACACGATAGATTGGAATGGGGTGCAGACCGTGCCTGTGTCATTGACGTTGGCTGCACCCTTGGTCTTAAAGAAACTTTTAATGATTAAGTGCAAACCCTCGGCAGTATTTGTGAAAGCGCACGCGCTATCGTACGCTATTGATAACGGAGAGAATAGTCAGGCCGAAGAAATATAGCTCGCTCAGTTACTTGCAGAGGCAGAAAAGGTGGTAAAAAAACACGCACAGAGAGAGAGAGAGGGGGGGGAGGGAGGGAGGGAGGGAGGGAGGGAGGGAGGGAGGGAGGGAGGGAGGGAGGGAGGGAGGGAGGGAGAGAGAGAGAGAGAGAGAGAGAGAGAGAGAGAGAGAGAGAGAGAGAGAGAGAGAGAGAGAGAGAGAGAGAGAGAGAGAGAGAGAGAGAGAGAGAGACTTTGCGCGGCGCATGCGGAGAACATCGATTTATCCAACCAACTGCACTAGGTCTAATAGAGAAACCTTTTTGAAAACATGTAGAGCTGCCTTTCGCAGTATTTCATGTAGGAAATGTGAAGCGCTAAACGTTAACGTAACGCAAAATGTTAAAAGCAAATTGAAAACAAAAATGCGAAGCGCAAAACATTACCAGCATACTATAATTACATCTATCCCTGTAGCTACGTTATCTTGCACGCTAGGGAAGGCCTGGAAAAGAAGACTAGCTCTACTATAGGCAGTAAACTAGTCCTCACATTCAGCTGGATTAGAAATGGCAGCAATATCATCAAGAATACTTTGTGCAAATGTCCTTGAGGGATTATTGTTGCGGTAGGTCTCAAAACCACTGACAGTAAGTGGCCTCAGTCGCAATACAACATCTTCGGTTGGAGTACCAATGTACGTTCGTAGGAAGAACTCGCCGTTTCTTCCTTCCCTCACGGCGTAGTCAGCCTGTTCAAATCCCAATTCGACTTGAGCAGCTGCAGATAAAATAAGTGCATATATATGCATTCATTTACACGACTAAATGCGCATGATTGCGTTCACTTGACTCTTGCTCCGACTAGGGGTTGCGCAAAAATCGGAACTGTTACAACCTCGGTTTCGCACAGTGTAACTCTATAGCTATACCTAGTCTACGTACATACTGTATTTTTCAATTATCTGTAATGTTAAGTTGCAATAGGGAATTTAAAACAGTGACTAACATACCAGTTTGGTAGAATAGGAGCACACTGATAGCTAGAGTAAGTAGCTTCGCCATGAGCATCATGAACATCCACTACTGGTCTCAAAACGTTTGAGTGTGTATACTGAGGTGCATACACACTTTTATATACTGAGGGTTTTGAGGGGAATTTATAGCTATGACTGCAATAATTGATTACCAAAAAATTATTGTTATTTGACACACCATACTTCACATAAGCAAAATAATGTAACGTTCATCATTGCTACATAACACTTGCACATAGCAACAAATGTTGTTAATGTGGTAGCTACTTCATTCTCCTATATATCTCACTACTGACATTTCCAGATTATTAATAAGTGCATGCATGGGTAGCTATGGAGTAAATTTGTAAATGATTAAAGCAAGAGCAGAAAACAGTATATAGGTTGGGTAGACAGAGAGCAATGTCTAGATAGCTGTGCTTAGGCAGCATATCAGAGAGGAGTTAAGTAATCCTATGTACAAAGCAAAGATTGGGAACTTGTAAAATATTAGCTGACTAAAAGTGCTACTCTGGTAGTATGGTCACAGGCAACACATGTAAGTGAACTTTGAGCATAAAAAACAAACCAGTGTATACAATGAGTATGCTACAAAATGAATATATATATATATATATACTGCATGGCTTCTAGCTTCCACTGTTCACTGTAACCATGATGTATTGAAGCTGATGTTACACTCTTAGACTATAATACGCGATACTTAGTTTGGTGTCCTTGCTAGTTTAATTATGTCCTTCCTACTAAGTTTTGAGTTCACCTACGTAGATCTATTTATTGCATAATTTGCTTGCTTTGATTTGTATGTGTGATTCGATCAGCCCAGCCAACTCATCCTTGAAAATTGGCAAGTTGTGTTGTGTTGCTGTTGTGTTGCCTTCCTTTCATAAGTATCTCTTTGATTGACTACTGTAACAGTATCTATAACAGTGGCAAATCCAGAGGGGGTTCCGTGGTTTCATGGACCCCCTTTTGATGAATGTCTATATTCTATTAATTGCTAAATTTTTTGCGTCTTTGCTGCACTTGCAACTCATGTGCACATGCGTTTCATGCGCGAAATTGTATAAACGCGCAATCATAATTGCATACGCGCGTACAATAGCACTGAAGCAGTGCTGCTCAAGAGCGGTTCTAGAAAAGTCGTCAGGAGGAGCTCCAAGTCTTGCGCATAGGGACCACACCCCTTGTTGCTGCACTTACGTACGCACAGACCGTAAATACGTGGGCGTGGTGATTAGCGTTGTTCGCGTATTCTGCTAGAGAACTAATTTTTCATTTTTGTTGTATGTTGTGCTGTTTTGTCTTGCGTTGTATTGTGTCTCGAGGAAAAAAAACTAGGGAACTAACGCGCAAATCTATACGTATTTTGCGCTATACAGAGGAGTTTCAAAGCGAGGGAAGCTAGAGCCCCCTAAGCCCCCCCTAGAACCTCTACTGCTGCTAGCCTAACTCCGCGGATCCTATAGGGTGTTTTGCTCTGTCAGGCTCAAATGCAAAAGCGCACCGCTTACCAGCACGTACGTATTACTGCACTTACGCAGACAGAACTCCACGCCCACTCCTCCCGGCTTGGTTCTAGGCGCATTGACGTCGAACCTTTCTTCCTAAATCCTACATCCACCTACTAAATACCTTGTGTGGTGCTACAGTATCCTACTACCTAAACCATTGCAACATGCATGTCCTTACATATATGTGGCTGTTGGTAGAGACCAGTATTCCACAACATGTAAATGGTGTGTCAATTCATGCGATTATACTTCTTACAGAATGCAGTCCACAACCATGTTGTGTCGACAGTAATATGTGTTGAATGATGCCAATCAGCATATATGTATTGATGTATACTCATTGTTTAAAACTGCTGAGTCATACAATACCTCTAGTATATAAGGTAACTCTGCTTTGATCACATGCATACACATGAATATATTAGGAATGGAGGAAAGAGGAAACCTGGTACTCTGATACATACAGCACTACCTCAGTTGTGTCTCTTGTACGTGCATCACTCAAGAGACATAATAACTCTAATTCACAATAGTAGCTAGGGCATGTATTTGGTCAATGTAGTTATATAGGTACATATTTATAGTTTCAGGAATGGAAGAAAGAGGAAACCTGATGGCACAGTTTATTTAGCTGCAACAATCTTATTATTGAATGCGAAAGACATATATGCATGTATCAATTTAAATGCACAATACAGTATAAAAACAAAATGAAGTACATCTGTGCAAGTGCAAGCAATTTACAAGGCAGGGATGATGGCATTCAACAGCAACATACACATATAGCTAAATAAGATGTTAGTTCCATGTGCTTTTATTGCATGCCATCATCCCTGCCTTGCTACCAGTGTATGCTATGGAATTAAACTACTGGAACATGTTTTCTTCACATATCATCTATACATACAGCTGCTGCCTCGGTAGCTCAGTTGGTAGAGCATCTGCCTAGAATGCAGAATGAAGTGGCATGGGTTCGAGTCCTGCCTGAGGCAGCACATGAAAAATGACTGTCTTGGGTGAGTTGTGTTGTGTTGTGTTGTATTGCTTTGGGAGTCTCTTGGTCTGATTATTCCAGAGAATGGTGGTATATAGACTCTCTGTGTGGGATGGCAGCAACATAAATATTTGCCTTAAAACACAAAACAGCTGCAGACTCGTCAGACACATAACCAACTCTACATTTTACCTGATTAAGTCTCATAGTGCAGTGTTATATACAACACTTGGAAAACAGCATCTTGTTCTTCAAGTGGCATTCCCAAACATTGGTATAATTACTCACCTTAATTTTTCTTTAAAGACAAAGCTGTACACTTATTTCTTGGAAGCTATTTTGTGCAGGTGGCCACAATTAGTTTAGTCACCACATTTCCTCTATTTCATGAAGTTCAAGTTCAACTCACACTACAGATGACCATAATTATTTTAGCCACCAGATTTCCTCTATTCCTAGAAGTCCAGGTGGAGTAGTTCAACTCACACTACAGATGACCATAACTATTTTAGTCACCAGATTTCCTCTATTCATAAAACTTAAGGCATAATTGTTTAACACACACTAGAGATAGCCATTTTTACTTCAATCACTACATTTCCTCTATTCCTAAAAGTCAAGGCATAATTGTTCAACACACACTAGAGATAGCCATCTATAACTTTAATCACTACATTTCCTCCATTCCTAAAAGAGTAGTTCATAACCATAATTATTTCAGTCACCACATTTCCTCCATTCCTGAAGCCTGAGTAGTTCTAAGCTCAACACCCACACTAGTCTCATGCCCAGACCACACCCCGAAGGGAAAGGGTCTGGTCACTTCCGCCACATTTCTTGGGACTCAGTTTGAGAACTCATGACTACCAATCACATTCGCAGAAGCAGGTTACATAGATCTACATAGTGGTTTTGCAAAATTTCTTTCTAATTTTACATACAGTCCAACCTCTCTTTGGGTGTGGTCTGGAAATGAGACTATTGTACTACGCACTTAAGTACTTCTCTTGGATGCGAAATTTTGTTCCTAATTTACGTATAGTCCCAAGAAATGTGGCAAAAGCGACCAGACCCTTTCCCTTCGGGGTGTGGTCTGGGCACGAGACTACACACACACACACACACACACACACACACACACACACACACACACACACACACATACACTTTATATGTCATACATTGTAGTATGGAGTAGGTAGGGTCTGTTTGTATATAGAGATGGTACTGACACATACATTTGTCTCAAAGTGCAGAACAGCTATGGTGCTTCCCTAATATGGGTGTAATTATTCACCTTGATTTTAAATTGTTATTTTTTGGAAGCCATGGATTCTGTGCAGGTGGCCATAACTAGTTCAGTCACCAGATTTCCTCCATTCCTGAAGCCAAGCCTGAGTAGTTCACTCATACTACAGATGGCCATAATTATTTCATTCACTACATTCCTAGTTCAGTGGCACATTTCCTCCATTCCTAAAACTCCAGGTAGAGTAGTTCACCTCACCTTTACTATGCCACAAAATGTTAAACAAGATTTCCGCTTTCCTCATTACTACTAAAGTTCTGGTGATGAAAACAGAGTATGGTGTAATTGGAACAGGATGGCCTTAGCCTATACAAAACAGAGCATCCCTGCAATATTCTCCTATAATTATTTCATGCAATTCACAGAATATAAGGGGCTAATATAAACCACTGCTTTAGCTTTAATTACTCTACCACCTTTCTATTCGATAAAAAAAACAGCAATAGAAGGAAGAAAACTATCAGATTTAATAGCGAAGATGATACCCAGAACCATACAAGTAACTTCCCACGAGTGAGGCCACAATAATTTCCTACGAAAGATAGGTAAGAACGTAGCATCACATAACAAACTGTTGTTTAAGTTACTACAAAGGATAGAGAGTAGTTCAATATGTACATAATTACACATAGATGCATGTATACTCCATTTGTGTTTTAGTTTGGGTGGCAGGGACTTTCCCTTATATAATTCAGTGTGGCAGGTGTCTGAACTACAATCATTTTAGTGAACCTGGACATGGGATTGCTTGGTGGGTGTCTGACTGTTTATGCACATTTACTGGTAGTGTCTGAACTACAATCATTTTAGTGAACCTGGACATGGGATTGCTTGGTGGGTGTCCGACTGTTTATGCACATTTACTGGTAATGGGAGTTCTTAGGAACGGTACTGTGCAGAGATTATTGGCTTGTCAGGTCAGTTTTCATGGATTATGTTATAACATATATATTTTGTATTATAAAAACTGAAAGCTAGCAGTCATGTAAAACAACATAAACAAGTAGTGCATGACGTTCTACTAGCTACATACACAAAGTGCTACATTTTACTTGTCCCGGAAAGGTGCTACAAAGTTTCTGTTGCACAAAGACACGCACATGGAAATAAGGTACAAATATTAAGGTGATTACTTAATGATAGTGTGAATAATGAAGTGGTTTTCAACAATTGTTCTGTTGGTCAGGAAAAATTAACTGCATATTGTTTGTTTCATTGGATCTACTAGGCAATTTTAAAGACTTAATCTTTTTGACTAACCCAATGAGACACCACTTAATAACTTTGTGTGTAAATATCCAACTTATAAAAATTGCTGTTAAAAAGACTATTGAGAGGAAATAAACTGCTAAAAACAATGCTGAAAAAATATTGCGTGTTATGGATTGCTTGTTGTTATTGTGTATTCCTGGTGCAATCATACATGATACAACAAAGAAAAACAACATAGTACTGTCTATACAATAACGCAACTTTGATTTCTGTGGCTGAAGTATTGCTGTTGAAAGCAGCAGGATGCTGAAGATAACCCCTGCTGTCATTACTTCGGTGTAGTACTCCAGCAAACTATACAGTGTGAAGAAAGGAACTCGTAGCAAGAAAAATACTCCAGCAAAATAGCGTAGGTCTCGTGAATTGTTAGTTCCATCCTTGTATGGACCCTGAAATACATCCATAAACACTCGCAGAGCATGAAAATTGATATGAAATCTGTTTAGTATTCTCTGGAAACATCGACATGGATACAGGAAGAGAAGAAGTGTGGGCAGAATTAGAAAAACAATCATAATAATAATTGCAATGATTGCAAAGGGCAAATGTTGTGATCCAAAATATTCCACATCCCCTGCCACATAGAGATTCATTCTTCTATGATGACCATCTATATCATAAAGAGGTGTTGGGATCAGGATATCAAATGACACGCTTTGAAATTTAACAGTTGAGAGCAAAAAGAGTGTTGCAAATGAATCTATCAGTGATGTTTGAACGTCTGTATTTCTTAACACTGGTCGGAGGACATATCTGAGAGGTTTCCACAGTTTAGTAAGAAACCAACATTTCCTTCTATACTGGAGAGAAACCACAAAATAAGTGATTACAATGATAAAAAGAGGATAAGCAGCTATGATGTAATCCATGGCAATAACATGTAGGAATGACAATTTTGGATGAATACAAAATGGTTTGTAGAGTACACGAAAGAAATCCAGACTCCATATTCCGAGAAAGGTCATATAGGTTTGCGTAAAGGAATCATATTTGTTTGGAAATTCTTCCAAGTTTTGCACAAAAATACGAAGAAAATTGGGAGCACTAATAATGTTAGCAGCAAATATAAGTCCATGGAGATAGGGTGAGGCAGGGCTAATATGGAAGTGTGTAACAGTTATTGAGAAAACTGTGAGGGGTCCAAAAGCTATTGCCAAGTACTTGATCCAGTTAAGACTGTAGTCAGTACAGTTGACACAGTTGAGTGAGTAGGAGTAGACTGGAGCAGAGAAGCCTTCTTTGCATCTGCCACACAGCTGACCTTCTCTGTTACCTGCTCCACACATGAATGTATTCAATTCTGATATATTGCATGGGAGGGTGAAGTATGTTTCTCCAAAGTAGGTTGGAAATCTGAGAAGACAAGATCCCAGAACCTCTCTGCCAGGTTTTGATGCATTTGAAGTTGTTATGCAGTGTAGATACTGCAACTCCGTCTGCATTGTACGTGGAACACTTTCAACTACGGAATTGACACCGTTACCAAATACACAGTGTCCATCTGTGGTAGGTTTGTACCATGGTGGACAAGGGTGGGACTCATCCGTACAATTGTCACAGTTTCTGCTGCCTCCTCCCTCAGCCTCCAGTAGTGGAATGTGTAAGAATGAACTGCAGTTGGATTGGCTTTTTACAGTAATCACAAAGCCAAAAACTATAGCCACAAGAATATCTGCTAAAAAGTGATACATATTCAAGTCATAGGACTAGTGAATACTAACTATCTAAGTTAAGTATATACAGTACTATAGTACTACATGCTTTATTGTGAAGGAGCTGTAACTTGAAAGAATATTTGACTACTAAGAAATGATAAACTACTCTGAACTGAAAATATACATTTACACAATAGGATATTTAGTAGTATGTTACATGACAGGTGGTATATATATATAGTGATGGGTTAGTGCATGAGAATGGTGGTTTAGTTATTTTCTGTTATTTGGCATGATAAGGCTGTCTCTGGGCAATAGACAGGGGGACTTATAAGGTGGACCCGGTTGTATACATTTACTGAGTGTTGTACGGAAAGTGTTGTGAAAAGTACTTAACAATAGGTTAGATATGGAAGGGGTATTGCATGAAGGTCAGGCTGGAGTTAGTGCTAACAGTAGTTACATGGATAATGCTTACTCTTTGAGTGAAATTGTCCAGGTTTAGGGAGGGTAAGACATACATGCATTAATGCTGCTCCTTATTTCTCATGCCATCACTGCTTTTGCCTGCACATACTGTATCTTGTTCATGTGCTATACTTTCTTATCTAAAAGGCTTTTTAAATAGGCTTTATGTACATGAACATAAAGCCTATGATATTGTATGTAGAGACTGCATTTAGGGTAGAGCATAGTGTTGCACAGAGCTCTAGTTTATGCCCAATTTTAGTTTCAGTATTTATAAATAACATGTTAAAGAATTTAGGCTTGGGATAGAAAGTAGTATATAGCAGTATCATAGAGTCGGTAGACTCTATATGTAGGGATGGCGCCGACACGCCCATTAAGCCTTAACAAAAGTAACGGCTCAGAAGGCTGTCGAACGCAGCAGCTATGAGCCCTTTTAGACACCTAACATGGACTACGAGTATTTCTATACACGATAAGACTCTCAAAGGTGGTAAAATACACCGCTACAATGGTAAACGTGAAATTGCTAAAACCCCGATTTCTCCATCTTCTTCTTCTTCTTCTTCTTCTTCTTCTTCTTCAAACGGCCTAGCACAAAATATGTACACGTATTTACCTTGATTTTTGTAGCAAAAGGCTTCTTATTCCCGTGGGCAGTGCCTTTTACCAACAGAATCTTTGTAGGACCCCTCTTCGACGAGTAAAGCTACGATATACTAGCACTTCCGTGTAGTTGAACGCCATTTCCTCGTTATTACTCACGTGCGTTTCACATGACCACGATTAGCAAAATGGGTGGGGCTCGCACACACGCAAAGAGCATTGTATTTGCAAGCGAGTCTACAACGAAAAAGCAGTGAGACAAGGGAGTAAAAACATTTCCATTAAATGTTGAAGGATGTAGGGATGGCAGTACCAAAAAGTAGGAAAACAAGTGCAGTATATATGCAGCAAGACAGGGGATGAGGGCAGTATATATGCAGCAAGACAGGGGATGAGGGCATGCAACAATACTAACATGCGTAACCCCCCTACATCTTTATTATGGGGTTACGCATGTTACTATTGTTGCATGCCCTCATCCCCTGTCTTGCTGCATATATACTGCCCTCATCCCCTGTCTTGCTGCATATATACTGCACTTGTTTTCCTACTTTTTGGTACTGCCATCCCTACATCCTTCAACATTTAATGGAAATGTTTTTACTCCCTTTGGAAGATTGGAGAGATGCTGTTTGTTGCATGCCCATCCCCTGCCTTTTTACCATTTACCATCTAGATTTGTAGAGTCTTATCAATAGAAACAAACACCTGTATTTGACTGGCATGGTCATGTCAGTGCTATCCCTACACATAGAGAGTTGGTAGGGAATGGGAGACGCAAACCAATCTGTCACCAATCAAAAGTTAAGGAACATGTAAAAAAACATCAGGGTACACATAGGTAGCTAGCTACATGTATAACTTTTGAGTTGTATAAAAACCAAGAGGTAATGTGCAAGAATATATTTCACAGCCTAGTATGAGGCTAATTGTTTTCGGTATCTGAGTCACTGGGTGTGGCATTGAAATCAAGTGGGGTAGCTTCTCCATTGGCACAAACTTTAGTTTTAAGGGGAAGAGTCTGGTTTGACAGCTTCTTCATTGTCTCTGTTATCTTGGGATCCTCAAACAAGTGATGTAGAGGCATTCCAGTATGTCGAGGAGGTACTGATGCTGGAACTGGGTCACTTAGGGTATCTTCCAGTGTTGCCACTGTGGGCCCATGTGGTGATAATTTCATCATAACTGCCACATATTGTGAAACAGTGTTGTGAAAGTACATAGACAGCTTCTTCCTGCTTTGTTGTTCTTTTTCTTTATCATTCTCCTTGGTCAACGTCATCCCAGTAACGGTATGTGACCACTTTTCCCTATCACTTGTGAATTGCTGTACAGAAGTTTCCTCTGTTTCATCTTCCAGAGTTGCCAGTTCTTCTCTCTGTACCTTCAGTACTTCACGTGTTGCTTGTACACGACTGAGTACTTTCTGCTGTCTCTCATAAAGATCCTGTTTTTGTTTATCCATCTCCAGCACAGTATTACTCGCTCCTGCCGATACGTTCTTTTTCAAATACTTTGGTTTCCATATGGTGTATGCTTCACCATTATCAAGATAAAGAGCTTTTCGTCGCTGCTGTTTTTGCTTAATGCTCCTTCTCTGGCTCTCTGGTCTTAGTTGTGTACCAATGAAAGCCTTTTTAGCATCCTTAGGTGAGACTTCAGTGGGATCCAATACTGTCTGCTGTGTATCTTGGACTGCCTGTGGTTCTGAAAATCATGAAGTACATAGTTTTGAATTCAATACTACCTGAAGCATATCAGTTTTCTTTTTTCATTTGTTGGCTACCTTTGAAAAATTACTTTGCTATGTCAAACTTGTCTACTTGACCTAGTTATATCCACCCTACATTTACACACACTCACCATCTTCCACTGACTTTCCCACAGATTTTTCATTCTCAGATTCTTCTTCATCTGTGTTCTCATCATCGCTATCATAGATTGAATGATAAAATGTTGGTGGCTTCATACGAGCAGATGTTTTCTGCAGACTCTGCCTAAAGAGATATGTACACATTATAAAGAGAGTAAAAACATTTCCATTAAAATGTTGAAGGATGTAGGGATGACAGTGCCAAAAAGTAGAGAAACAAGTGCAGTATATATATGCAGCAACACAGGGGATGAGAGAAGTATATCTATATGCAGCAAGACAGAGGATGAGGGCAGTACATATGTGGCAAGACAGGGGATGAAGGAATGCAACAATAATAACATGCGTAACCCCATAATACAAGAGATGTAACAACAGTCAAAAAGATTGCATTTGATTACTACATTTTCAACTGAGAAAATTATATATGAGATAATTTACATCTCCTTTTTGCCAAACCAAGCAAAAGTGCAGATATTTGAAAAGGTCCAGTACCACTAAATGTCAAAGTAAATTTTTCTACAAAATACGCATATATGTAAAGGTAAATTACTCTGTTAATTTACTCTGTTGCTAACCTTAACTTTACAAGGAGTTCTTGAAGGTGAAGGAATTTGATCCAGTTACTCACAATAGCCATTACTAACAAGAGCAGAGTCATACCCACCAAAACCTAAAATCAATAAGAGAATTGCATTCCATAGCAGCTATGTTGTACGTAGAGTTCACGTGTAGATAGAAGCAGTTGATTTCCTATACTCACGTAAAAATCTACTTACTGCAATATTTTTGTATGGGTTGATGTTAGTGAAATTAAATGTGTCTAGAATATACTTTCCAGAGAAAGTGTAGCATTCTAGAGCTGATCCACCATCCTGTTCACAATCACTCTCAAAATCAGTGAGTAGTATCACGGATGAAGCTGAAAATCCATAGTAGTTAGGGTTAATGTAGCAAAGCCACCGATACCTGGAGAGTGAATGATGATGATGATCCATGAAAAGTATGGGCATATTTACCACCAAGGGATATCACTGATGGGTATGAAGAAGCCGCTGCTGAATCCCGCCACTGCAGATAGAACAGGAGACAGCCGAAATGCCTTCTGTGGAAAGTTGACAATCAACAAAATGAGCAGTGCTGTCCAGACATGGTTCAAAGCAAGGTTCACTAATGCAATTTGTAGAAATTCCATCAGGTTCCATCGAGTAATGTCAATAAGCTACAGGAAAAGAGTTAATATACACATTTTGAATGGATGAAGCTTTGTGTTTCTCACCAGAAGATAAAGTAGACATGCACAGAAAATGACTGGGAAGAGAGCCATGGACGTAAAGCGTACAAATGACTGGATTATGAGGTCTGAAGGTCGCCCAGCTCCGTCAGTATGTTCAAATGAGTAGATAGTCAATGCTTTGGACAGGTACCCGTACAGAGCTGGAAACATGAAGAGAGAGCTGGCTACAGAGTAGACACAGAATCCAGATATAATGAGGAATGGCGTAGTCTGCTGTAAATATACAGTACCTGAAAAAGAATTATGTTGCACTAATTCACAGATATACACTAGCCCACCTTCCCTCCTTAAAATTCTTGTAAGTAATACCTGTAACTAAAATATCAGTCAACATCAACAGGTGGGGGGAGGCCTAGGCCTGAGGCTAAAAGGTTATTGTGCAATCTGTGTTGTACATTTATACCAAGCAGAAATCCATAGCTGAAGAAAATGATTGGCAAGTAGAAACTAACAGCATAAGTGGCCCTCTTCATTGCTCTAGCTTCTAGTGCTGCTAGTCGGGAGAAAAAGATGTTGTGGGCACGCCCAGAGTGTCGGGAACCTTGAAGAATGGGCCTGAAACAAGTTCAATATTAATACATGCTTTTTACTTAATACCTTTGCACGTATTGAGTGTTAGTCCTATATATACCTCAGTGAGTCAAATTTTGATGATGTGCCTCCATCCAGGTTATCACTATATCCTGTTTCTCTTACCCATGCTTTCACAATAGCCTTGCTCACCAGCCTTTGCTCCCCAGTACCTTCATAGTAGGCAGTCACCATTTTTCGCATACTCTTATTGCCCAATATGTCCATGATTACATCTGTGGGCATAAACACATCATTGGAATGATGGTATGATGTTTGATAATTGGATATGTTGAAACTATGACCTTGTGTTTACATTACAACACATACATATACCTGCTGGATTATGGTCCTCTAGATCAGGAATAACCAGGCTAGGTTTGAAGCAACATGGGCGAAGGGAGTTCACAAACACCTCATATGCTTTTTCTGGTACCCCATGGTAGGCTACCTGAGTGAAAAATAAGACATGTGTGTAGTACCTTCTAACTATATCAATGCTGTTCAGTTATGTGGCTACTTAGGACCTAATATGTGACAATTAGTACACTGTTCCACTCACCTTGCCATCAGTTATAACAACAATTCTGTGGAACATGTGGAATATCTCCAGTCTTGGTTGGTGAATGGTGAGTACTACAGTGCGGTTAGAAGCTGCTAAGGCATTCAGGTGAGTTAGAAGTTCAGTAGAAGAGGCAGAATCAAGGCCTGGAGAAAAAAGAAGGCAATCAGCCACAATACTTCATCAGACTACCTCTATATACAGGGTTTCTAGCATGTATATAAACACTCTACCATATGTGTACATGCACATATATTTGCTCCATCGTAACTTTTACAGCCATACAGGTCTTCTAATGTCTTTAGTGCTCACAATAAAAGCATTTTTCAAACAAGATTTGTTAATCCAAATTAGTATATGCACAAGGCTTTGACTCTCCATCTGCATTAGGTGTGGTCCAGAGAAGGGAGTCCAGTTGATCTACAGGCACTTATATTCTACTTTTATTCATTTGTGCTAAGAGCACATGCAGTTGCTACTGGAATGCAGCAAGCAAATACACTATAAGTGCAAGCAAAACAGGATACTCTGTATAGTTGTAACATGATAGTGAAATAGGTGTGCCAGAAATGCTAACAATTAAGAATGCAATTGGGTATAATTATGTGCATTTCATGCATTCTTGGGGAATAACTGGTGTCCCTGATATGCTATGTGTTGGGTGTGTACAATTATAAATATTTTCATGATCCCAAGTAGCTGCATCTGCTTAGTAACTGTAAACAGAATATATATAAACTGCTGATATTCAGCCAATCTATATGCTGTATATCAAGTGTATATACCAGATGTAGGCTCATCAAGAAAGATGACACTAGGTAGCTTCAGAAGCTGTAGAGCTACAACTAGTCTGCGTTTCTGTCCTCCACTCAGTCCTGGTCCTGTAGCTCCACCTACAACTGTGGTTGCTAGATCCACAAGTCCAGTCTGTGTATAGAGATATGCATATCAATAAGTTTGACTCATGGAGTCATAACACTCTCTTATAAAATTATTTGCTTTCAGAATTAATACAATTGTCATCTCACCACTTCCATCACTTGTTCTACCCTCTGAAATTTCTCTCTGCTGCTGATGTGGAGTTTCACCCATGCTGCCAGAGTCAGGTTCTCTCTCACAGTCAGCTCCTCATAGTAAGGAGCTGCCAGCTGTAGGACGTAGCCAGTGTTATTGATGTACCACTTACGATTCTCTTCAAGTGGGAGGCCATTGATAAATATGTCACCCTTTATGGATATTATATGCAGTGCTAAAATATTGATAGTGGAAAATACATTCATAGTTGCCTCACTTGAAATGAGCCAGTCTTACGACGACCTGTCAACAGATCAAGGAATGTTGTCTTTCCACATCCTACATGTGATTATTTACACAGCTTTGAACTCTTAATTTAATATACAAGATGTTAATTGAGAGATAGATGCTATATATTCAGCTCCAGGTGTATGATGAGAGGTACATGCATTTGAAACCAATTGCAAGGGAGGAATAGATGGAAGTAAACCAGACAAATGTACATGGTTTGAATTACACATTACAATGAAGCATGCATGGGGTTTTAAAGGACCAGCAACTTTCTATATTCCATAAGAAGCACATTTGTTGAAATTGTCAACATATTTGTCACTAGGATCAAGTTCTTACATACATGTTCACCTGATGGTCCCATGATAGCAATTAATTCCTTGGGGTTGAAGTATGCAGAAATACCCTTGAGGATCTTCTTCCTACGTGTTCTTAATACCTCTCCCTGCAAAGCATGAATTACCAATAACAGTGCAAAGTAAGAATACCTTCAAAATGCTGTTTATGCGTACCATTTTGTTTCTCAGTCTGCCATCTTGTCTTGAAACATTCCCTGAAAGTAGGAGGCACAGCCATACATACCTACCTTGTTCCACAGATTATTGGTTAATTAGTACCTTCAAAGTCCATGGACTTAGTTTTGCTGATGGAAAGTTTGTCTTCAGGATGAAGGCTGTTAAGGGTAATTGGAAAGTGGTGCTGGTCTTCTTCCTCCATACTCAAATTGACACTGACTGAGTAATGCAGGTCCAAGCAGGCCACAGAGATGGCCTTATCATCAGTACAGTGTGGAAACTGTAAATTGATTTCACAGTAAATGTATATCTTTGTTACTTCACATATCGCATGGATCAGTTCCTGCCTGTGTTCATCCTACACACTTAAGAATCAATTTGTGTAAGAAATACACATTTTTGTACCTTCAAAAAAATGTGTTACTCTATCGCGCTATAATTGATTTTACAATGTTGCCATGTCATTGTGTAGTCAAACTAACAATAGCTAGCAGAGAAGTACAAAAGTGAGACATTCAAAATTCTCCCAAAGTAAATGGAAATATATGTGTTGCTAAAGATTACAATGAGCTGCTACGTACACTGAAAGTCAATAGTTCATTGCAGCTGTATATATGATATTGTGTGTAGCATCTGCCTAAACATTGTATACCGCATTGTGTTTAGAAGACATATGGAGAATATAGAGTATCAGTAAATGCTATATAGCTGTTGGCCACAAATGAGAGACTTATTACATACTTGGATAGTAGGTGTAACTGTAAATAGATGTGTTTGTGGATGGATTGTGCAGAAGTGTTGGGAATATTCACAGTCATGTCCAATGTAACTTATCTATAACTATGCAAGAGGATGAACTAGGAAACAGAACAACACTTAGTTTCATGTGCCCACAACTCCCCATACAAACATACTTGAAATATGCTAGGCATGTCATTATACATGTTTGCATTAGCTATGCATTTTCTTTCTAGCAACATGGTTAAGTATACCACTTATCAGCTTGGCATATGTCAGTGGTATTTGTTTACACTTCTAAAGACACTTAAATAACTCAATTGTATATATGCTATTGATAGCCTTAATACCTTTGAGTGGTTCTAATTCTTTAGAGCCTATAGCTTCATTTACAATCTACCAATTATATGTAGGAGAAGAAACCTAGTTTATATCCTATAATTGAACAGTTTAACCTACTTCTATCTTTACTGTGGTGGGAGTATCTTCATCTTTGCATCTCTCCTTATTCGATCCTTGCTGCTTAATGGAATGTAGGAAATTATTCTGCTTCCAATGGAGACATCTCATCCACATACAGCAGTAGATCTAGTATAGTGAAAGCAATGCACTGGAATGAAGACAAGTATACACATGCCCACATGATAGCTTAGTATCTTTTTGTTTCGAAAAGGCTGTATTCTTAACCCACTCACACAAAAGTATGTGTAGCTACTGTTACACTAGACACACACAATTAGTTCTGTAAATATCCACTTAGCTGTATAAAATGCAAAGTATGAAATGCATTCATTTCTGGCATGTATGTCCATACCTTCATTAGGAGACAGATGACTGCTATGGTCAATACAATGACAGCAATTGAGATCTTAGCACCAGTAGACCAACCTCCTGCAACATCCTCTCCTTCTAAAATAAATTCTTCTGGACATGTGCTACTACAGTGTGGTCCAAAACACACATCACGGAAGGCCACACCCTCCTCTGTATCTGATACATTCCAATACCAGTAGTGGATTGCATCCCTTATGGTGTATCCTTGACCTTCATAGTATGCCAGAACATGGCTACTCCAGATGCTGGACAGGCCACTGTTACTGGTTTATAAATTGTACATTTAAAAACACTCATTGCATGTGATTTTGTTCTCACCTTGTGGTTTTAAAGAGTGAAGTTAACCTGATGACATCTTCAGTACCTAACAAACTCATCCGTTCTCGGAGTGTAGAGGCCATGAGATAGACATGTTGGAAACACTGTGTAGCATAATAGCTGAGTTTCATTCTTGATCCACTAACTATATCAGTGACTGAATTGCTCATTGTCCCACCATACTCAGCTGTTGTCATTAGGAACTCTAACATATGGCCTATATTGTCAGAATGAAGGGATTCCAAGTGGGCTAAGGCTTTGGCAAGAATGAAGATGTCATATAAACTTGTAAGTATAAATACTGGGACATTACGAGGAAAATTTAGTTCACCAGTTATTCTATTGTTTCCTTTAAGAAGACAATAAGCAGACAGACAGCAGGGGTACCCCATTCTGACATCACTGCAAGCTTTGTTTGAGTCCAATATTTGCCATAGAGCATCACCCTGACTTCTACTGCTGGCATTGATGAACCCAAACTCTTGATCAATACTGTCACGAAAGTTAATGAACCACGATGAGTCTGCTATGACTTTAATGCTGATGTTCCAATATTCTTCCCTCATCCACTTTGCTGAATTCAGTACACCAACTCCCCCAGCACTGGACCCCACCAGGACAATCTCTGAAGCTTCATGGAGATTATACATACTGTCAAGTGTCTGTAGTACTGAACGGAAAATGGTTTGGCCTCGAAATGTGAACTGGAGGTCATCACTTGTTGGATTATATCTGAAACAGTCTTGGTCCCAGCAATCACATGGTTCCTCTTTCAGTAAGCTGGAGTACTGTCTGCTTGTTGCATTTTCAGTCCCCAGCCACATGTCACTGCTACAGTAAGGCACCAGTACGTGGCCATGACTACAGAATGTGGGATTTTCTGTGCAGTCTGTACTCAGAATGTCTCTCCCTTCAATTGTAATATCAACACCATTAGTACCAAAGTAAGAAGTTTCATTTTTGAAGCAATACACTGACGTCATTAGAGGATTGACGACTTGAGCTAGTGGTTGTTGCGAAGGTCCAGCTTCTTCCCAAACTGACGAAGTATCAAAATTACCGAAAAGGTACTGAGTCCGAGTAGATGCTTCACTGTACCGTTCTCTAATATGCGACTGGAAGTAGCGACGATTACAAGTCTCATTTGAGTAGCACAAAGACCCGCTTTCCAAAAATACAACCCATTTCTGTTTTGCACCACTCACATTGCGATGGAAGAAACCTGCGCGAGTGAAATCATTGCACAAAGCGGCTTGGTTGTTCGTAAATTTCCAAGTCAGTTCAGCAGCAGCGAACGAGCACACGCCCAGGACGATAGCTGTCAGCGAAAACATTTTGTTACTGGTCTTGGAGTACTTAGCTGATGTAAATTTATATATATACATACATATACCGCCCGGATGCGTGACTTATCCGTTTGAACAACCGGCCGTCTGGTAATCAGCCGGATGTCCAATTGATTAATTGAAGGCTCAACGCCTCGTGCTATATAACAATTCGGTCAACCACTAGGGATCAATGCTGAATATAAGTTGGATGCTATCAAATCTATATAGCCCCAAGCCGACGTAATCAGGTTTGTAGCTCTAGCGCTAGCCAAGCTATCTCCCTAACAGGTTCCAGTGAGCATGATGATTAACAAAACGAAAGGTCTCCCCTAAGTAAACAAGGCTTGTGACTAAATCTACGCGTGTGTAATAGACACACACATAGCCATTATCTTTAGCCGTGGTAAAACGATCCCTGCGTTAATGTGCGCATGCTCGAAAATTAATTAATAATCACTGATCAAGCCGCGCGGCGAAATCAGGACCTCTTGTGTCGTATTTTTATGTGCAGCATTACAGCGTTACAGCGTTAGTAATAGTACGTCTGGGAGAGATTAGCTGTGACATAATCATTGCTTGACAGGCTTTTCCCCGTCCGCCTCCAAAAGCAATACAATAGCTGGCATACAATGGGACTGAAGCGGTGACGCCATCATTGATAGAGCGGCAGCTGCAGTGTGGTAGGTCGGTAGCGGCAGCTGCAGTGTGGTAGGTCACATAACTGATACATTGTGCCAATATAAAACATTACAAGGCCAATCAATCCCAAGACAATGACACTAGCATTGTCATATCTACAAATGTTGCTAGCAACAACCATTCCCAACACAATGTCACTAACACTGATATGTCTACATATGCTGCTAACAATGCTGCCTTGTCTCCTACTGACTCAAAGGATGATATGTCTACACATGTTGATAACAATGCTGCCATGTCATCTACTGACACAAACGATGTCATGTCTACAAGTGAAGAGCCCAAACATAAGACACACACACAAGTGATATCTCGATCCAGTTCACTCCTGTCCACAAATTCCAATTGACTAGTGTCCCCCAGTACATTTCCAAATTCTGATCTATCAATTTGGTCCAATCATCAAATGACTAACAATTATCACAATAATTTCAACTCCATGATATCATGTTGCTATCTTAACATCAGAAGCTTAGTAAACAAACTGTCATTATTTCAGTCATACGTCTACTCCTCCAATTTTGATGTAACTTGCCTAACAGAGACGTGGCTATCTGATTCTGTCTTTGATCAGGAGATACTCCCTATAAATTACAACATATATCGCAAGGATAGGCTCTCACGTGGAGGTGGAGTGCTGATCGCCATCAAAGACACAATTCCTGTCTCAGTTCTCTCACTTCATCTGCCCAACAATGCTCCAGAAGCTATAGCAGTCAGGTTGAACCTTCGCATACCTATTATCCTCAGCTGTGTTTACCTTCCACCTTGTTTGAGTGACTCTTACATGGAGGTTACAATTTCAAACCTGACACAAATTGTTCAATCGGATCCATCTACTGTCTCAATAATTGTTGGAGATTTTAATTTAGCAGACGTTCAATAGGATACACTTTCTTCTACCTCCTCCTCTTCTAGTACTTTTTGTGACTGTTTTTGACAACTCCCTGATCCAATTAATCAACCACCCAACACATGTTAAAGGCAACATCCTTGACTTAGTGCTCACTAACTCTGAAAATAGCATTGCCAATCTTACTATAGCCCCTGCCACCAAATGGATTACCACAGATCATTTTGAAATTACATTTCAATTACCTCAAATTATACATCCTACTCCTACAACCTCTCCTAAATATGTATTTGATTTCCCAAAAGCCAATTATGATGGTATTCTGTCCTATCTGTTTAACTTTGACTATACCTCATGTTTACAGAGTCACAATGTTGAATTTGTGTGGCTAACAATAAAAAATTCCATTTACACTGCTATGGACATCTTTATACCTAAGGTCAGACTAAGACGTCATCAATTTCCCTGCTGGTATACATCAGAATTAAGACACCTCTCCAAATGCTTGTTATCATCTAAGAAAAAATTTTCTAAACATCCTACACCTCATCTCCAACTAAAAATTAATAACCTTGAAGCAGACTACTGCAGCAAAATGAATCAGGCTAAATACAACTATGAAATGCATCTAGATCAATCTTTTGCTGGATCATGTAATGGCAAGATATATGACTACATTCGCTCTCTTAGCAAGAAAACCACTATCCCTTCTATGTTTTCTCATGACAGCAGCAGTGCAACCTCTGACACTGGAAAGGCTGAACTTTTCAATACTTTTTTCCATTCAGTCTTTACTAATAGCCCCTTCTCTCTGCCTAACATGAGTTCTCTTCCCCTGCCCTCGTCATGCATCTGTACCTTAAAATTTTCAGACTCAGAGGTATTTGAAGCACTTTCATCTCTTGATCCTATGAAATCTAGTGGCTGTGATAATATTGGCCCCAAACTTCTAAAGCACTGTGCTCTAGCACTTTACATACCTTTGCATCACCTCTTCTCATTAAGTTTGTCCAAGCAACTTATTCCATGTGAGTGGAAATGTCATTCAATAACACCAATCTTCAAATCTGGAGACTAATCCCTTGTGAAAAATTATCGACCAATATCTCTCTTATGCATAGTTTCAAAAGTTCTTGAACGTCTTATCTATAACAAAATAAGCAAGTTCATCACTGATAATAATATCCTATGTTGTCATCAATTTGGTTTCCGCCAAAACCATTCCTCAACTCAGCAGCTATTAATATTTTTTAGCAGTGTCCTTAATGCTCTTAATAACTATTCCAGATGTGATGTTATCTACTTTGACTTTAAGAAAGCCTTCGACAGCGTACCACACCAAGAACTACTGCTGAAGTTATGGAAAGTTGGCATAGTGGGAGGCCTGTGGAGGTGGTTTCGTGACTACCTGTCTAACAGATACCATCGTGTTTGTATCAACAATTCTAGTTCATCTACTCTACCAGTTATCTCAGGTGTTCCCCAGGGAAGTTTGCTTGGTCCGCTTTTGTTTCTTATCTACATAAATGATGCACCATCTTCATTAAAACACTCTGAATCATTTTTACTTGCTGATGACATCAAATGTCTCCGACCAATATGTTCTCCTCATGATTGCATCCAGCTACAATCCGATCTAGACGCACTATCTTTATGGAGTACTAATTGGAAGCTTATGTTCAATGAGACCAAATGTTCTTTCCTTTCTATTATCTCTGGCCATATATCGATTGAGCAAAGTGAACAGCAATATTTCATCAACGAACAACTAATCACTCCAAGTAACCAGCAAAAAGACATTGGCATCTTGATATCATCAGATTTATCCTGGTCTCACCATGCATCTAAAATAACTTCCAAGGCCTACAAAATACTTGGTTTGATTCGGCGCACATTTTGTTCATCAGCTAATGTTGCCACCAAGAAAAGGCTCTATATTTCACTTGTAAGGTCACATTTTCTTTATGGATCCCAAATTTGGAGACCATTACAATTTAAAGACATGAAACTAATTGAATCAGTTCAACGTCGTGCCACCAAGTATATACTTAATGACTGCACCTCAGACTACAGATCCAGGCTAATCAAACTCCAACTACTACCGCTTTCAATGCTCCTAGAGCTCAATGATATCTGCTTTTTTGTGAAGTCACTCAAACTCACTTCGGATGGTAATTCCTTTGATATCACAAAATTTATCTCATTCAGCCACAATCGAACAAGATCTGGTAGCTATAGGAAGCTGGTTCAGCCCCTTGTTAGGAGCAATAGAGATAAGCAATTTTACTTTAACAGACTTCCCTACTTGTGGAACTCCCTTCCACCTATTGACCTAGAGCTCTCTTTTACAACGATTAAAAATAAACTAAGAGATTTCTTTTGGAACTCATTTTTAAGTTTTACAAATTCATGTATGCAGACAAGGGATAATTACATGCAACAATAACAACATGCGTAACCCCACCAAATAAATGTAGGGAGAGGTTACGCATGTTGTTATTGTTGCATGTAATTATCCCTTGTCTGCATACATGAATTTGTAATTCACTTTGTGGTAGTGTGAACTCTGAACTCCTAACTATATGTTATGTTGTTAGTCTGTCCTGTGCATGCAAATTTCTACATGCATAATTATGGTTTTTAATCATTTCCCCACATACCTAAGTTGTGTATGGGGGTCACATCATAATCAGTTGTTCACTGTGCACCACTCGGGTCATTACAATCTTGTTTCTTTAATTTTTGGCACTACCGTCCCTACATCCTTCAACATTTTAATGAAATGTTTTTTTACACTTGTTTCATTAGTTTTTCTGGGGTATAACATATACCTAGCAATGTCCACTTCCAATTCTGCTTCTTTGTGAATTGCTTTACCATCCCTACTTGCTTATTTTACATTCTACTTGTTACTATAATGTCGCAATAAGAATATTGCTATTGAAGTCATACTCATGATCAGAGAACTAAAAACAAGATACAACATACTGCTATTGATTGTGAGTGAATATTATTGTACATGAGAAAATATTGCTGGAAATAGATGTAATTTGTAGTAGGGCTTGACAAAGTAAGTGTGGAAAGTACAAAGGCCATAACATAATAAAGATGTATAATGATGGATCATTATTACAAAAACACAACATGGTCAGATCAGGTGAGGCATTAATAGGAAATAGGATACGACATTGAAGAATTATTTATGATATGACAGCTGGAAATACATGCATTTTCATGAGTAATGATGCATGTAGTTCTTACATATAGTGACAACATTTTGGGAAGTGCCACTGGAATCCCCAGGGGAAAAACTGGATAAAAGGGAAAAACTCAGGAAACCCCAGGAACAAAACGTGTTCTGGAAGTGTTGTTGAGGTTTTCAGTTGGTTATATACTTGAGATGGATTCAGACACAGGGAGATCTGTATGGCAGAGTGGGGAATATTAGAGGTAGGTGCACACAAACAGATGGGCATGTATGTGTGTACCATAAGTGACTCGGCACTGCTTACATATAACTAGATGAATGCTTGCAGCATTGTGGGTGAGCAGACTGAACCCACTTACCCATAAGCTTAATATTGTGTGCACATGCATGACAACGATATTCAGTATTTGGTGACAATGCCATATCATACAGAAATGTTTCTAGTGGTACAACTAGGTGTATCTGCTCCACTGACCCTATGACCCTATTATCTCACCTGATATGTTGTCAGATTTAATGCATGGCTTTGTTTGGTAGAATGCAAGATCTGGGAAGATAGAGGATGAAGGAAGTCTAAAGGGAAAATGATCAGTCAGAATACACTTTTTGTAATGCATAGCTACACACAGTCTTATTGGCTTAGTGCACAAGGTACACCACAAATATTTCATTAAGTACAATCCAACAACACTTGTATTGCAGCCAGATGTATCATGTAGAGGGTGGTTAAGTGTGATTGTTTTTAGACCTGCAGCTGCAACCTTTAGCGGATGTGATACCTAAGTGGCCACCTGCACATTGTAGTACAAAGTGATGTGCACTCTTGTTGACTGCATGATACAGAGATGCAGTCTGTCAGTGACTCATCCAACCCCAAGTGTGCAGATCTCTAGCTGCACTATGCAGGGGACATTCTATGGCTACTTCACATCTGCACATTCTGTATCTGTCCTTTGCGCGTAGCTTGAGTTTACTTTCTGGTATATAGTTGCCTGAATACTCAGTGTACATTGCGTAGGAACTACAGGGATATACTCTGAGTTGACTTAGGTAACCACCACAATACTATTGGAACAAGCCAATGGGTGGCCACAGAGGAATATTCAATTACTTTACAATAGTGGGACACTATCAATTTGTCTAAGGCATGCCTGACTTCTTCTATTGGCTTATCAAAGGCCAGAAGGTCAGAATGGCATCTGATTCAATCTCTGTGTCAGTAAGGGGTTCACACTGACTAGAGCACTCCCATTTCTTTCTCTGTACATGTGCACATGCAACATTTGTCATCAGTGTGGGAGTTCTTCAGCTACAACACACTGGTTTTAGGGATGGAAATGTCTCTCTTTACATGCTGGTAAGCCGAGTCATAGAAAAATGGCTCTGAGGCCATAGTGTGACACCCTTTACCAAAGTCCTACCTTTGAGTTCTGTGGATCTATAATGCTCTTGAGCAAAAATCCAACAGGCTCTTAATGGACTTGCAGAGCTTTGTTTAGTAGTCTCCTAGCTGTTATCTACACATGGTGCTCCCCAAAACCCTGGACATTTGTTTGGCTTGTCAGTATCACGAACATTCCGTCTAGGTTATTTTTTATGATAAGCTTTCTTTTGTAGCTATTGTGAAGAATTATTATGTGTACACACAAAAGCAAACACAAACAATGAACTTAGCTCTTAAACTCTATCCAGGGATTTGATCAGCAGCAGCAGAGCGTCTTCAGACCACACAGACTGCTATATAAGTTGCAGTGAATGTCCAGGCGATATATATGTAAATGTAAATACAGTATATACGACCCACACTAATGTATCTGAAAATGATTATACTGAAATAGAGCAGAGTATCATGAACTGGGATGTGGGATGAGACCACCTTAAGTTAATTAATCAAAGGGACATTAGTTGCAGTGATAACATGGCCGGTGTATATTTAATTTACGACTGATGTACCTGAAAGTGATTGTGATTGTGAATCGGAGCAGTAGCGAAGGCCTTCAGGACACACAAACAGGCGGGACTCTGTATTTATGAAAAAAGACAGAAATGGATACCAAACTACAGTAAATCTGACGTACCCTGAGAGTGATTGTACTGCCGAATGAAAAAGCGCAGCTAGAAGTGTCAAAAATGACGATGAACAGCAAGTACTGAGATGAACGACAAAACAAAAGCAGCGCGGAGAAAAGCAGCGCGTAGACTAGCAGCCCGCTTTATGTATGTAACCTATGCACGTGATTACATTGCACAGAGGGCTGCGCATATTATGTTGACGCAGGCGCGATCGTCTAATAGCGCATGAATGATCACATTACAAATATGCAATCAATGAGGAAATGGCGTCCGACTATACGGAAGTGTTCGTAAATCCTTGTCGTTCTCTGTGCGAGAGGGATCCTACGACGGTTCTGCTGGCCTAGGATCACACACGAAAGTGAAAGGAGTCGTTTCATGCAAAAACCAAGGAGAGTACTTGTGCCACTTTTGCAGTAGGCCAGTTCAACTGAAGAAGAAGAAGAAGATGAACAAAAAAATCCAAAAAGGAGGGTGTGGCAAATTCCGTAAGTCATTGTAGCTGTGTATTTTACGTACTTTGAGGGTCTTAGCGGGTACAGACGCACTCGTAGAGTACGTGTATGTGTCTAAAAGGGTTTGTATCTGCTGCGTTTTGGAATTCTGAGCCATTCTATTTTGAAAAATCTATACCATTTCAGCAGATAATGTACAGATAATGAACTACAATTGCTACAATTACTATCCATAGCTATCAAATCTCACATTAAATACTATGTATAAAGAAATAGTCCATAGTGTAAAGTCTCCTGCTCCACCAACCTTTACATCTCTGTCTGAGCATCAGTTGATCTGATAAAGATATTGGGGATAAAACCATGTAAAGAACTAATATCAGTCATGCTATAAGACCAAAGTTTGTATAGTGGTTCACTAAATGTATGGTTAATGGAGTCTGTATATAGTAATATTATGGTCAAAATAACTGCTATAAAGTGATGTAAGGAGATCAACTCTCTTAAAAACCTAGCTGGATAGCCTATGGACAGTCTTTCTTTTAGATAGACCTCCGGGGGTTTCTAAGTGAACAATATATAGTACCCCCTCATGATCAGGTGTCTGACTATTCTGTTACCTGGGGAGTACATCAGTGATCAAGACAGTATTCTAGGCATATACTTTTGTGATGGAGTATAGGCTCATTGCAGTATCTAAACAATAATTGTTATTGAGCAATAACACATCATCTTTTGCTGTGTTACTGCTCTATTATTTATATACTTTTGTGCATATTTCACTCAAAGACAATAACGTTACGTGAACATCACTCCAAGAGGTACTGAGAAGGGCAAGACAAAGGCAACAAAACACAACAAAAGAAAGCAACCCTACACAACTTGACCTTAAATACCTTTAAAAGACCTTTAAAAGACCTTAAAACATTATTGGCAGCATCATGTGGGGTTCTACTATAGGTGATGCTCTTACCAACTAAGCTATATACCAAGGCAGCTCAGCTACAATGTAGCTGGGCCAAATCACACATACAAATCAAAGCAGAGAAAGACCATGCACAGTATTTAACCCAGCAGGCACCCACCAAGTTAAGTATTGTGCATAAACACACTCTATGTGTACTTACGTTGCTGTGTCATCTGCAGTAGGGGCATCTGGTTCCCTACCATCTATGGTATCCAAAGCAACACCATGCGGGATGATAAGTACACTCTTCTGCTGCTGGACATCTGAAAGATAGAGTCAAATTTGAAGTGTCTATCCTCCAACTGCAGGAAGCTTAAGATCTATCTACCACTAGAAAGGTACTGTAAGACACTCCATGAAACTAATATTACTATTAATTTATAGTGGGACATGCAATACAAGAGATGAACTTCTCAGTCATAAGGGAACTGTTCCTATACCTGGTGTTGATACTGTGGTCAAAGTTTCATCATTACTCTCCCCATTTAGCTGGGACTAGGGAGAACAGAGAAAGGAGGTCTAAATTAAAAACCACTACTTTAGCTTAAACACTCTACCACCTTCTTTTGTTTTCGGCATTTCCACAGTAGTATAATGAGAAGGAAGAGAATTATCATGATAATAATGCACAGAACCACTGCACCACCAATTGCAAATTCCAAAATAGTGAGCTCGAAGTCACCATCATTTCCTATATAAAAGACAATTCTATAACAGTGTTACTCTAATAAATAAGCTTACTTGATGTGGAGACAGTTAACATGTAAGAAAGTGTGCATGAACTATGTAGTTTCAATACTTACACAGCTGCATACATCTATACTTATGTTTGCATGATTTGTTTCGAATCTGGTGATAGGGGACTTGTTATATTAACCCAGTGTAGCAGTATAGCAGTTGGTTCTGGTGAAGATGTGGTGGAACAACCTTATTAGTTTTGAACCATAATTCTTGTAGAACAACGCTATATAAAGCTAGGTGGGTGTCACATAGAGCAGGAAAAGCAGTGTCCAGGGGTTACTGGTTTGTTTGGTCCCACAATTTACGTATACTTTGTGTATAATATCTAGGGCCACATTAACAAGCTTGAATGGTGTTAGTTGAGTTACTTAATACGTAACAAAGCAAGATAGTAGTTCATTACATCATAAATTATTTACACATGTGTAGCATTGTGTCGCACTAAAAACCTGCTCCTAACTAGTGTCATGCAGTTGGCTTGCCTAATACCAAGAGAATAGCTCATTAGTTACACATGTATAGAATTGTTGTCACAATATATAATAACCTAACTAGCTTACTTGTTGTGTCAGTTGAGTTACCTAGCACGTAAGAAACCAAGAGAAACAATGGTTTACATGTGTTTCACACTGTTTCAAACTAGCTTACTTGTGGTGGTGTCAGTTGAGTTACCTAATACATAAGGAATCAATAAAGAGAATAGTTATTCACACATGTATAGATATATTTCTCACAATTACAAACCCTTTCAAATTAACTTACTTGTTGTGCCGTTAGTTGAGTTACCTAATACATAAGGAACCAATTAAGAGAGAAGGTCATTACTTGATATATTATTTACAAAATTGTGTCACTAAATAACAACCTCCTAACTTACTTGTGTTGTCAGTTGAATTACCTAATACATAAGAAAAAATATTATATACACATTTGCATGCATCCTCCATCTGTGCATGTATGTAATAATTATTTTTCTCTCATACCAAAGGTATACTTGTATTCTGCCATCTCCCCTTTCATATCAACAGCTGAGATGGTCAGAGTGTGTCTACCAGCGAACTGTGAAGGATCAAATATCTGGTCCAACGGACCTGCATGTGTATGGCATTATGGCAGTGACAAGAGCAACGTGCTCCATATCTGTTTCAGGTTTATGCCCTATGATACATAGAGATCACTCACATGGCTGAGGGGGGTCATCGTTAAATGCACATGTCAGTGACTCCAATACACGGTCAGTTTCACATGTGATGCTGACTTTTCCATCAGAGAGGGTCTCATTCTTACAGGTCAGTTGGAGTGATGCTTCTTTAATTACCAAACAAAGTGAAAGGCATTGAAATGACACTGTACGCATGCTAGTACATGTATTATAACCAATCAACTAACCTCTGAAGCCTCCCTGGAATTCTATCCTATTGGAGAAATAGAAGCCATCCTCATCGTGAATTGTTATTTCTAAAATGTGTGGACCCTCACAAAACTCTATCAGGTTAATCAGCACTGGCAAAGTGCCTGGAACGAGAAAAAGGATATTGTGGGTGTGGGTAAGGATAACAACACAGACTGAGAATATAAAACACTCCATGTGAAAGATGGGAAAATCTGGTGAGGTAGTTACATTAAATCATTGGACACTTACACACTTGCAGTGGGCTCCCATCATATGAACAGTATGTTTTGACTAGAGGACCACCTGTTGTGTTACAAGTGACAATCAGACCATTGGAATTATCTTCACATTCATTCTTAGTGCAGTTGAATGTTCGTGATTCTGGTTCAGCTGGGAAACATCAACATAGAGATGATATAGATTGCTGTCATGCCATCTACAGTAAGTGTTCCTTACGTCTATCAATTATCCATACTTCTGTCTCAAGAGGATTAAAAATAAAGTAAGCAAAGTCTCCACTCACAGCATTACCAACTATGAAAAATTTCTCAGGGTGCTCCCTTTCATCATCATCCTCAATAGCAATATCAAAGCACTGTCTAGTAACAGTTTCAATGATAGACCTTTCTTCAGAGAGGGTAGTATAATCATCAGGTGCTGTAGAAGTAGGAGTGGATCACAGTTTCTCTATCTCTACTTTGTAAGTACACACTTACCCACTGCATAGTCAGTTGCAGCTTGTTGAGTTTGTACATTAAATCTCAGTGTAATGTTACTAGCAAGTGTTCCCTGTATAACTCCAACACATACTTCAACTGATTCTGTTCCTTCAAATACAGTGTACCATGGCTCCTCAAATCCAATTATAATATCTGCAGAGGAACACATGTACACACTTCATTCATTCCCCCAGCCTACAATCCTCAATATATTTATGTCCATCACTTACTGTCATTGTCCACAATAGTGACATTAGTTGTATCTTGGTCAATCCATATTCTGTTGGGAGTGCCTGAGGCTAGAGAGAGGGTCAGAGTGAACACTTCATTTCCTTCTGTTACATTGTCTTCAATAATCTCCAGTGGTACTGGCCGTGTGTAATTAGATGGAGTGAATGTAATAGATATGGGTAGAGGTCCAATAGAGAAATCCACAGCTGTTGGAGTAAAGAATTTAGCATGAGCAAAACATCTAGGTATTGACAAAACCTAGCTTACAATTTAGTGCAGTCTGTCCAACAAGATCCAAGGTAATATTCACCACAATATCTGTATCCACAACAACACTGTTCTTCATGATCATTATGGCATTGTCCAGCTGTCCACTGCTTTCCACAAATGAATAATTAGCCATTTCAAAACCCAAAATGATAACTGAAAAAAGACAAATAATGCATATTATGAATAATTGCTCCATGATATGCTGAGACAAGGCAAGACAAAATGAAGACAAAGCAACACAACATAACGTGCCCAAGAGTCATTTTCAAAGAATTGGCTGCTTCAGGTCTGGTGGAATTCAAACTCAACTTTCTAGGTGATATCTAAGCTACCAAGGCAGCTCAGCTGGCTTGGCTGAATAACATAGAAAATCAACCACAGCATCTTGACCTAATAAAGTGTAAACTCAAATTTAGCAATAAGGAGAAGGCTGCGGGCCGAGGGTTACTCTGTGTAAAGCGGTGCATCCCCATTAATCAACATCTCACCTCTGGAGTGAATTTTCAAAGACAAGACAAGGCAAGGCAATTAACAACACAACACAACAGAAAGACAATCGACACAACGCAACTGTGTATATTATATTTTATATAGAGCACTCTGTTTCTTCTAACATGCTTAATAATCAGATTACCATCATCATCCTCTATAGAGACTGTTGAATTGATAGGGCCATATTTGAAGCTTCCTTTAGAGTTTGTCTCTTCAAATCGGACTGTGAACATCTCGGTGTCCTCTGTTCTATTGTCATTGGTGATGCTGACATTGAAGCACTGCTTAGAAGTGGTGTCAGTTATATTTCCAGTCATGGGAAAGCCAGAGGCATCAAAGTCATCCACAACTATGTAGTAGTATTTACATATTCCATATATGCAACTAAATTTCCAGATGCATATGCTCTCACCAGCAGTTGATGGTGTGACACTGATAGAGAAAGTCACAAATCCACTACTTGATAGGGAGCCAACATCACTTTTTGCTTCCACACACACCTCCACATGTCCATCAGACTCAACTACTGTGTACATGTTGCTACTGAATCCAACTGTCACCACTGCAAGCACAAGTATGTTGACTGAAAATCATAGCCATCATAAAGTATTGCTTACCATCATTATCTTGTATTTGGATAAGTGTTGACTGTTGTCCAATAGTAATATAACTAGAGAATTTATTAAGCTGCAAACTAATGAGTTCATCTCCCTCTGCAAATTCATCATCAGTGATATTTAAGACTATGGCTTGTTCGCTTTCCATAGCAGTAAAGGTTACATTAAAAGGTAATGGACTAGGATTAGTGTAAAAATCTTCACCTATAAATACAGGAAAAAAAGATTATACTTCACACACAGTGCTTGTATTCTCTACTGATGTACCCACTTTCTTTGGCAGTGCAGGCTGAGAGCTCGAGCATGGCCACCTCGACTGTGAAGGTCTGGCTGATGGTGACATTGTTCTCTCTAATGATGTAGATAGTACCTTGTCCTACACCTTCACTGAATGTGTACTGAGCCATCTCAAAACCAATCTGAAGCTCTGTGGAGAGGATTTTATTGAGTATATCAGCACTGTTTAGAATGAAAGTTCTTACGTACCATCGTTGTCAATAATGAGAACAGAGCTGACGTTGGGGTTGATAGTGACAAGGTTCTCAATGGGGCCAGGTAGTGAGGTAAGAGACACATAAAAGAGTTCTTGTAACTCAATTACATTGTCATCCTCAATTACAATATCATAGCAAGCCTGTGGGTTTCCTTCACTAAGTGTACCATTGTCCATTAGTATTTCATAATCACGTGCACCTGCATTAAGAAATGACGAAGTTGTTAAGAGAAAAGTCAACTTCTTCTGATGTTGCCCTATATTGGACATACCAAATGCACTACCATCCATTGTCTGAACTTCTAATTCAAGGATGATTCCAGGAGCCAGGTTTCCTGTCAATACCTCAACACAGACTTCTACATCATCTTGTTCCATAACTGTATACATTGACTCTTCAAATCCAACTTTGACAACTACAAAGAGAAAAAGATTTAGTGAGACATAATTATACTGATGAGATGGTGTACACTAAGCATTACTTTATAGACATAACAATGCATCCATCAAAAACATACATCGCATGTGTTAATGTACATACTGCATCTTACTATCATTGTCATCAATTGTGATTCGTGTGTGGTATTGTATTCCAATCTTAGCTCCAGAGCTGGTTTGACCACTAATTGTTGGGGAGGTCAGAGAGAGCACAAAGTCCTCCTCTCCTTCCACTAATAGGTCATCAGTGATGTCCAGAGAGACAGCAAGCTGCTCTGTTGTGGGACCAAACTGGACACTTAGCCCATTCACACTATAGTCAACGTCTGAAAAAGAGATGATATGAATATATCCACCAAGCCTTGCTACTATGTGGTCTAATTACAATGTACCTAAGGTAGAACTGCCCCCAGTAATGACAAGTGAAATAGTAATATTATCACTGGTCTGGACATCAGCAAAGTTCTCCTTGACAATGTAGACTGTACTGTTCACAAGTCCATTACCCTCAGCCAACCTATACTCAGGCTGACTAAATCCAAAGTAGAGTACTGCAAAGAAGACAAAACATGGTTATTTATTCCTTACAGGTAGTCAATCACTCCACCATCGTTGTCCAAGATAGTAATTTCTGTTTGATTATCAACCATCACTGTGATGTCTGAGCCTCCTGTAATGTTGAACTCTATCAATAAATGTTCATTAGGCTCAAGTAATGTGTCATCTATGATGGTCACATTGTAGCATTGCTCGTCATTAAGACGAGTAAGATTTGCTAGTGCTGGAAGACCAGTTACATTATAGTCCAGGGCTGTATATACAAAATAGCATATGCATTGCAGTACATAATTATAATACCTTGAGAAGGAAAAGATGGAAAACTTAAAACTCACATATTGTGGCAGTATCAGGCAAAATAGAAATCAGAATTTCCACAGTGGAGATAGAATCCAACTGTCCTAACAGCTGAACACAAACCAATACATGTGAGTCCACTCCCTCCATAACTGTATAACTGGACTGCTCAAAACTGATTGAGATTGCTAATGGTAAGATCATAGAGAGGCTATATATAATGGTGCTGCATGTACAAGAACAAGAAAGTATACTGTTCAGAGTCTTGTGAAACACTTACCATCATCGTCAATGATTCGTACAGTTGCACTATCTGGATCAGTAGAGGTATTCAGTGATGGAGGGGTAGTCCCTACAATCATTACATGTATGAAAAAGGTCTCTGGAGACTCGGTGTTAGTGTCATTGAAAACTTCAAATGTGTGAGTGGACCGTGTATTGGAAGAAGATATAGTTCCAGTAGAAGGTAAGGCAATTGGACTGTAGTCGGAAGTTTCTGTATTGTCACATGTAATAATAAACCAAATGCAGCATTCCCACAACATAGATATCATGCATGAACTTTCTATAGCATCTTTGGCTACAATGACTGACCTGTTGCAGTTCCTTGGGAAGTTGTGATAGTGTACTCTATAGATGTGCCATCTAGGTTCCCAGAGAGCAGCAGAACAGCTACCTCCACACTGCCACTCCCTTCCATGATTGTGTACGTCACTTGTTCAAATCCAATAGTAGCAGCTAAGGAAGGTAGGAGAAGAATACAAGAGCTAGCCTCAATATTGAATTCAAATGTTCTAACCATCATTATCCTGAATCACAATCTCTGCACGATCAGGTGATATGACATTATTGATCCGGACTAAAGTGCTGCTGACAGCAGTGAGGGTCAGGAAGAAGGTCTCATTCCCCTCAAGGAGGGAATCATCAGTTATTGGTATTGACAGGTTGACAGATGGGTTATCATTGTCTATTACCACTGTGAAGTTTGCACTTCCAAAGTCACTGGATGCTTGGAGAACACGAATGCAATACTCGTTTAAATAAATCGTTAGAAACAAGAGTAAAACATTTCATTAAGAAAGGTAAAATGATGTAGATAAAACCAGATGCACACAGGAGCAGCAATGCTTGCATGACATATATACAAGGAGCAGTATGAAGGCAAACGCAGGATTTCATAAAATGAACAGAGACTAGTGCTAGAGTAAGCGATCAATTTTCGGACGGATCTAATTTTGGACCCTTATTTCAACATTACTGAAGGGCTAGAGAGTGTAGATACCATCAATGGATAAACCTATACCACTAACTATTCTAGAAAAATAGTCGCTTTTATCGGAGTTCTACAGCCGGAAGGAGAAGGCGCTAAATTCACCGTCCGAAGACCACAGTTTTCGGATGAAACTACCAATATTCGGACTTTTCGACCTGGGCACAGAATAGTTGGCGAAAAAGAATTGAGGTCTTCATGAAAAAAGTACTATCTCTTACCTGTAGTATAAGATATAGGGAGGGGAATGAATAGGCTGGGCCTAGAGGGTGAGCCTGCTCCGTTATGCATGTTATTATTGTTGCCTGCCTGCGCATGCATAAGTACTTATATGTACGTTTGTATTAAACCTTGTTTCTATGATCTTTGGCACTACCATCCCTATATCCTTCAACATTTGAATGGAAATGTTTTTACACTTGTATACATCAATGTACTAACAAAGGTATGTTGATGTACATAGCCTGGCAGTGTCCCAATCTTGTCTCTGTCCATTTTTATTTACTTGTAAGACTGTCATATGTTCTGTACAAGCAGCGCATGCCTGCTGTCTCCACTTACCTACAGCTGTTCCTCCAGCACTTACAGATACACTGAAAGTTCCAGAGATACTCTCCCTAATCAAGTCTAGTGATGACAGGACAGATACTTTCACTTGCACCTCTCCCTCTCCCTCACTGGTTATGTACTGTATGCTGGAGAATCCAACTCTTGCATCTGTGACATATGACACAATATCACTGTGTATTAAGTGTCAGGAACATATGGGTTGAATGAAGATTTAGGTTTTTGTATACAAGTATAACCCACCATCATTGTCTGTTATGCAGATCCGAGTTTCTTCTTCAGTAACTGTGTAGGCCATGATATTGGCATTTGACATAACGGCCATTAGAGTGAAACATTCTGTAGGCTCAATATTTGAGTCATCTACAATAGTGACATTGAAGCAGACAGATGTTTGACTACTGTTGAGAATGACTTGCTGAGAATTAACTGGAAGTTGATAGTCTTCCAACAACACAGCTGCTACAAGGGACACAATATCAAAACCACATTTTCATATAATATTATTGGACTTACCACTAGTATTTGTTGGTGAAATGTCTACAATCAGTGTAGCAGAACTACTCATTAGGGAGTCTTGCTCACTGGAGAAGCAAACCTCTACTGTGCTATTTGTTCCTTCAGTGACATTTTGTTCAGGACTATCAAATCCAATGGCAATATCTATTAATGTGGGCACAGTGTTGAGATCATTGATCATATATATGACATGACTTACCATCATTATCAGTTATGAAAACAGTAACAAGATCTTTACTGGGATCAATTTGGTAGTTGAAAAGATTTCTATCAGGTCCCGGAGACAGTGAAATAAGAAATGTTTCAGTCTCCTCAGCAAAGAAGTCATCAACTATCTCAATAGGATCAACTGACACTTCTTGTTGGTCTGCTCTGAGCTGGATCATATACATATACTTATCATCATTACTAGATAATGATTTAACATCTTCATCTGGTGTGGGGGAGGAAGGAGATGGAGAAGAATAACATTGTATAGAGAGAAACAGAAGTTCTGTAGCAATCAGTGCATGACATGGTGTTATATCTCTAACCTATCACAGCTGAGGTTGTAGGGTTACTGGAGTCCTCCAGAATGCTAATCATTACTGTAATGTTAACTTCAGATTCCTGGTTATTCAGCTTTTCAATATTGAAGGTGTTATTCAACCATCCAATACTCTCAGGAAAAGTAAATGAGATATTTTCAAAACCAAAGGAAATATCTGAGGACAAGATAGTGATAGATCACGACATTCTAAATTTATAACAAGTAAACAAATGATTTAGGATATTTGAAAGGAAGTATAGGGATTGCGGAATGGAGACAAGATTGGGACACAGAGATGTTATGACATATCGACGTACCCATAATGTTATGCTGATATTTCATAACATGTCTGTCTCCCAATCTTGTCTCCTTTCCTTTTTATGCAATCCCTATATTTTCTTTCAAATTTCCTAAATGTTTTATTTACTTGTCTCCTGTCATTTTTTTCTGGACCTAGGTACATACATTTCGCTATTTTGCAGTTTACTTGGTAGCGAATGTATTAGCTAATGCATTGTACATTGAATTAGCTATACAGATAATAGCGTGTGCATAGGCTCTATGTAACTGCAAGTACTATATAGCAGGCGTAGTAGAAAGTGAGGAGATCGATTATGCGTGCGTATGCGACGCATATACGTACGTACGCAGCGCGCGCGCGCGCGGCAATTGCGCAAACGTACTCGGTATTCGTACAAGAGTGGATGGTGTGTTATGACTATTTACTTTCTGTTCTGTGTGTGTGCTGTTTGTGTTTGTATATTTTCCTATATGTATTGCCCTTGTTCTTTTGTTTTTGTTTTTTTTTCACTTGTTTTTTTCTCTATGTATTGCCTTTGTTATTTTGTTTTTGTTTCCTGCTTATATGTGCCCTTGTTTTTACGTGCTCTGTATTTTTGTTACCCTGTTTTATTTTCCTCTAGGTAGATTTTGCTTGTATTTCTTTCTTTTCTTTTTGTATGTAGGCCCTGCTGTGCAGGGGTTTGGAATCAATTAAAGTTTTTTCCAAAAAAAAATACAAGAGTAGGAGTCAGTGACACGTACAGTTGCTAGCTATCCTGCTTATAGGTATACAAGGGAGGTTAGACTCTGCACGAAAGTCAGTAGGTTTATACATGTGAAAAAATATATCTGGTGGGGCCAGACAAGCTAAGCGATCCCTGGACAGCGCTATTTCGAGCTTATTAGCTCTCGTCAGCAGGGAATACGCACATGTACGTGTTGTTACAACCGGTAAAACAAGTGTAAAAATATTTTCACTAAAATGTTGAAGGATATAGGCCAAAAAGCATAGAAACAATGTCAAAGTGCAGCATGCATGCAGGCAAAGGCAGGGGATGATAGCATGCAACAATCATAACATGCATACCCCCATATTCCTACCTCTGTAAATACTAAAACGGGTTATGTATATTATGATTGTTGCATGCTAACATCCCCTGCCTTTGCCTGCATGCATGCTGCACTTTGGCTTTGTTTCTATGCTTTTTGGCACTTCAATCCCTGCATCCTTCAACATTTTAGTGAAAATGTTTTTACACTTTATACACAGTACTACTGTACTCTGTGATGTTACTCACCATCATTGTCCCCGATGCGAATAACCAGAACATCCCTACCTTCTCTCAATGTGACCCTGTTTGTTGGATCACTTTCTATTTCTAATACAAATACAAATCCTTCTTCAGCAGCTTCATTAATAAGATCATCAAAAACAAAGGACTCTTCCCTCTCAAACTCCTCACTACCTGCTGAAAGTGGAAAATCTATTGAGAAAACAGTGTTGTTGAAGTCTCTTCGACCGTCTTGTTCCTCTTCATCTGAAGGGAAATTAAAGTAACCAAAATTACCGGATTTGGTGTAGCTCTGTGGAATAGTTGGCTGTGCAAGTCAGTTAAGTACCGCGCAAGTTAGCGAAAGTCCGTGGTGATACCATGGTACCACTATGGACTTACGCGGACTTTTGCAACGTGCGTATAAACGGTGTGCGCACGGTCCAAATACGGACTCTTTTGACCCCGTGGAAGTCCGTATTCATGGACATTTTTCCCTGTGTTGCTTGAGCGGGTACTGCCTAGATTTAATAGGTGTATGGATCGTTTTGAGCTTTATTCAAGGCCTATATATCCTGTATCAGTCCACTTGACCTGTACTTGTTCAGTGGAAAGATTGATTTATACCTACACCATGCATGTAACAGCTGGTAGTTCACAACCGTGGGTCGAATATGTACACACGCATGCGCTATCAAACTAGTACTATTCACCACAATTTGTCGAGAGAGTGCTAGATATAGAATACTTTATTATAGTTGTCAATTGAGCAACATTTATCAAGAGGACATGAGAAGAGCGTGTAACCTAAGGCTAAACGCTACCTGGAATACGAGTGGATGTAAGGCAGCCAGCTTTTCTTTCTCTTTAGTCTCCGTCTTTTGCCTAAAGGTCTTCCGTATTCTTCCCACTACACGTAGATCTCAATAGCGCGTGCGCTTTCAAGGATTCGCGCGTTATTCTACATTCCACCGTTTTTGAGGGAAGGCCTGGGAATGAGGGCTAACTCTAGTGTACGCAGTACATTATATAGATCTAATGCTCACATTCAGCTGGATCAGCAATTTGAGCAACATCGTCAAGAATACTTTGTGCAAATATTCTTGAAGAATGAGTGTTGCGGTAGTTCTCAAAACCACTGACAGTGAGTGGTATCACTCTCAATACGACTTCGTCGGTCAGATCAGACTGAGAGTACCGTCGTATGCTGAAATCTTCATTATCTCCTTCCGTCACGGCACGGTCAGTCTCCTTAAATCCCAATTCAATATCTTGAGAGGCTGCAGGAAAGTAATAATCCACGTATATACGTACGTAACTAAATGGAGCGTGATTGCCATCATGTTTCCGCCATTTGACATGTTGACTACTCATGCTTCAACTGTTTTTGTCAATGTTATAACAAAAAGCAAATATAAAAAAAAAAGCTATATATAATTGCACTAATTCATATCCTGGTAATATAGGGATTGAATACAAGGAACGCAGACAAGATCAGGACACAGACATAATTGAAATATCAACCTAATATGGCTATGAATGCCAAATTTCCTATACTTGTCTCCCGTCATTTTTTCCAGGAATAACCATTTACTAGACCTATTGTATTTAAATTTACCATCATACCAATTTCTACATTTACTTTTGTTATCAAGATATTTCCTGACGCTATTTTGTTACAAGATTTAAACAGTTAGAGTTTTATCGCAGTAGCTAGTGTTTAATACACAAATATAGGTGCTAAGAAAGTTAAGTTGCAGTATAAAAAGAGAGCTAACATACCAGTTTCATAGAATAGGAGCATACAGATAGCTAGAGTAAGCAGCTTCGCCATATATATGAGCATCATTCAACAGCAGTCCATTTACTAGGTTTGTGTGTACATACATACCTAGCTATACCTTTATATATGCAGTGTTTTGCTCTCTTATTATATGTAAACGCTATACATAAGCATATAATAATGTTTGTCATAACTATACCTATATCAGAGAAGGAAACACTATAATCCTATAGAGGAAGCAAAGCTTAGAGGACATGTGTAATTAACAGTACGTATATGGGTGAGTGAGCTCTTACCATATTAGCATTCTGTGACACTTCACTGAGGCAGACGCTTGCTTCGCTCGCCACTTATACAGCTTAATGTTACTCGCGCGCGATCGAACGTGCAGGGACTATGTGAGAAAGCTGGCAGAGTCGTGGTCCAAGGAGGGCTAAGTAGATCCCATAAAACGTCCTTCGTGTAACTTCTGATGTGTTCACGGAGCACAAACCGGAAGAATCTGACGATTGAGTTAAGCAATAACTGTAACTAATGGACATAGGAATACTCTCTCAGCCATGTAATGCTTTCCTTCATACACTTAGTCATGCATTCATTTTTGGCTGTTACGTAATTTACAGACAACTTGTTTGTCCTGAAAAGGATTTAAGGATGCATGTGAGAGTAATAGCCTGACAAGGCAAGCTACGTACAAGTAGAGCCAGCTGTATGCACTTTGGTAACTACAAATACTAGAATAATGGCTTAGAGTATAAAATTCTATGTCCCATTATACAGTTACAGTTACTCCTTAAACTCAATCTCCATTTCATACATGATTTAAAATAAGGAGGAAAAAATCCTTATCTTCTAGCAACACACCATTGATCACTAGCGCCTTGGCTTGGTGCTCGCTTGGTGCTCGCATTCTGGTAGAAGGTGTTACCGGTCGATTCCTAATGGGGTTCTGATGGCACACAATTTGCAGTGTATTAGGCAACAACCACTGCAGTCATAAGGGGACAGACTGATTGTGGCTCAGTGTCGTGCTGTAGTCTAGCAAGCTAGCCCTTCTTTCCTCTGGTTTTGTCTTGCTGACTTTGGTTGGGAGGAAAAAGGTCTAGCACAGGTCACTTTTAATTGCTACGTCATAGCTAATCTGACCAATGAGCACGTGCTTTCAAAAGTATACATAAGTGCCATCATGAACTAGTTAACTGTACTTTGAGCCATGTCTATGAATATCATTACAGCCCTCTCGCACCCACTTACAATAATGACCATCCCTACCAATTTGGCACAGATAGTAAATTAATTGCATGAAAAGAGTGACCTGTTTCCTCCCAACCAAAGTCAGCAAGAAAAAAACAGAGGAAAAAAGGGCTAGCTTGCTAGACTGGTGTGCTGGTTTGCTGGTCATCAGACCTGGGTTCGACTCCAGATGGAAGTTCATTCCCTCTTGATCTCCCTGGCCTGTGTAAGTTGACATCAAGCTTAATACAGCCAGAGCTATAGTTGTAAAAGTTAAATTTAAACTCTCTGTGTGGTTTTCACATCAAACGTTTTGTTCTATTTGTCACTGTAGATGAATACATAGACACTGTAGGATTTCCACTAAAGGAGTTTGCTTCCTCCTTATTTCAAATCATGTATGAAATGGCGATGTTAAGCATAGAGGTCAAGAACTTAACTAATGGACGTAGGGATACTTTACACTCAGCCATGTAATTTTTCCTTCATGCACTTAGTCATGCATGCATTTAGTCATTGGCTGTGACATAGCAGTAGTCATTGGCTGTGATATACAGACAACTTGTTTGTCCTTGAAATTGATTTAAGGATCAGTGCCATGTTGCCTGTGTAACCACTGCACCAACCCTCCACTAAATGACCCAAATTGTGATTGTGGCCAAATTGTGTTTTGACTTTCATAACGGTCATTCAACCTCCGTCCTAGAGTCAGTTCAAACAACCTACTGCCAGGGCAAGCATTTCCCACAAAACGTATTCATTTATTAGGAGAATGCATTATACTTGAAAAAATTGTCTTAGAGTACCAAATAAACATAAATCTAGGTACGATATGTGGGCCCTTTAGCCTGGAGGCCTGGACTGGCTTTTGGGTATTCAATGTGTTGAGGGTATGCACTTTACATATATATACTACTACAATAATTACAGTTATATTTTGAAGTCTGCATTCATTGTTTTACATCATATTGGAATGTTAGACTCTGAAAAGAATGATTTCAACATTCTCTCTTTTACACACCTGTTCAGAACTGGCACAGTCTTACGATCTTGGGAACTAGGTGCTTCTTCATTTGCTGATGTACCAAAACTCTCCACTGAGTCTCTGTATGAGGATTTTGACATCATTTCAACCAGCTGAGTGACAGATTCATGGAATTGTAGGCATTTCTTCCTTGTCTTGGCTTTAGCATTACTTTCCATGACCTTCTTAATGGCAGTCTGCCACTTCTTCCCTTCCTTTGTCATTGAATGATGCACACCACCTAACTCCTCATCTTCTTCCACATCCTCCAACTCCTCTCTATGCACTTTCAAAACCTCTTGTGTTGCAATGACTCGATGCTGTAATCTCTTCCTTCGATCAATAAGATCTTGTCTACTTTCCAAAACATCAATAGATCCATCAGAAGGGTTTCTCTCCTGCCGCTGTGGTTTCCATATAGTATGTTCCCGACTTGTGTCAAGGTAGAGGGAATTTTTTCTGGGCTTTGGCTTAATGATTTGTGCCTTCTTGGGATCAACCAAAACATCAGTCGTGAATAAATCTGACTGTGGATCTTTATTCAGGTCCTGTTCCCTACCCTGTGGCTCAGTATCTGGAAAAGGGTAATATGGATGTAATAAAGGGAGTCAGTCGACTCAATGTGTACATTAGCATTTAGAGTTAACATGAAAAGTCGTGAATGTTGCAGTTATAGGACTTTAATTTTAAGCAACCTAGTCTACCAGTGTTTTAGTATCTCACAAGACTCTCACAATAGGAACATTCTTGCAACTTTTGGTGATACCAAGTTTCCCAAGTAAGGCATGAAAAATTGATTTTTACACTTATCTTTACTATGTACATGTATATACATGTACTGTGCATGAACTACACTTACTAATTTCTGTAGACATTTCTATATCATCAGCACTTGAAAACTCTTCAGAGGTTTGTTGACTACTAACACTCTGCATATCTTTTGAGAGAGCTAAATCTGACTCACTTTGAAGTATAATCCTTCTGATTTAGAAATAGATACATGTAAAAGATACATTAATACTTAGCATTTGTGAGTGAAAACTATTACAGGGACTTGGAAAAAATATATTCAAATAGCTTAAGGCACTCTCAAGTCATTTATTGTTCTAGACAAACCAGTAGATTGTAATTGTAAATGCAGGTGTATGGGTTGGATTCACACTTTTTACTTACTTGACAATAAACTTGAATCTCTTGGTCACGTAGTCAGGGGAAACATACCTCACCCAGTTACTCAGTACAGCCATGACCAAGAAGAAAATAGTCATGCTCATTAAAATCTATGCAAAAAGGAATATTATTCAGCTGAAGTTCAGGGTTGATTTTGTAAAAAAAAGATTCATTGATTTAAAGGTTACTTAGTTAGCCCATTTACATGTTCTCGATATTCAGCATAAAATCTATTCATTTAGTGGTACTTACCACTATATTCTGGTAGGGGTTGATATCATTGAAACTGAAAGAGTCTAAAATATACTTTCCAGAGGAAGTATAACATTCCAGCTCCGAACCACCATTAATTTCACAATCACTTTGAAAATCAGAGAGCAGTATTACTGTTGAGGCTGAAAATCCATAAAAGTTTGGATTAATGTAGCACAGCCACCGATACCTGGAGAAGAAGCACATTAAGTATAGTACAGTGTTCAAAACACATGCAGTGCATAATCACACATAGCTATACACCATGACATGGTTTATGTGACACACTGAGTTAAATTTTTACGTCAAACTTTCCATTACAATACTTGTCATTGCAGGAGCAATAATGTACATAGAAACTTACCCCCATGGAATATCACTGATGGGTATAAAGAAGCCACTAGTAAACCCTGCTATAGCCGCTAGCATAGAATTAATTCGAAGTGCTCTTAGGGGAAATGTAAGAATGAGCCAAATTGTCAGTGCAACCCAGACTTGGTTAAGGGCAACATTCACTAATGCAATTTGAAGAAATTCCAGCAGGTTCCAGCGAATTTTATCCACCAACTACAATAGAAAGAGCATACATGGTGGTAGTTTTAAATAGTAGCTTTTATACCTGTCACTCTAAACAATAATGCTTTTCTCACTAGTAAATAGAGAAGTCCAGCACAAATAATGACAGGGAAGAAGGCCATTGAGATAAACCTCACAAATGGTTGGATTACAAGATCAGTAGCTCGTCCTGCACCATCAGCATGTTCAAATGTGTATATCTCCATTGCTCTTGTGTAGAATGTGTACATAGCTGGGAACATGAAGAGAGCACTGGCTACTGAGTAGACACAAAATCCAGACATGACCAGGAATGGTATTGATGTCTGAAAATACACTGTACCTGTAGGGATAAAAGTAAGCTGAACAATGTAGTATAGTGGATTCAAGTTATCACCAAACATAACTCCTTTTGTTTAAATCAATGGTCTATTAGCTTGTGTAAACAGACATACCCAACAGAAATCCATAAGCAAAGAAAATGAAGGGTAAATAAAGCGTGTTAACAAAACTGCTTCTTTTCATAGCTCGTGCTTCAAGAGCTGCCAGACGAAGAATTGAATAATTGTGTGAACGGCCTGCTTGCCGGTTTCCATGAAAAATCTCCCTATGGTGCAGTGAAGTAAATGTATATCACATGTAGTACAAGTGCTAAAAAATTCTAATCAAGTTTACCTTATATTTCTAAGCTTTGCATTGCTACCATCAACATGATCACAATGGAGTTGTTCCTTCTCCTGAGCTTCAGCCACTGCCTTCCTCACTAATTCAGGCTCTCCACTATCCTCATAGTAGCTGTTGACTATATTCCTCATTTTTTGATTTCCAAGCATGTCCATGATTACATCTGAGAAAAACACATGTTAGCATAAGTAAATGCAAATTGTTATATGTATAACGGTGCACCCACAAGTGTATGACTCACATAAAAACTACTACATATTTTCTATTTTTAGTTGCTGGCGTCTGTTACCCTGTCTATTGTTGAATCATCCAAAAATTGTAAATCAGCTCAAAATTACTGCACGCACACCACTATCTATTGCATGCTTATATCACTCTGCCTTGAATAAGTGTTGCAAGCATGTTACTGTAACAAATGATGTATAGATATGTGTACTACCTGCCGGGTTATGATCTTCAAGTGGTGGAATGTCTAGATCCAGACAGAGAAGGCATGAGTGAAGAGCATTCACAAACACTTCATATGCTTTTTCTGGTACTCCTTGATAGGCAACCTGAATGAGGGAGGACTTACTGAACTTCTAAATGTAAGGTGATGTAAATTTGTATAACCTTTCCAACAGTTAGGACAACTATTCTGTGGAACATATGAAAAATCTCCAGTCTTGGTTGATGAATGGTGAGTACTACAGTGCGGTTAGAGGCAGCTAGAGTATTCAGGTGAGTCAGAAGTTCAACAGCTGAGGCAGAGTCTAAACCTGTACCAAGAAATATAATTCACCTTAGTTTACAAGAACACTCACTTTACAAAAACACTGTCATTGCACTGCAAAAAAGAGGTGGTTGTTTTGACCAGTGTGTTGGTCATCTCAGTTGCATTACATGACTACAACCTGTCTTGGTATGCAAAAGATATGTAGAACATAATTATGCTGATTGCATACATGAGTGCGAGGTACTCTTCCATTACACTTTTAATACAGAAGTATAATACAGTGGGGTTGTATACGTGACTACCTCTGTGAGATAAGGTAATATTACAATTCAATGCAAAAAATGGGTAGGGTAGAGGGTAGAGAATGGGTACCATTACCTTATCTCACAGAGGTAGTCACGTATACAACCCCACTGTATTATACTTCTGTATTAAAGTGTAATGGAGGAGTACCTCGTACTCATGTATGCAATCAGCATAATTATGTTCTACATATCTTTTGCATACCAAGACAGGTTGTAGTCATGTAATGCAACTGAGGTGACCAACACACTGGTCAAAACAACCACCTCTTTTTTGCAGTGCATGTGTATACTAAGTTGATCTGGATTTCACATTTATGTTAGTGTAGGCTATTACCAGATGTAGGTTCATCAAGAAAGATGACACTAGGTAGCTTCAGAAGCTGTAGAGCTACAACCAGTCTGCGTTTCTGTCCTCCACTCAGTCCAGGTCCTGTAGCTCCTCCTACAACTGTATCAGCAAGATCTAGAAGTCCAGTCTGCAGGGAATATTTCCATTTCAACTTTAAACAAAGTGCATTACATTACATAAATAAATTCCCTGGGCTATGCAATCCCTTTCTTCTTCTTGAACTCATTGGTATTTACACATATCTTACCACTTCCATCACTTGTTCTACCCTCTGAAATTTCTCTCTGCTGCTGATGTGGAGTTTCACCCATGCTGCCAGAGTCAGGTTCTCTCTCACAGTCAGCTCCTCATAGTAAGGAGCTGCCAGCTGTAGGACGTAGCCAGTGTTATTGATGTACCACTTACGATTCTCTTCAAGTGGGAGACCATTGATGAATATGTTACCCTACATGATCAATTTCATCATAAGGACATTAGTAAAGGTCAGATATTTCATACAGGTGTCTGCATATATTTCACTGCCCATAGTACAGTGTAACATTTGTAGGTTACTGCCTACAGTACTTCATTTTCTCTCTGTATATGTAAATGAATACTCACAACTGTACTATCAGATTTGCGACGTCCTGTTAAAAGATCAAGAAATGTGGTCTTGCCACTTCCTGCAATAATATATATTGACATAAAATGATGGGACTATATAGAACAACAATACACATTGATGTTAGGTTGATTACTGTAGACATTGAGAGGGTTTATGCAAGATGATTCTGTCTACCATTACATTGCGTACAGATACACATATGAACTAAGTGTTTATTATAGAGTGTCTCACCTGATGGTCCCATGATTGCAATCAGCTCACCAGGGTTAAAGTACGCTGAAATTCCATTCAGAATGCTCCGTTTAGTACCCAAAATCGATTTCTACATACATTCAAAGTTACTTAAATTGTGAATTCATTTATATAATTGCATATACATTGCAGAACAGAATCACGAAATGAACTTTTCAAATAGAGGAATATGAGTGTCCGTAGTGCTTACCTTATTCTGTTTAGATGGACTATGGCTATCTGTAGAGTGAGATATTCACCTGTTGAAAATTGCAAAGCAACTGAAAAATCTGTAGCTATACTACCTTCCAAATTGACATGTTCTATGGAGTCTCCACTAGTACTACTACTTTCTTCTTGCATACTGCTAATAAGAGTTGCCGGCATATGTGTGTCTGGCTTGGGTAGTACATTTGTATGACTGGAGACAGAGTAGTGGAGGTCTAAACAGGCAACTGAGATGGCCTCATCATCAGTGCAGTATGGAAACTGTATATATAGGAAACCAATGTGGTAATGGAGTGCATACTTGCAGAGATGTATACATGAAACTTTAAATAATGCACACAATCCATCTACATGTTACTCAAGATAATGAGAAAGCGGACTGTAGTGAGAGGCTGCAGTTTGTATGATTTCCATCCTTGTATAGGCATCATAGCCCAATCAGCAGACCTACTTTATGTAGTAGGTCCATGTATTCCTCCTTACATGGGAATGCACATGTGTATGTGAAGCATTTCACTGTATATATGTGGGTGATTTGTAGCTATCCATAAGGTTATCACAAATTTAAGTGTCAATTGAGCGACAAATGCCCCATCTACTATGTGTGCAAATGGGATGAAAGTTTTGTTGATGTAAAATATGTATGTAGATTACCATGTGTGAGTCATGCCTTACATTTGTGTACCACCATGGAAGTAGGGTCAGTTATAGGGAATGTGTTAATGATAGCACAGGATAAGACTAATCATGTGAGAAATGCCCTTCATAACTGAGATCACCACATACAAGCCCCAACATAGCTTACTACATCAGTCAGCCACAACACTCCATCTAATTCAACTCTATATGAAACCCATGGCCAGACAGTCATGTATGAGCCCTGACTGGCAAATGCTATTTAATGCAAGCTTGTTCTGTGTACCTCTCTTATCTCTCCATTGACATTATACTGGTCTTCATTCATTCTTAATTCTGTTCTCGTAAGGAATTTCTGCTGACTCCGATGAAGAAGCTTATACCATATACAGCAGTATACCTACACATTGTGTAAAAAGATAATGATATAATTTACATATAGTTCAGCAAGAACCAGTGAGAGGTTAGTATATAGCATTCATCTACCTACATACCTTCATCACAATGCAGCCTACTGCAATCGCCAATACCATACCAGCAATTACAATCTTGGCACCATCAGGCCAAATATCTGCACTCTCTTCTTCTAGAAATAGCTCATCAGGACACGAATTAGTACAGTATGGTCCTGAACATAAATCACGAAAGACAAAGCCCTCCTCTGTATCTGATACATTCCAGTACCAGTAGTGGATTGCATCCCTGATGGTGTATCCTTGACCTTCATAGTATGCAAGAACATGGCTACTCCAGACACCAGACTGGACTGTATGTCTATGTAGGAGAAAATGGGTCCATACGGCATATATGTATGGAGAGGTATACCAATCCAACAGTGAAACAATACAAAGCTTAATTGCTTACCGAAATGTTGCAACATTTTGACTATACTCAAGTGCTTCTGAGCCAAGAAGTTCATCCTCTTCTTGAAGTGAAGATGAGGCTAAGTAAACATGCTGAAAACACTGTGGGGCATAAAAACTGAAACTTATGTTGGATAGAGAGGCTGCATTGGAAGTTTCAGTTAGAGAGCTATTCATTGCACCACCATATTCACCTACTATTGTTAGAAACTCAACTGCTAGACCTGTGGTACTGATTCCTGAATTCTGCAGAGGAACTAGTCCAGTTAATGTATTGGAGAGAAGAAATACATCATATACACTGGTTAGTGTAAAAAGGGGAACATCGTGAGGGTAATATGTTTCTCCTGTCAGTGTACTCCTTTCCTGGAGAAGACATTGAGCTGAAAAGCAGCATGGATAACCAAATCTTGTGTCACTGCAAGCTTCATTTGAGATGAACAAATTATTAAAGAAAATAGTTCTACTTCTTTCAACAGACACTTGGTTAAATGTTCCAAACTCTTGATTAATACTGTCACGAAAGTCAATGAACCACGATGAGTCTGCTATGACTTTAATGCTGATATTCCGATATTCTTCCCTTATCCACTTTGCTGAATTCAGTACACCAACTCCCCCAGCACTGGACCCCACCAGGACAATCTCTGAAGCTCCATGGAGATTATACATACTGTCAAGTGTCTGTAGTACTGAACGGAAAATGGTTTGGCCTCGAAATGTGAACTGGAGGTCATCACTTGTTGGATTATATCTGAAACAGTCTTGGTCCCAGCAATCACATGGTTCCTCTTTCAGTAAGCTGGAGTACTGTCTGCTTGTTTCATCCTCGGCCCCCAGCCACATGTCACTACTACAGTAAGGCACCAGTACGTGGCCATGATTACAGAATGTGGGATTTTCTGTGCAGTCTGTACTCATAATGTCCCTCCCTTCAATTGTAATATCTCCACCATCACTTCTGAAATAGGCGGTTTCGTTTGTGAAGCAATAAACTGACGTCATTAGAGGATTGACTACTTCAGCTAGTGGTTGTCCTGCAGCTCCAGTTTTTTCCCAAACTGATCCAGTGTCAAAGTTGCCAAAACCAGGAGAAGTCACTTCTGTACTGTAGCGTTCTCTTATGTGCGACTGGAAGTAGCGGCGATTGCAAGTCTCATTGGAATAACACAATGATCCGCTCTCCAAAAATACAACCCATTTCTGTTCTGTACCACTCACATTGCGATGGAAGAAACCTGAGCGAGTGAAATCATTGCACAAAGCGGCTTGGTTGCTCGTAAATTTCCAAGTCAGTTCAGCAGCAGCGAACGAGCACAGACCCAGGACGATAGCAGTCAGCGAAAGCATTTTGTTACTTGTCTTAATCCCGGATGCGTAACTTGTTGCAGCATAGATGGACCTCCCTTTTATCATGGACCCAATCCTAGCAACGAAATCAGCCGGATGTCAATTGCAAGTTGATTTATTGATCAGTGCTCAACGCCTCGTGCTATATAACAGTGCAGTCCGGGGTTAAACAACCACTCGATGCTACCTCAACCCGACGCCTAATCACTCTAGATGTTTCTTTAATTTTTGTCACTACCATCCCTACGAAATGTTGCTACGCATTGGCGAGCGGAAGAGGCCAGGCCGGTTACAGAGGTTTGCAGGTTGGTTGTCCGATTCCGAGTTTAAAATATCACGCATGCGCACACCGACTGGCCTACGAACGAGCCATGTAGCCGCAAATAGTAAGTACAGCACTTTTTATGTTCATATTTGACCGAGACTCTTTCAAATATGAACGTCGTAAAGAGTGGCACACTTGCTTGGCTGCTATATGGCTCGTTCGTAGGCCAGTCGGTGTGCTCATGCATAATATGTGAACTCGGAATTGGACAACCAACCTGAAAACCTCTGTACGTTTGCGCGTAGCGCGTTGTGACGCATGCGCATTTGTGGTGGACGTACGTGTGTTCACTCCACATAAGATTAGCTCGCTCCGCTCGCAATTATAGTTATATTTTAAAGTCTGCATTTATCACAGTTACTGTAGTTCATTGTATTGGAATGTTGAACTCTGAAAGCAATGATATCTTTTTTACACGCCTGTTCAGAATTGGCACAGTCTTACGATCTCGGGAACTGGGTGTTTCTTCATTTGCTGATGTATCAGCTGAGTCTCTGGATTTTGTCATCATTTCAACTTGCTGAGTAACAGATTTATGGAATTGTAGGTATTTTCCCCTTGTCTTGGCTTTAGCATTACTTTCCATAACCTTCTTAATGGCAGTCTGCCACTTCTTCCCTTCCTTTGTCACTGAATGATGCACACCACCTAACTCCTCATCTACCTCCACACCCTCCAACTCCTCTCTCTGCACTTTCAAAACCTCTTGTGTTGCAATGACTCGATGCTGTAATCTCTTCCTTCGATCAATAAGATCTTGCCTACTTTCCAAAACATCAATACATCCATCAGAAGGGTTTCTCTCCTGCCACTGTGGTTTCCATATAGTATGTTTCCGACTTGTGTCAAGGTAGAGGGAATCTTGCTGTCTGAGCTTTGGCTTGGGATTAACCAAAACATCAGTCATGACTGAATTTGATTGTGGATGATTCAGGTCCTCTCCCCTAGTCTCTGGCTCAGTATCTGGAAAGGGTAATATGCTGTAATGAATTCTGCTGTAATAGAGAGGGTCAGTCAACTGCAATTGTAATGTGCACATTAGCTTAACGTGAATGTCTCTCAGAAGTCCTGAATATTGCAGTTATAGACCTTTTAAGCAACCTGGTCTACAAGTGTTTCTGTACCTCATAAGATTCTCATAAAAAGGTTCTATTCTTTCATCATTTTGGTGATAGCAAGTTCCCAAGCTCCCAAGTAAGCCATAAAAAATTATATTTACACTTATCTTTGCTATGTAACATGTACTGTGCATTCACTTTTAATACTTACCAATTTCTGTAGACATTTCTATTTCATCAGCTCTTGAAAACTCTTCAGAGGTTTGTTGACTATTGACATTCAGCATATCTTTTGAGAGAGCTAAATCTGACTCAGTTTGAAGCGTAATCCTTCTAATTTAGAAATAGATACAAGTAAGTGTACATGTGAATGAACACCATTGGTTATTGACAGGCACTTGGAAAAATATATATCCTAAGTGATTGCTCTTGACAAACAAGTAAATTGTGTTAAATACAGGTGTATTGGTTGGATTCACACTCTCACTTACGTGGTAATAAACTTGAATCTCCTGGTCACATAGTGTAGGGAAAGGTACCTCAACCAGTTACTCAGTACAGCCATGACCAAGAAGAAAATAGTCATGCTTATTAAAATCTATGTATAAAGGAACAGGGTTGATTTTGTAAAAAAAGACCCAACTATTTATGATCACTTAGCCATTTAAATTGGTAATCAGCATAAAATCTATTCTTACCACTATATTCCGGTAGGGGTTGATATCATTGAAACTGAAAGAGTCTAAAATATACTTTCCAGAGGAAGTATAACATTCCAGCTCCGAACCACCATTAATTTCACAATCACTTTGAAAATCAGAGAGCAATATTACTGTTGAGGCTGAAAATCCATAAAAGTTTGGATTAATGTAGCACAGCCACCGATACCTGGTATAAAGTATAGTACAGTGTTCAAAACACATGCAGTGCATAATCTCACATAGCTATATATACACCATGACATGGTTTATGTGACACACTGAGTTAAATTTGAATAGGATTGTATATATTTTACATCAAACTTTCCATTGCAAAACCTGTTATTGCAGGAGCAATAATGTACATAGAAACTTACCCCCATGGAATATCACTGATGGGTATAAAGAAGCCACTAGTAAACCCTGCTATAGCCGCTAGCACAGGATTAATTCGAATTGCTCTTAGGGGAAATGTAAGAATGAGCCAAATTGTCAGTGCAACCCAAACTTGGTTAAGGGCAACATTCACTAATGCAATTTGAAGAAATTCCAGCAGGTTCCAGCGAATTTTATCCACCAACTGCAATAGAAAGAACATACATGGTGGCAGTTTTAAATAGTAGCTTTTATACCTGTCACTCTAAACAATAATGCTTTTCTCACTAGTAAATAGAGAAGTCCAACACATATAATGACAGGGAAGAAGGCCATTGAGATAAACCTCACAAATGGTTGGATTACAAGATCAGTAGCTCGTCCTGCACCATCAGCATGTTCAAATGTGTATATCTCCATTGCTTTTGTGTAGAATGGGTACATGGCTGGGAACATGAAGAGAGCACTGGCTACTGAGTAGACACAAAACCCAGACATGACCAGGAATGGCATTGATGTCTGAAAATACACTGTACCTGTAGTAAAAAAGTAAGTAGAACTCTCTGAACAATGTAGTATAGTGCATTCAAGTTATCACCACACATAACTCCCTATTTCAATCAATGGTCAATAAGCTTGTGTAAACATACCCAACAGAAATCCATAAGCAAAGAAAACGAGGGGTAAATAAAGCGTGTTAACAAAACTGCTTCTCTTCATAGCTCGTGCTTCAAGAGCTGCCAGACGAAGAATTGAATAATTGTGTGAACAACCTGCTTGCTGATTACCATGAAAAATCTCCCTATGATGTTGAAGTATATCAGAGTCAATTCATACAAGTGCTAAAAAATTCTAATCAAGTTTACCTTATATTTTTAAGCTTTGCATTGCTACCATCAACATGATCAGAATGGAGTTGTTCCTTCTCCTGAGCTTCAGCCACTGCCTTCCTCACTAATTCAGGCTCTCCACTATCCTCATAGTAGCTGTTGACTATATTCCTCATTTTCTGATTTCCAAGCATGTCCATGATTACATCTGAGAAAAACATCCCTAAGCAGTAAGTATATGCTAATTTTGGGTACATGTATAAACAGCACCCACTAATGTATGGATTGCATAAAAACTAATGTCTAGCTGCTGGTGTTTGTTTACAAATCAGTTCAACATTACTGGCACACCTTATCTTTGCATGGTTTGCACTACTCTTCCTTGAATACATGTATATATGAAATTATTGTGAGCATGCAACCAATGATCTGTCAATACCTGCCGGGTTATGATCTTCAAGAGGTGGAATATCTACATCAAGACAGAGAAGACGTGAGTGAAGAGCATTCACAAACACTTCATATGCTTTTTCTGGTACTCCTTGATAGGCAACCTGAATGAGGGAGGACTTACTGAACTTCTAAATGTAAGGTGATATAAATTTGTATAACCTTTCCATCAGTTAGGACAACTATTCTGTGGAACATATGAAAAATCTCAAGTCTTGGTTGATGAATGGTGAGTACTACAGTGCGGTTGGAGGCAGCTAGAGTATTCAGGTGAGTCAGGAGTTCATTGGCTGAGGCAGAGTCTAAACCTGTACCAAGAAATACTCACTTTACAAAAACACTGTCATCGTGTATACTAAGTTGATCTGGATTTCACATTTATATTAGTGTATGCTACTACCAGATGTAGGTTCATCAAGAAAGATGACACTAGGTAGCTTCAGAAGCTGTAGAGCTACAACCAGTCTGCGTTTCTGTCCCCCACTCAGTCCTGGTCCTGTAGCTCCTCCTACAACTGTATCAGCAAGATCTAGAAGCCCAGTCTGCAGGGAATATTTCCATTTCAACTTTAAACAATGTGCATTACATTACATAAATTCCCTGGGCTATGCAATCCCTTCCTTCTTCTTGAACTCATTGGTATTTACACATATCTTACCACTTCCATCACTTGTTCAACCCTCTGAAATTTCTCTCTGCTGCTGATGTGGAGTTTCACCCATGCTGCCAGAGTCAGGTTCTCTCTCACAGTCAGCTCCTCATAGTAAGGAGCTGCCAGCTGTAGGACGTAGCCAGTGTTATTGATGTACCACTTACGATTCTCTTCAAGTGGGAGACCATTGATGAATATGTTACCCTACATGATCAATTTCATCATAAGGACATTAGTAAAGGTCAGATATTTCATACAGGTGTCTGCATATATTTCACTGCCCATAGTGTAACATTTGTAGGTTACTGCCTACAGTACTTCATTTTCTCTCTGTATATGTAAATGAATACTCACAACTGTACTATCAGATTTGCGACGCCCTGTTAAAAGATCAAGTAATGTGGTCTTGCCACTTCCTGCAATAATATATTCTTAGGTGACCTCTAGAACAAGGTGTTGCAGACATTATGTTAAGGATTACTGTAGACATTGATCATTGTCCAGAGAGGGTTATGCAAGATGATTGCATGTGTCAACCATTACATTTTGTACAGATATGCACTAAATGTCAGGGGCGGCGGAACAGGTCTGGCAGATCGGACTAATAATCAGCGGCTGAAGGAAGCGCACATGCACGCGGACATGCGTTTACCTGGCACCCTCTTTGTAGAACCTACATGCTACACGTACGGTTTTGCCTGACCAAGCTTCCGCCACCCCTAGAATGTTTATTATAGAGTTTCTTACCTGATGGCCCCATGATTGCAATCAGCTCACTAGGGTTAAAGTATGCAGAAATCCCATTCAGAATTCTCCGTTTGGCACCCAAAATTGATTTCTACATAGTATATTACATACAAAGTAACTTAAATTATGAATGTATTGCATTATATACATTGCAGAACAGAATCATGAAACGAACTTTTTAATCCACTCAAACAAAAGAAATATGAGTATCTATAGTGCTTACCTTGATTCCAGATGGACTATGGCTATCTGTAGAAGCGAGTGGAATCATGTTAAAAAATGCAAAACAACTCAAAAATTGGTATCTATTCTATATACCTTCCAAATCTGCATGTTCTGCGGAGTCTCCACTACTTCCTTCTTGTATACTGCTAATAAGAGTTGCTGGCATATTATGTGTGTCTGGCACATGTGTGTCTGGCTTGGGTAATACATTCGTATGAATGGAGACAGAGTAGTGGAGGTCTAAACAGGCAACTGAGAAAGCCTCATCATCAGTGCAGTATGGAAACTGTAGGAAACCAAAGGTTAAGGACTGCATTCATAAGGAGAAGTATATATGAAACTTTAATGCCCACAATCCATCCACAAGTATTAAGGGGGGTATATCATAACTGCAGCAGATGGTAACTGTTACCAACATATCCTGTGTGGTACAGGAATGCCCATGCAACAACTAATTTATTGCTCTTTCTATGGTGACTATCATTTCCTAGCAACTCCTTAGACAGCCCTGTTTGCATAAGTGATATCTTTAGTTTTTGATCTCTTGGCAACAATATATGCAAACTTGAGTAAGAGTAAGATTTCCATCCTTGTATAGAACCCAATCCGCATACCTACTGGAAGTCTTCACATCTATATGTATTCCTCCTTGTACCACAGAAACCATAGAGGTCAAAGGTATACCACACAAAAAACATAGATAAGAATAAGTGATTGAATCCATGGTATAAGTTGGGCAAGCTACTTATACCACGGTTTCAATCTCACTTTGTTTACCTGGTACCATTGATCTCTATGGTGATTAGTGGTCACACCACTCCTCCTGGTGTAAATCCTTAGTGGCTATATTAATAGGTTTGCTAGCGCGCAGTGTGAATAGAGCATACTTGCCATGGGCAAACCTATTTAGTATACATCTCCACAGCACAATAAATAATTAGCCAGCCACCTCAGGTTGTTGTGTAAACACTACATTAGGGATTCTAAGTAGGTGCTACTACAAGCCAATAATCTGGGCCTCCACGTTACAGGGTAACATATACCAAAACCTATACTTACATGAGAATGAGTATATATATGTGGGAATTGGGTTGTCAATTGAGCAAGAAATGCTATAGCTGATAGGGGATATGTATGTAGATCACCATGCAATATGTGAGCCATTGTCTTGCATTTTGTACCTACCATGGAAGTAGGATCAGTTGTATGGAATGTGTCAACAATAGCAGACTAATCAGGTTTACTAATGAGCTCAGGAATTTGCTAATGTGTTCCTTCGGGGACCAATTTCTACAAACATGGACTAACTCCCTGCAGAGACATCACAGTATGAAAGGTCCAGGAGGTAGCAAGCTAAGAACCTACAGATTATTCAAACATGTCTTTGAACTAGAGCCATATCTATATCTCCAATATTCGAGCCACTGCATTACAGGTGGCTCTCACAAGACTATGAATCGGCTCTCATTCATTGGCTATTGAGGTGGGTCGATATCATAGGCCATTACCATTCCCAGTTGAGGAATGCCTCTGCAGTTGTTGCCAAACCATATATTCATTTTTTATGACACGTCCCAAGTATTCTGCTTTGAGAGAAGATCTAGAGTCTGCAGTACTACAATATTACCTAGGATATGCAGTTTGGAGGACAGAACAGAAGGTTTTGTTCCTACTACAGTCATCACAGCCACAAGTTAACAACTCAGAGGCATTATATGTTTATAAATCCTTTAAATACAGACTTAATGATTGATAAGTCACCCTGGTCTATACACTGTAAAATGTTAAGGTTAATTTAACCCTGATATTGTTATCTCAGTTGCATATTCTCCAAGATTCTGTGTGAAGAATGTAATAAGTGATAGACCCCACTAGGTCTTGACCACTATCTCCCAATGATCTTGACCACTAAGTTTGAAAAGGATGTAATTAATTATAGACATAATGAGGGAATCACAGAAGCCAGCCATGCAACTTAGATAACCATATCAGGGCTAAATTAACCTTGACATTTTTACAGTGTAAAGTTATTATTACTAATATGTGGTATTCCTGCATGTATGTACAGAAGTTACTGCATAGGTAACCCCTTGTATAAAAGGATTGTATACCATATAACTAAAAACTTTCCACCAAAAAACTTTACGAAATGCCGTGCTGCAGTATTTTGCAAAAAAAATGTCCGTGAAAGGGTGGAGCATCAAGCGAAGTGGGCGTAGCAGCACTAAATTTTGCAAAAAAACTTTCATGGTATTCTAAAATCCATGAAATTTGCGAAAGTTTTTTGTCTCAGTTTGTGTCCAGACAGGAGCATGAGCCCTGCAAGGGCAAATGCTGTCCTGTCTGGATACTGCATCAGATTTGTTGGATATCTCTATGTAAATGACATGTATGAACCCAGCATGCTGTATCCAGTGTATAGGATGATAAAGTTCGCCATTAACTAGCTTCATACATATCGGTTGCCTACGGATAGCCAACAAATATTCATACACTTCCACTGTCAACCAAAAATGAGCGCTATGCCTCTCCCAATTCAACTCTATGCCCTTTCAACAAATCACTTGTGAAGCTCATGATCATGGCCAGACAGTCAGGTATAAGTCCCGACTGTCTGAGCTTGCAAATGCTATTTAGAGACTTTAAATGCAAGCTTGTTCTGTGTACCTCTCTTATCTCTCCATTGACATTAAAATTCTCCTCATTCGCTGTTAATTCTGTTCCCATTAGGAATTTCTGCTGACTCCGATGAAGAAGCTTGTACCATATACAGCAGTATATCTATACATTGTGTTAACAAGATAATGTACAGCAAGAATCAGTGAGATGATAATCATAGCATTCATCTAGCTATCTACCTTCATTACAATGCAGCCTGCTGCAATGGCCAATACCATACCAGCAATTACAATCTTGGCACCATCAGGCCAAATAGCTGCACTCTCTTCTTCTAGAAATAGCTCATCAGGACACGAGTTAGTACAGTATGGTCCTGAACATAAATCACGAAAGACAAAGCCCTCCTCTGTATCCGATACATTCCAGTACCAGTAGTGGATCGCATCCCTGATGGTGTATCCTTGACCTTCATAGTATGCCAGAACATGGCTACTCCAGACACCAGACTGGACTGTATGTCTGTGTAGGAGAAAACAGCATACATGTATGGAGAGGGGTAATTACTATTTGAACAGTGTAACAATACACAGACTTCCTTACCGAAATGTTGCAACATTTTGACTATACTCAAGTGCCTCTGAGCCAAGAAGTCCATCCTCTTCTTGAAGTGAAGACGAGGCTAAGTAAACATGCTGAAAACACTGTGGGGCATAAAAACTGAAACTTATGTTGGATAGAGAGGCTGCATTGGAAGTTTCAGTTAGAGAGCTATTCATTGCACCACCATATTCACCTACTATTGTTAGAAACTCAACTGCTAGACCTGTGGTACTGATTCCTGAATTCTGCAGAGGAACTAGTCCAGTTAATGTATTGGAGAGAAGAAATACATCATATACACTGGTTAGTGTAAAAAGGGGAACATCATGAGGGTAATATGTTTCTCCTGTCAGTGTACTCCTTTCCTGGAGAAGGCATTGAGCTAAAAGGCAGCATGGATAACCAAATCTTGTGTCACTGCAAGCTTCATTTGAGAGGAACAAAATATTAGTTCTACTTCTTTCAACAGACACTTGGTTAAATGTTCCAAACTCTTGATTAATACTGTCACGAAAGTCAATGAACCACGATGAGTCTGCTATGACTTTAATGCTGACATTCCGATATTCTTCCCTCATCCACTTTGCTGAATTCAGTACACCAACTCCCCCAGCACTGGACCCCACCAGGACAATCTCTGAAGCTTCATGGAGATTATACATACTGTCAAGTGTCTGTAGTACTGAACGGAAAATGGTTTGGCCTCGAAATGTGAACTGGAGGTCATCACTTGTTGGATTATATCTGAAACAGTCTTGGTCCCAGCAATCACATGGTTCCTCTTTCAGTAAGCTGGAGTACTGTCTGCTTGTTTCATCCTCAGTCCCCAGCCACATGTCACTGCTACAGTAAGGCACCAGTACGTGGCCATGATTACAGAATGTGGGATTTTCTGTGCAGTCTGTACTCAGAATGTCCCTCCCTTCAATTGTAATATCTCCACCATCACTTCTGAAATAGGCGGTTTCGTTTCTGAAGCAATAAATTGAAGTCATTAGAGGATTGACGACTTCAGCTAGTGGTTGCCCTGCAGCTCCAGTTTTTTCCCAAACTAATCCAGTGTCAAAGTTGCCAAAACCAGAAGTTACTTCTGTACTGTAGCGTTCTCTTATGTGCGACTGGAAGTAGCGGCGATTGCAAGTCTCATTGGAATAACACAATGATCCGCTCTCCAAAAATACAACCCATTTCTGTACCGCATCTCTAGTGTTGCGATGAAAGAATCCTGCCCGAGTGAAATCATTGCACAATGCAGCTTTGTTATCAGTAAATTTCCAAGTAAGCTTGGCAGCATTTTCGTCAGCACGACAAGCACATAAATATACACTTATAGCTACAACGACAGGTGTCAGTGAATAGATACGCATTTTACTTCTCGACGCTAATTGTACCAAAAGGTATGCAAGAGTGCCCTTTTATATTCCGCTGACTAACTGCTTCATCGAATATCCAGTTGATTATATTTCAGGTAGCGTTTAGTACCCTGTCAATCTTTTGAACAACAATCGCCTTCATATTACTTCCCATCGTTCTCATAAAAAATGCACGTAGCCCTTTTCCCCATGCTAACATGAAAGCGAAAAACTGGCCCAGCCACAGATCAGGAGGCTTGAGAAGCGCGCTATATTAACATTAGCTCACATTTCAGGTAGCCCTGCTATGCTTCTCAAACGCAAAATGCACGTAGCCCTTTGCGCATGCTCACGACGTAAACAAAATGGCCGACTTTAAAACGGGAAATAGCCGTAACTTTGGAACTAACCATTTATTTTAAAAACGGCTTTTTTAAATCTTCCCATAGGGCGCTGATTCATATGGCGTCCCTTTTGGGGGGTTTTATTGAGCGCAATGGCAGAACTCGCGAACTGACACATACACACACACACACACACACACACACACACACACACACACACACACACACACACACAAACCGTAACCCTCCGGCGCATGCGCCGAGGGTTAATTAGAGTTCACCACATATTATACAGAGCATAAAATTTGGCATGAGTGGTATCAGAGGATTATATTAGTGGACTCCCTGGATTAGTGGACTCCTGCACTAGCCACTTCCATGTGTACCACAACGACGAAGTTGAAAAAGCATTTCACCATAAACTTAATCCCCTTTCAGATCACGAGTAGAGCTGGGAATACATGCATTTCCGTATACACGAACGCCATTTCCTCATTATTATGGGAGTGTGAGTTCACGTTACCGCGAGGAGCAAAAGGGGTGTGGCTCGCGCGCGTGAAATACTACTGGCAATAACAAGTGAAACAAGTTTGAAAAACATTTCAATAAAATGTTAAAGGATGTAGGGATGGCAATGCTAAAAAGTACAGGAACAAGATGCAGTATATGCAGGCAAAACGAGTGATGATGGCATGAGATAAGGAGCAGCATGAAGGCAAAGGCAAGGGTGGGCATGCAACAATCATAACATGCGTAACCCCTCCCTGCATCTTTTTTTATGGGGGTATCCATGTTATGATTGTTGCATGCTCATCCCTTGCCTTTGCCTTCATGCTGCTCCTTATTTCTCATGCCATCATCGCTCGTTTTGCCTGCATATACTGCATCTTGTTCCTGTACTTTTTAGCATTACCATCCCTACATCCTTTAACATTTTATTGAAATGTGTTTCAAACTTTATTATAATAGAATAATATAAATACTTAGCTAACAATTGGTTCTCATGGATAACTTAGTAGCTATATGTAATGGTAGACCGTGACCAAAATATAACATGAGGATGCTTATACCGGGCTGGGCCCAAACTATAACATGAGAATGCTTACAGTAATCATTCAACAATAAGGGAGTGCATGTTTGAAACAAGTTAATAAGTAACTAAAAGACAATTATATATGCTAATTCTTTATTAGAATTTGCTTTCTGCAGATTTTACTTTTGCATCAGATTTTGCACTTTGATCATTGCCACTCTTTGGAATGCTGGATTCAGAAAAACACCGTTTCCAAGTATCAGTCTCTTTATTGCCTTCCATGAATTGGCTTTTCCACTGTCGGAATCCAGGGACTGTTGGTTTGGCAGCACCATTATTTTTGGGTGGGGACATGGTTTGCACATACTCTGAAACAGTTTCATGGAAGTGTACACTTCTTTTGGAACGTTTTTTCCTCTTTGCTTTTGCATTGTCCTTTGTAACATCCTTTTTGGTTTTCAGCTGTTCCTTGAACATTGGCTCATATACTTCAATGCCTTCTTCCTCATCTTCATCACTTACAATTGCCAATTCTCTATGATCTTTCAAAACTTTTTGTGTTGCCATAATTCGACTCTGCAATTTTTGTTGTCTCTCAAGAAGATCCTGCCTATTTTCACTGTCAGTTAACTGGATATTCTTTTTGCTTTCCTGGCGTTTTGGTTTCCATACTATGTGTGCTTGACCAGCATCAAGGTAAAGGGCCTTACGTTTGTCTCGTTTTGCCTTTATGCTCTCTGTCTTCTGCTTTGGCCTCAGCAGTGTGTCACCCACTGTTGGAAGAGCTCGGGACTCTTGTTCTACAGCTTCATCTGACACCTGTTCATCTTCTTTCTCAGGTTCTGTAGGTGGGTATTGGAAATAGATACTGAGTCAAGGGAAACACGCGATTTAGAAGGGAGAAGTCATGCCTTGCCACATGGGGAATTCCCAGTTACAACAATCAAGGCTGTAGCTACAAATCTATAGTCCTATTTCAGCTCTAGCACTAGGGTATTCCCTGTTATACAAAGGACTGTGACAAAATACAACATGTGTATGATTGAGAAAGCCCCAATTATGGACCTTGACCTCTAGCATACAAGCGTAGTACTAAGGGCTCATGGTTCTCCAATCACGTATTTCCTCAACTCAGTGTCCAATAAAAAGGTGTAGTCCTTATATGCAGACACATGCATTGCTGATTGTATACAACTACCTTTATATCTCACAGCACGTTCAGCACTCAGAGCTTCTTCATCACTATCAACCCTTCTGATGTTTTTCAATTGAAAGAAAACAGGCTCAGTTGGAGTAGTCCATACAAATGTTTTTCTTGTTGGAAATGGGTAAAACCATAAAATTATAAAAATGAAAATTATATATACGCTTACTTAAAAATTTTCTTGAATTTTTCCTTTACTTGTTTTGGTGCAGTATACCTAACCCAGTTACTGAGTACAGCCATAATCAAGAAGAAGGTAGTCATACCCAGCAGGATCTGTAATTGAAAGACATCCTCTATCAGAGGGTGCATACTCAAAGAATAATGCAACAGGTATATATAACTTACTACTATATTCTGGTATGGGTTGATATTAGCAAAATTGAAAACGTCTAAAATATACTTTCCAGAGGAACTGTAACATTCCAGCTCTGAGCCACCATCCATCTCACAATCACTCTCAAAGTCAGTCAGAAGTATCACTGCCGAAGCAGAAAATCCATAATAGTTAGGGTTGATGTAGCATAGCCACCGATACCTGAAGAACAAGCACATGCTGATTGGTAGCATTCAATAAATGTGATGTAATATTTACCACAACGGGATGTCATTGATGGGTATGAAGAAACCGCTAGTGAATCCTGCTAGAGCTGATATGACAGGTGAGAGGCGAAATGCCTTTTGTGGAAATGTGAGAATGAGCCAAATAAGCAGGGCTGTCCAGACTTGGTTGAGTGCTAAGTTCACTAATGCTATCTGGATGAACTCCAGTAAATTCCAGCGAAGTTTATCCACCAACTACAAAGTAAAGAATTATGGTTTACATAGCTATACAAGTATAAAAACATTTGTTGAAGTATATAGGAATGGCAGTGCCCCCCCCCCCCCAAACAAAACAGAGAAATAAGAGCAATAAATATGCAGCAAGATGATGGACCAGGCATGCAACAATAATGCCATGCATAATCCCATAATAAAAGATGTAGGAATGGGGTTTTATGGAAGATATTGTCGCATGCCATCATCTAGAGTGTGCTTGCCAATTTGAGGTAGACAGCTTGATTAAGAAGGAGATGATAGAGGATTAGCAATTTTGCATGTCATTGTAGCAGTTTATTTTGTCCAGAATATGTTATGTGTCCAAAAAGGCATATAACAGCCATATTTGGATGTTCTGAGCCATTTCATTTGTTAACACTAATAGGCATGTCGGTGCCATTCCTACATAGAGTCTATCAACTCTCTGATATGCAATTTTGTATGTAAAATAACAAGTTATATTATTGGCTTATATTCTCACTAAAATGTATAGGACTCCAGCACATATAATGACAGGGAAGAAGGCCATTGAGATAAACCTCACAAAGGGTTGGATTACAAGATCAGTAGCTCGTCCTGCACCATCAGCATGTTCAAATGTGTATATCTCCATTGCTCTTGTGTAGAATGTGTACAGAGCTGGGAACATGAAGAGAGCACTGGCTACTGAGTAGACACAAAATCCAGACATGACGAGAAATGGAACCGTGGTCTGAAAATACACCGTACCTGCATAACATTATTGAGATCATAAAACCTATATATTGTCTATGCAGTGTTATAGTCATGCATCTACATTGTGTCTGCATTCTGACCCAGCAAGAATCCATAACCAAAAAAGATGACAGGTAGATACAGCATTGTAATGAGGTTGCTTCTTTTCATTGCTCGTGCTTCAAGAGCTGCTAGGCGGATAATTGAATAATTGTGTGCTCTTCCTGCCTGTCGATTCCCCTGAACAATTACCCTAATGATTAATTGCAGGTATGAGAACGAGACACTCCACTCATTTACCATTAATGACAAATGTTCACCTCATGGTTTTAAGTTTTGCTGATAAGGTACCAGTGCCATCAACTTGGTCACTATAGAGTCGTCCCCTCTCAAGCTCCCAAGCCTCAGCCACTGCCTTCCTTACTAACTCTGGCTCTCCACTATCTTCATAGTAATCATTGACTATTTTTCCCATTTTCTGATCTCCAAGCATTTCCATAATTACATCTAAGTAATAATGATCCTATAATACGCATATTGCTACACATACGAACATACCTGCTGGGTTATGATCTTCTAATGGAGGAATATCAAAACCCTGTCTGAGACAACTTGAATGAAGAGCTTTCACAAACACTTCATAAGCTTTCTCTGGCACCCCTTGATAAGCAACCTGACTCAAAAAAAAAACAGTGCACCCTGTTACAAACACATTTATGCATACATATACACATATGCTAACCTTTCCTCCAGTTAGTACAATGACTCTGTGAAACATGTGAAAAATCTCTAGCCTTGGTTGGTGGATAGTGAGCACAACAGTACGATTAGACCCTGCTAGAGTATTCAGTTGAGTGAGTAGCTCAGTAGCTGAGGCTGAATCTAAACCTGCATCATCATACACACATTCCTAAACAAAGCAAATATTCTGCTATATATGTGTGTTTGTTACCAGATGTAGGCTCATCAAGAAAGATGACACTAGGTAGCTTCAGAAGCTGTAGAGCTACAACCAGTCTGCGTTTCTGTCCCCCACTCAGTCCTGGTCCTGTAGCTCCACCTACAATTGTATCAGCAAGATCCATCAGTGCGGTCTGTAGAGAGGGAAACAGAAGGGGGTACATATACTGATTGCATTTAGCAAAGTACCTTACAGGCATTAAGTCAAAGTTTATCTTACCACTTCCATCATTTGTTCTACCCTCTGGAATTTCTCTCTGCTGCTGATGTGGAGTTTCACCCATGCTGCCAGAGTCAGGTTCTCTCTCACAGTCAGCTCCTCATAGTAAGGAGCTGCCAGCTGTAGGACGTAGCCAGTGTTATTGATGTACCACTTACGACTCTCTTCTATTGGGAACCCATTGACAAACACTTTTCCCTACAGTATAGGAAAGAAGGTGCAGTACCATATGCTACAAAAAAATTAAGCTAGATGACCAACAATCACCAAACAGTAATACCAAGTGTGATTGAAGTAACAATGCAACATTAGTATCACAGTCTCACTATACAACACTTGGTTAATAGTTTGTTGGGAATAATTATATGCTCACAAGAGTATTATCTGTCTTGCGTCGTCCAGTCAGAAGGTCAAGAAAGGTGGTTTTTCCACAACCTAAAAATATATGAGCACCAAGCCCTATATAAACTCATAAAATCCCTTGCACTTGAAAGTGACTGCTGTGTAAAAATGCCTTACTTTACTTGGAAGGAACATGGAGGTACTCCATTGATTGGTGTTATACACACATATATAGTTATCTTAACCTCCTGGGACTTTCCGAATTAGTATATATGCCCTCACATATTAATACATCATGAGTGTAGAGTTGAGGCTCCAATTTCTATGCTCTTAGAGCAAAAGTAAGGTATCCTAAGGTAGCAAAGCAATCCATTTATTGGGGAGTCATGAATAGTGGGATCCCACAAACAGTATTACAATGATTGCAGGAGAGTATTGATGGCTTACCTGATGGCCCCATTATCGCAATCAATTCACTGGGATTGAAATATGCTGAGATTCCATTCAGAATTTTCTTTTTCTTACCCAATGCCTAGAGTAAAATATTATAATCATAAAAAACTTTGGTGCTAATGGGCCCTTTATCTTACAACTTCTCTAATTTTGTCTCTTTCAGAGGGAATATCACCTGTAGTAATAAAAAATGATTCCCATGCAACTTTGAAAGGCTATAGCTGTATAGATATAGTTGTCAATGATCAAATCCACCTTCCACATCAGTTCGGTCAGTGACATCTTCATTGTCCCCTTCCTCTGGTACATCAATGAAAGATGACACCCTCCCTTTTTTCTCTGGTTTAATGTGCCGTATATTCATGTGGACAGTGACGTGGTAGTGGAGGTCTAGACATGCAACTGAGATGGCCTCATCATCAGTGCAAGGAGGCAACTGTAGGAAGAGTAATATCCCCCAATTAATCGAGTCAATCAAAAGTGTGTAAAACACTCTGATTTCAAGAATTGCCTGAAAATGTGCATTAGACTCACTAATAACACCCATAAAATCAGCAAAAAGTAATAGGATCCAACAATGAAGCGAAGTCTTGAATTTGCTTATGTATCTAATGTGCAAATCTCATAAACCTGGAAGGCTAGTACCCTTCCTTATAGAGGCAAAGGCTTCCAGAAACTGGGTAGAGGCTATGTGACTGTTACTAACTTCAGTAAGTAACTGTGAGAGAATGATGCGCATTATCAGATAATCCCACCACAGTTATATATCCTCAGCGCTCATAGTGTTTTTGTTATTACAGTAAACTGCTCCATTGATTTGATGGCTGTTCAGGGATACAATATCACTATAAATGAAATTTACCATTCTTTTCATAACTGGAATCTCTTCTATTAGATTTGATTCTCTGCTACTGAGAAACCTCTTCTGACTCCGATGAAGACTATTTAGCCAAACACAGCAGTAGAGCTAAATATAAAGGTAATAGTTAAAATCCGATTATTAATCTACCTGTACAGATGTACATGTGGATTTTTCCCTAAGGCACACCATGTGTGTGCCATATCATTTAGCTGTGTAGCTACATACCTTCATTAGGAGACAGATGACTGCTATGGTCAATACAATGACAGCAATTGAGATCTTAGCACCAGTAGACCAACCTCCTGCAACATCCTCTCCTTCTAAAATAAATTCTTCTGGACATGTGCTACTACAGTGTGGTCCTGAACACACATCACGGAAGGCCACACCCTCCTCTGTATCTGATACATTCCAATACCAGTAGTGGATTGCATCCCTGATGGTGTATCCTTGACCTTCATAGTATGCCAGAACATGGCTACTCCAGACACCAGACTGGACTCTATGTCTAAATAGGAAAATATACATATGCACTCTACCATATGCTCCTACCATATGCACCCTACCATACATATGGTATATAGATATGTATATACGGAAAATAGCAAAGAATGTACTAGTTCAACCACAGGGGTTATCTCTCGTATTATGACTGTAGAAACCTGTGCCATCAAAGAAACCACCTCTGGGTCGCTGTATTACAGGCTTTCGCGCTAGGTAAATAACGCCATAACTTTTGAATGAAGCATTTATGGCTAAATCCATTCTTATAAAAGTCTGCTCCGTGTCGCTCTGAGGCCATTGGCCTCTGCCTCTTCATTTAGATGTGTGTGAGCTTACTGTCTCAGACAGTGCTGAACCCCGTTGCACATGCACACCGAGGTTACGTATTCTGATCATGAAAGCTAGGACTAGATCTAAGCGTAGGAATTTAACAAGAAAGCCAACCCTGGGAAATAGTATAGCGTACAGAGTAAGTATATAAAGAATGACAGGAGATAAAATAATGAGCGAAAAAGAAGAGAGAGCAGATTGGGACCCACACAAGCATGTTATGATAATGTTATGATAATACACTAATTACTCCATTATTGGGATATTCATTAACTTGTCCATCAATTAGAATAGTACCTGTTGATACTCTTCTTCCACCTACACATGATCCCACAATTGTATAGTACACACCCTTCCCATTTGTAACATATACGTTATACATCATAACTCAAATACCAACATGGTGGCCCTTGTATGCTGTAAAAGCTAACAATGTCACCCACAATTAGACACAACAGGGGGAAGGGTATATACACACATTCTTGCTACTTACACTTAGCTACACATGCCATTTCCTCGTAAACATGAAATTAATACCTTCTTAGCTTACTACCACACAAAATTCCTATCAGTTCTTCCTATGTAATGTAACAGAATGATGAATACTTTCCTAATCAATATTAATATGTCTGTAATCAATATAGAAAACATGCTACACTTAGTACAGTGTATGTACAACATACATACCGGAATGTTGCGACAGCTTGACTGATTTCAATAGCCTCTGTACCTAGTAGTCCATCCTCTTCTCCAAGTGTAGATGTTACAAAGTATATGTGTTGAAAACACTGTGGGGCAAAATAGGTGAACTTTACATTGGATTGAGAAGCTGCAATGGCAGTTTCAACCAGAGAGCTATTCATTGCACCACCATACTCTCCTATGGTCATTAGAAACTGTAGTGCAAGGCCAGTGCTACTGATTCCTGAATTCTGTAGATGAACTAGTCCAGCTAGTGCATTTGCCAGAAGGAACACATCATATACACTGGTTAATGAAAACAATGAGACATCTCGAGGGAAATATGGTTCTCCTGTCAACATGCTGCTTTCCTGGAGAAGGCATTGAGCCGATACACAGCATGGGTAGCCTAGCCTTGTGTCACCGCAAACTTCATTTGAGTCCAATACATCAAAAACACTGAGAGAAGTGCTTTTAACTACAGATAAAAGTTTTCTGAATTCCTGATCAATACTGTCACGAAAGTTAATGAACCACGATGAGTCTGCTATGACTTTAATGCTGACGTTCCAATATTCTTCCCTCATCCACTTTGCTGAATTCAGTACACCAACTCCCCCAGCACTGGACCCCACCAGGACAATCTCTGAAGCTTCATGGAGATTATACATACTGTCAAGTGTCTGTAGTACTGAACGGAAAATGGTTTGGCCTCGAAATGTGAACTGGAGGTCATCACTTGTTGGATTATATCTGAAACAGTCTTGGTCCCAGCAATCACATGGTTCCTCTTTCAGTAAGCTGGAGTACTGTCTGCTTGTTTCATTCTCAGTCCCCAGCCACATGTCACTGCTACAGTAAGGCACCAGTACGTGGCCATGATTACAGAATGTGGGATTTTCTGTGCAGTCTGTACTCAGAATGTCCCTCCCTTCAATTGTAATATCTCTACCATCACTTCTGAAATAGGTGGTTTCGTTTGTGAAGCAATAAACTGAAGTCATTAGAGGATTGACTACTTCAGCTAGTGGTTGTCCTGCAGCTCCAGTTCTTTCCCAAACTGATCCAGTGTCAAAATCACCGAAAAGAGCTTCTCCTGCAATACTTGTACTGTAGCGATCTCTTATACGCTTCTGGAAGTATCGGCGATTACAAGTCTCATTCGAGTAGCACAAAGACCCACTTTCCAAAAATATAACCCATTTCTGTTCTGTACCACTCACTGGCACATTGCGATGGAAGAAACCTGCGCGAGTGAAATCATTGCACACTGCTGTTCGATTGTTCGTTAGTCTCCAAGTAAGCTGGACGGTACCTCCAGTAGCAAGCGCCAACACGCCCAGGAGGACAGCAGTCACTAAAGTGATATGCATCCTGAGACTACCATGCAGAGGTAGATCTACGTAGGAAGCGTCGGCTGCTATTTAAGGTACGCATATAAGCACCAGTGTCGCAGACTGTCACGTGATATAATTGGTCTGGGTATGTGTATTTGTGTAAAAAAGCCATATGTAGCACCTTAAGTCACTGTGTGTGTAGTGGCAGAATGCTTTACTGACCTACTTTCAGTATACAACATATTATTAGGTGACCATGTGTACAAAGAAGTTTGATAGAGATTGGAGAAAAAGTAACAGAGACAGGAGGTAGGTATATACGTGTATTGATGGGTAGAGTGATATACCATTCACCTTTTGTCTCTGTTTCTCATTTTCTCAACCTATAGGTACATAAATAATGTCAGGGCCAAGTTTATTTGTTAGCAGATCTCAACGTATTAGGATATGTACTGTAGATTAGCTTAGTACTAGCTACACAGCTAATAGTGCATACGTGAAGGTTGAGGTCAGTCCATAGAACCTACCACCTGCCACTATGAGATGATTGCTGGATTTTAAAAAAATTCTGTAAAACAATATTCATAACAACTGCATGCATGATTCTCATGGATTAACTTGAGCACAGAACCAAACATTTTAATGATAGGCCAAAATATAGTGTTTGATAAAGTCGATATTTTAAGCTTTACTTTCTGCAGATGTTACTGTTGTTTCAGATTTCATGCATTGATCCTCCTCACCCACTGCATGCATGGGAATGCTTGATTTGTGTTTCCAAGTATCAGTCTCTTTATTCCCTTCCTTGAATTGGCTTTTCCACTGTCGGAATCCAGGTACTATTGGTTTGGCTGCACCATTATTTGTGGGTGTGGACATAGTTTCCACATACATGGAAACAATTTCATGGAAGTGTACATTTCTTTTGGAAATTGTTTTCTTTCCTTTTGTATTGTCCTTTATAACATGCTGTATGGTCTTCTGCCACTTGCTTCGCCCCTTTGACATTGGCTGAGGCACTTCAACACTTTCCTCCTCATCTTCCTCATTTACAACTGCCAATTCTTCTCTATGATCTTTCAAGACTTCTTGTGTTGCCATAATTCGACTCTGCAATTTATGCTGTCTCTCAACAAGATCCTGCCTATTTTCAACGCCCATATTCTTTTCGGTTTGCTGGTGTGTTGGTTTCCATACCACGTGTGTCTGACCAGCACCAAGGTAAAGGCTCTTTTGTCTGTCTTGCTTCCGTGTGTCACCAATTGTTAGAACAGACTGGTACTCTTGATGTGCCATTTCCTCCTTGTGCTGTTCTACAGTTTCATCTAACACCTGTTCATCTTCTGTCTCAGGTTCTGTAGGTGGGTATTAGAAAGGTACACTATACTATAACTTATATGGCATAGGAGTGGAACACTCACTACGGATTATATTGATCACAGCACATTCATCACTCAGAGCTTCTTCATCACTATCAATTGGCGATTGGTCTTCCATCAATTGAGAGATAACTGTCTCAGTTGTTGGAGTATTCCTTATAAATTCAAAAAAATTGTTACAAATTTGGCAAAACCACCAAGTTTCACATACACTTACCTTAACTTTAATAATATCTTGAGTTTTTCCTTTACTTGTTCAGGTGCAATATACCTAACCCAGTTACTAAGTATAGCCATAACCAAGAAGAAGGTAGTCATACCCAACAGGATCTGTAATTAAGACATTCTCTATCAGGGGATGCAGTGTTGATACATGAAAAACCATACTTACTACTATATTCTGGTATGGGTTGATATCAGTAAAATTAAAAGCATCTAAAATATACTTCCCAGAGGAACCATAACATTCAAGCTCTGAGCCACCATCCATCTCACAATTGCTCTCATAGTTGGTCAGAAGTAGCACTGCTGATGCAGAAAATCCGTAGAAGTTAGGATTGATGTAGCACAGCCACCGATACCTTGAAAAATAAACACGTGCTGATTGGTTGCATCCAATAAATGTGATGTAATATTTACCACAGTGGGATGTCATTGATGGGTATGAAGAAACCACTAGTGAATCCTGCTAGAGCTGATATGACAGGTGAGAGGCGAAATGCCTTTTGTGGAAATGTGAGAATGAGCCAAATAAGCAGGGCTGTCCAGACTTGGTTGAGTGCTAAGTTCACTAATGCTATCTGGATGAACTCCAGTAAACTCCAGCGAACTATATCCACCAACTACAAAGTAAAAATATGGTAATGCAATTCTGTAACAAATCACGTTGGTTTATATTCTCACTAAAATGTATAGGACTCCAGCACATATAATGACAGGAAAGAAGGCCATTGAGATAAACCTCACAAATGGTTGGATTACAAGATCACTAGCTTGTCCTGCACCATCAGCATGCTCAAATATGTATATCTCCATTGCTTTTGTGTAGAATGTGTACATAGCTGGGAACATGAAGAGAGCACTGGCTACTGAGTAGACACAAAATCCAGACATGACCAGGAATGGCATTGATGTCTGAAAATACACTGTACCTGTAGTGAAAATGGAAGCAGAATTCTCTGAACAATGTGGTATATAGAGCATTCAGTTACCACTACAAATCACTGTCCAAAAGGGTATAAAAACTCTAAAAACCTGTTATCATCATAGAGCTACATTGATACTGTGTGTACATTCTAACCCAGCAAGAATCCATAAGCAAAAAAGATGACAGGTAGATACAGCATTGTAATGAGGTTGCTTCTTTTCATTGCTCGTGCTTCAAGAGCTGCCAGGCGGATAATTGAATGATTATGTGCTCTTCCTGCCTGTCGATTCCCCTTAACAATTATCCTAACAGTTATTGCAAGTATGAGAATGAGACACTTCACTCGATCATTTACCAAATATTCACCTTATGGTTTTAAGCTTTGCTGATAAGGTACCAATTCCATCAACTTGGTCAGTCTTGAGTTGTTCCCTCTTAAGCTGCCAAACTTCAGCCACTGCCTTCCTTACTAACTCTGGCTCTCCACTATCTTCATAGTAATCATTGACTATTTTTCCCATTTTCTGATCTCCAAGCATATCCATAATTAAATCTAGGAAATAAAATGTTAAAGGATGTAGGGATGAGAGTGCCAAAAATCAAGCAAACAACATCCTACTACCTGCTGGGTTATGATCCTCTAATGGAGGAATATCAAAACCCTGTCTGAGACAACTTGAATGAAGAGCATTCACAAACACTTCATAAGCCTTTTCTGGCACCCCTTGATAAGCGACCTGAATCAACAGTGCACCCTAGTTACATGTGCATACATAAGATATTTTCTAACCTTTCCTTCGGTGAGAACAATAACTCTGTGAAACATGTGAAAAATCTCCAGCCTTGGTTGGTGAATGGTGAGTGCTACAGTGCGATTGGAGCCTGCTAGAGTATTGAGTTGAGTGAGTAACTCAGTAGCTGAGGCAGAGTCTAAACCTGCATCATTGTATACACATTTAAGCAAATATATTTGCTACGTGTTTTGTTATACCAGATGTAGGCTCATCAAGAAAGATGACACTAGGTAGCTTCAGAAGCTGTAGAGCTACAACCAGTCTGCGTTTCTGTCCCCCACTCAGTCCTGGTCCTGTAGCTCCTCCTACAACTGTATCAGCAAGATCCATCAGTGCAGTCTGTAGAGAGGGAACATATATGTATCATAGAGTCGGTAGACTCTATATGTAGGGATGGCGCCGACACGCCCATTAAGCCTTAACAAAAGTAACGGCTCAGAACTCCCGAACGCGGATGTTTTAAGCCTATTTAGACAAGCTACATGCTCTGCGAGTACTTCTATACACTTTAATACTCTCAAAGTACGTAAAACATACAGCTACAGTGAATCTCGGAAATTTGTAAAAACCCGGATTGATCATCATCTTCTTCTTCAGTTCAAACGGCCTACCGCGAAACTGGGGTTAGTAATCGCTCTAATTATTTCACGAAAATCATTTATACAGGAGCGTACATGATCCTTGATGCACAAAATCTTTATACCTTCTTCCAAAGCCGTCAACCTCCAAGTCTGCAACCTTACAAGTGTTAGTTTAGACGCCATTTTCTTGTTTGCTCACGTGCCGAACACGTGAAGTTAGTTTTGTGCACAGTTCGTCGAACTGCCATTGTTTCGAGCGCTGTGTTGTCTTTTTTGGCTACGTTGCTCCGTTTCTTTGAACGACTAACAGGCAACTGGACTCGCTGTTGTACTCAGTAGGCAATATTCGTACAAGACAGCATGTAGGAGTCACTGACAATTGCAAGATATCCTGCTTATAGGTATGCAAGGGAGGTAGAACTCTGCACGAAAGTCAGTAGGTTTATGTGTTGCTACACACAGTAAAAACCAGTGAAGCAAGTGTAAAAACATTTTCACTAAAATGTTGAAGGATGTAGGGATTAAAGTGCCAAAAAGTATAGAAACAAGGTCAAAGTGCAGCATGCATGCAGACAAAGGGAGGGGATGATAGCATGCATGCTGAACTTTGACCTTGTTTCTATACTTTTTAGCACTTTCATCCCTACATCCTTCAACATTTTAGTGAAAATGGTTTTACACTTGTATCTTATAAGCATTAAGTCAATATTAATCTTACCACTTCCATCACTTCTTCTACCCTCTGAAATTTCTCTCTGCTGCTGATGTGGAGTTTCACCCATGCTGCCAGGGTCAGGTTCTCTCTCACAGTCAGCTCCTCATAGTAAGGAGCTGCCAGCTGTAGGACGTAGCCAGTGTTATTGATGTACCACTTACGATTCTCTTCAAGTGGGAGACCATTGACAAACACTTTTCCCTACAGTGTATGAAAAGTGTAGTATGAAAAAATCAGGGAAGCAAGAACTGTATATAAGCAGTAAAACAGGAATGATGGCTAAGGATACAATATCTAACTCCATATAAACAAAAATGTAGAGAGGGGCTTTGCATGACATTATTATTGTATATGCCATCATTCTGTATCTTGCTGCATATCTTTTCTCTGATTATTGGGACTGCCATTTCTACATCCTTCACCATTTTAAGAAAAAATGTATTTTTACTCAGGTTTCACTGTTTTTTGACTGTATGTAGTTACATCAATGTGTAACGTGTCAAGTTAGTACCTTCTTTGCTCCATGTACAAATTCTACTTCAAATAGTTTCTTGACGCAGGCAGGATCATTATAAGTCAATCGCATGATAAGTATTCAGGAAATGGCCTCCAACTAGTGTTGTTGTTCTCATTCAAGAGGGATCCTAGCACAATTCTGTTTGCCAAGGATCATGCAATTGAGAGAAAGGAATGCCAAAACAAAGGATAGTGTGTTTGTCAATTTTGTTTTAAGTAGAAGAAAACCACTTGAAGAGTCTTCAAAAACATTAATAGGCCATGTTGTGTGTCTAAAAAGGATTATAACTTTGGGGTTTGTAAGTTCTGAGCAGTTAAAAGCTACTGAGCACGTTGGTGCCATCTGATTAGTTAGGTTACCAACAATCAAAGAACATGCACTGTGATTGAAGTAACATTGCAACTCTCTGAGTATCACTGTGGTATATCACATAGGGTTATCAGTTTGTTGGAATATATGCTCACAGGTGTAGTATCTGTCTTGCGTCTTCCAGTCAGAAGATCAAGAAATGTGGTTTTTCCACAACCTAATAATAAATGAGTACCAAGTCCATATATAAGTTAGAATTGAAACTTACACAATACACATAAAATCTCCTTAAATCACCTTGCACCTGAAAAAGGAACATACAGGCTTCTGCTACTCTACCTATTAGCTTTATACACACATGCAGTAGCTTAACCACCTGGGGACTATCCTATTTAGCACATATGCCATCTCACCAAAGCTCAAAGTATATACTGTGCGCATATGTACATTAAGTGGAGCCTACATTTTCTAATTTCTTTGGGTAGAGGAATTAAATATAGCAAGGTGTCCTGAGGCAGCAAAATATCCAATATATTGGGATGTCCTCATCTCTTAGTAGAGGCCTATAGGGACAGTGGCATAGCGAGATAAGGGCTGACATATAGCCAATTGGGCGAGTGGAGCGAGCACACCTAGTCATTCAGCTGGTATGGTTCTATATTGGACTATCCTCCATATGTAAAATATGTACTTGTATGGAACCGGGGGAGTTGCATGCTAGGTGCAATAACGTAAAGCTGCCTCACCCAAAATACTAAGTATTCACCTAGTTAACCTAGCTAGTGTGTGCTGCAGACATCCCCCCCCCACTTCCTACAGCTGTAGAGAAACTCCTCAAACCAGTGTCACAATGATTGCAGGAGTATATTGGGACTTACCTGATGGACCCATTATTGCAATCAATTCACCAGGATTGAAATATGCTGATATTCCATTCAGAATTTTCTTTTTCTTACCCAATGCCTATAATACAAATATTATGAATACAGAAAAACTTCAATGCTAATCATTGATAAACCGTGTATCTTACCTTTCTAATTTTGTCTCCTTCAGAGTGATTATCACCTGTAGCAATAAAAAATGCATTGATTCCCATGCCCAGGTTTGTTGCCATTGATCAAATTTACCTTCCATATCAGCTTGGTCTGTGACATCCCTTTCCTCTGGTACATCACCGAGAGATGACACCTGGAAGTGAGTTTCTTTTCTCTCAGGTTTAATGTGTTGTGCATTTCCATGAACAGAGACATGGTAGTAGAGGTCTAGACAGGCCACAGAAATGGCTTCATCATCAGTGCAGGGAGGCAACTATAGAAGGTGTATAAATGTAAAGTGTAAAATCTAAATGTTGTTGAAGGATGTAGGGATGGCAGTGCCAAAAAGTGTAAAAACAAGAAAGCATCCATGCAGCAAAACCAGGGATGATGGCATGCAACAATAATACCTTGCGTAACCCCATAATTTAGGGAGGGGGGTTACGCATGTTATTATTGTTGCATGCCATCATCCCGTTTTTCTGCATGGATGCTTCCTTGTTTCTATATTTTTTTGGCACTGCCATCCCTACATCCTTCAACATTTTAGATGAATTCACTTATTTTTCTATTTTGCAAATCCGTGTTAGCAAGCTTTACCCCTTCTACCTGTTGAGACATCAAATGCCATTTCCTCATTACTGGTTCATATTACCATGAGTAGCAAAAAGGTGGGCTCACGCAGGCCTGCACTTGCAAGGAGCGTATAATGAGAAACCATTGGAACAAGTGTAAAAAGCATTTGCATTAAAATGTTAAAAGATGTAGGGATGACAATGGCAAAAACTATAGAGACAAGGATGCTGTATGGAGACAAAGGTAAGGATATATGGCATGAGGAACAAGGTGCAGTGTGAGTGATAAATTATGGCATCCAACAATGATAACATTGATAACCCCTAGCTCCCTACATCTATTTATCATAGGGTTATGCATGGTATTATTCTTGGATAGAATTTTGTGGTAGGCCAAACATGATGGTTATTTTAACACAAAAGATGAACTTGAAGATGAAATTGGTGGTTTGGCCAATTTCCGTAAGTCATTGTAGCAGTGTATTTTAGTGTCATTTATTGCGGATAGCGCATGCATGCGCATTATATGCACGTGGTGGCGCCGAAGGTCCTTCACTTTAGTGCATTGAATGAGTGACTACACATGAAACTGAGATAACTTTTTGTGTTAAAATGACAATCATGTTTGGTTATACAGTGTTTTGTTGTATGTTATGTATTAAGTGAACAACTGCATTGATTAAACATTGGCTCAAACGACACAATATCATTTTACAGTTTACCATTCTTTTCATAGCTGGTATCTCTTCTATCAGCTTTGATTCTCTGCCTTTGAGAAAACTCTTCTGACTCCGATGAAGAATATGCAACCACACACAGCAATAGAGCTAAATGTGCAAGTGTAAAGACATTTATCATTGTACATGAGTAAAACACTTAGTGTAAAAAGATAAAATGTTGAAGGATGTAGGGATGGAAGTGCCAAAATAGTGTAGAAAAAAGTAAGCATCTATATGCAGTAAAGATGCTATCCAGATCTTTTATTTTATGGTAAAGTTGTTCAAAAGCCAAATGGGCCACTAAACACTACTGGGATTACACGAGCATATGTAATGCAGTGAGCATTTTGAGCCTCTTCTGTGGCTGGACCAGTCATATAGCTATCTTAAAGGAGGTAGGGTTCCAATATTAACACTTTCTGCATGAGCATAATTTCAGCTGAGAGTTTGTTTCATATTGCTAATGGGTGTGTCGGCACACATAGAGAGCCTACCAACTCTGTGTAATAATTGTACAGGCTCAACTATACATTTTGGTGTCTGCTCTTGCACTCCAGTGTGTGCCGTATTTAGTTACTAAATGTTTAATTGCTGTCAATGCTTCCTGCAAACATACATACCTTCATTAGGAGACAGATGACTGCTATTGTCAATACAATGACAGCAATTGAGATCTTAGCACCAGTAGACCAACCTCCTGCAACATACTCTCCTTCTAAGATAAATTCTTCTGGACATGTGCTACTACAGTGTGGTCCTGAACACACATCACGGAAGGCCACACCCTCCTCTGTATCTGATACATTCCAATACCAGTAGTGGATTGCATCCCTGATGGTGTATCCTTGACCTTCATAGTATGCCAGAACATGGCTACTCCAGACACCAGACTGGACTCTATGTCTAAATGATGTAAGGCAGTGATAATACAACATATACAAGTGTAAAAACATTTTCACTAAAATGTTGAAGGATGTAGGGATTGAAGTGCCAAAAAGTATAGAAACAAGGTCAAAGTGCAGCATGCATGCAGACAAAGGGAGGGGATGATAGCATGCAACAATCATAACATGCATAACTCCTTTTAGTATTTACAGATGTAGGGATATGGGGTTACGCATGATATGATTGTTGCATGCTATCATCCCCTCCCTTTGTCTGCATGCATGCTGCACTTTGACCTTGTTTCTATACTTTTTGGCACTTCAATCCCTACATCCTTCAACATTTTAGTGAAAATGTTTTTACACTTGTTTCACTGGTTTTTACTGTGTGTAGCAACACATATAAACCTACTGACTTTCGTGCAGAGTTCTACCTCCTTTGCATACCTATAAGCAGGATATCTAGCAATTGTCAGTGACTCCTACATCCTGTCTTGTACGAATATTGCCTACTGAGTACAACAGCGGGTCCAGTTGCCTGCAACAGTTAGTCGTTCAAAGAAACGGAGCAACGTAGCCAAAAAAGACAACACAGCACTCGAAACAGCGGCACACTGTGCACAAAACTAACGTCACGTGTTCGGCACGTGAGCAAACAAGAAAATGGCGTCTAAACTAACACTTGTAAGGTTGCAGAGCTGGAGTTTGACGGCTTTGGGAGAAGGTATGAAGATTTTGTGCATCAAGGATCATGTACGCTCCTGTATAAATGATTTTCGTGAAAGAATTAGAGCGATTACTAATCCCAGTTTCGCGGTAGGCCGTTTGAACTGAAGAAGAAGAAGAAGAAGAAGAAGATGAACAATCCGGGTTTTTACAAATTCACTGTAGCTGTATATTTTACGTATTTTGAGAGTATTAAAGTGTATAGAAGCACTCGCAGAGCATGTAGCTTGTCTAAAAAGGCTTAAAACATCCGCGTTCGGGAGTTCTGAGCCGTTACTTTTGTTAAGGCTTAATGGGCGTGTCGGCGCCATCCCTACATATAGAGTCTACCGACTCTATGATACTCCCGCAGCCTACATATACATCTCACATAGAAAAGAGCACTCAGATTCGCAGTAGGAATCATGTCCCTATAGCTTATGCTAGTAATACAACAGTGGCTTATGCAAAATGCTGAAATTATATGGAGCAGTTCACCAAGTGGAAATTGCAAAGATCATTGATGGTTTGGAACAGTCAATGACTAAAGACTGCCTAGGGCTAGGGTTAGGGCTAGGGCTAGGGGCTAGGGGTAGGGGCTAGGGCTAGGGGCTAAGGTTCCTTGCTGGGTTCAAACGCGCTTACAAGTACGCGCCGCACTATTTATATATGGAGCCATGCAAGCAATGGGGGTCCACCTGTTCAGGGGGGAGTCCATTGGTCCTAGGACAGGTGGACCCCCTCGGTCCACCTGTCATAGGATCGGTGGGCCGGGGGTCCACCGGTCCGGGGGGGTCCACTGTTCCTCCGACACCGGTAAGCGGCTAGTCCAGGTTCGTACGCCGCGGCCGCGTAATGCCCTTTGGGTGTGGTAAACACGTGCGCGCGCATGAGCGTCCTTTAGCCCGCACAGCAGTTGCCCTACCACCCTTTTTGGAGCTGCTCCAGCCCTGCACTCATTCACATAATTGCATTTAATGGCTGTTGAACAAACGTTTAGAGGAGAGCCAACAAGGCGCATACCATAGACCCATAGACTATAAGTATACAATTATGTTGTTATTTCAATCTTAGGATGTCATGTTAGGGTTATGGAAAACATGTGAGGTCCAATTATATAATAACTCCTCAAATATCTCCTGACCACTGCAGTTGCGCAGTATATAGACATATATATCGGTATATCCCGCGCAAGTTCACGCGTGCAAGTAAATTTGATGAGTTGGGCGTCGCGTTGTAATTGGTGGGGAATGCCGCGATCTAGAACGCTAAGATCTCGCTCGATCGCTTTCTGCGCAGTGCGTATACCTCATGAGTTTACAAGTAGATCGCTAGAGGCGAGCTAAGTGTGAGTCAATTACATATAATACCTACCCAGCCAAAAGGGGGTCCGTCTGAACCCCCTCGAACCCCCCTGTGTACGGGCCTGCTACAGCTGAGATAAACACTGATCATGAAGTGTAAAACAACCTTCAAGTTTTTGCGGTAGACTATACTGTACGAGGCTATGTTGTGATAACGGGAGCCATGCTATGCTGTTAATTTGTTTTGATACTTCAGCACCTTTTCAGTACATAGCTTCTCTCCTAGTAAATTAGTTTTTCAACCTATCAGAGAGTCGGTTATGGATATTTACTTGCTGTGCCACATTCCACACAACTCAGCAAAAACTGTACAGTAGGACAAATAGAGAATAAACTACATGTGTAACACACATATATACCGGAATGTTCCAATAGCTTGACTGATTTCAATAGCCTCTGTACCTAGTAGTCCATCCTCTTCTCCAAGTGTAGATGTTACAAAGTATATGTGTTGAAAACACTGTGGGGCAAAATAGGTGAATTTTACATTGGATTGAGAAGCTGCAATGGCAGTTTCAACCAGAGAGCTATTCATTGCACCACCATACTCTCCTATAGTCATTAGAAACTGTAGTGCAAGGCCAGTGCTACTGATCCCTGAATCCTTTAGGGGAACTAGTCCAGCTAGTGTATTTGCCAGAAGGAACACATCATATACACTGGTCAGTGAAAACAGTGGGACATCGCGAGGGAAATACGGCTCTCCTGTCAACATGCTGCTTTCCTGGAGAAGGCATTGAGCCGATACACAGCATGGGTAGCCTAGCCTTGTGTCACCGCAAACTTCATTTGAGTCCAATATATCAAAAACACTGAGAGAAGTGCTTTTAACTACAGATAAAAGTTTTCTGAATTCCTGATCAATACTGTCACGAAAGTTAATGAACCACGATGAGTCTGCTATGACTTTAATGCTGACATTTTGATATTCTTCCCTCATCCACTTTGCTGAATTCAGTACACCAACTCCCCCAGCACTGGACCCCACCAGGACAATCTCTGAAGCTCCATGGAGATTATACATACTGTCAAGTGTCTGTAGTACTGAACGGAAAATGGTTTGGCCTCGAAATGTGAACTGGAGGTCATCACTTGTTGGATTATATCTGAAACAGTCTTGGTCCCAGCAATCACATGGTTCCTCTTTCAGTAAGCTGGAGTACTGTCTGCTTGTTTCATCCTCAGTCCCCAGCCACGTGTCACTACTACAGTAAGGCACCAGTACGTGGCCATGATTACAGAATGTGGGATTTTCTATGCAGTCTGTACTCAGAATGTCCCTCCCTTCAATTGTAATATCTCCACCATCACTTCTGAAATAGGCAGTTTCGTTTCTGAAGCAATAAACTGAAGTCATTAGAGGATTGACTACTTCAGCTAGTGGTTGTCCTGCAGCTCCAGTTCTTTCCCAAACTGATCCCGTATCAAAATTACCAAAAAGAGCTTCTCCTGCGACACTTGTACTGTAGCGATCTCTTATACGCTTCTGGAAGTATCGGCGATTGCAAGTCTCATTCGAGTAGCACAAAGACCCACTTTCCAAAAATATAACCCATTTCTGTTCTGTACCACTCACATTGCGATGGAAAAAACCTGAGCGAGTGAAATCATTGCACACTGCGGCTCGATTGTTCGTTAGTCTCCAAGTAAGCTGGACGGTATCTCCAGTAGCAAGCGCCAACACGCCCAGGAGGACAGCAGTCACTAAAGTGATATGCATCCTGCGACTACCAGAGGTAGATCTACGTAGGAAGCGTCGGCTGCTATTTATAAGGCATATAAGCTGCCCACTCACCAGTGTTGCAGACTGTCACGTGATATTGATCTAATTGGTCAGGGTATGTGCATTTCTGTAAAAAAATACCTTAAGTCACTGTGTGTGTAGTGCATGGCAGAATGCTTTACTGACCTACTTTCAGTATACCACACATTATTAGGTGAAAATGTGTACAAAGAAGTTTGAAATGAAATAGGGATTGGACAAAAAGTAACAGACAGGATTGGCCTGGGACACAGACATGTTTAGGTATATACGTGTATTGATGAGTAGAGTGATATACCATTCACCTCTCTGTCTTTTGTCTCTGTTTCACAATCCTTTCTAATTAGTTTAATTGTCTCCTGTCATTTTTTCTCATTTTCTCAACCTATAGGTGCCTAAATAATGTCAGGGCCAAGTTTATTTGTTAGCAGATCTCGATGTAATAGGTAATGTTCTGTAGATTAGCTTACTACTAGCTACACAGCTAATAGTGCATGCATGAACGTTGAGGTCAATCCATAGAACCTCACAGGCCTACCACCTGCCACTATGAAATGATTGCTGGATTTTTAAAAAATTCTGTAAAACAATAATTCATATCACTGCAAAAAATAGTAAAAAAGGGTAGTTATTTTAACCATTAGGCACGGTTACCTCAGTTGCAACATAGCTATTTTTTGTAACTACGAACTCCCAAGAGGTATAGGATATCCATAAGGAATGATGTCTGTATATCTTGAGATACTCCTTGTAATAATTACCTTATCTCACAGAGGTATTCACGTACATAACCCCACTGTAATATACTTCGGTATTGAAATGCAATGGAGGAGTAGCTGGTATTCATAAATGCAATCAGATAAATCGCATAACAATTATGTTCCATATATCTTTTGCATACCAAGACAGGTTGTAGTCATGTAATGCAACTGAGGTGACCACACACTGGTTAAAACAACCACCTCTTTTTTGCAGTGATACGTGCCTAAATAATGTCAGGGCCAAGTTTATTTGTTAGCATATCTCGACGTAATAGGTTATGTTCTGTAGATTATCTTACTACTAGCTACACAGCTAATAGTGCATGCATGAACGTTGAGGTCAATCCATAGAACCTCACAGGCCTACCACCTGCCACTATGAAATGATTGCTGGATTTTTAAAAATTTCTGTAAAACAATATTCATATACATAACAACTGCATGGTTCCCATGGATTAACCTAGAGTACAGAACCAAACATTTTAATGTTAGACCAAAATATAGTGTTTGATACAGTCGATGTTTTAAGCTTTACTTTCTGCAGATGTTACTGTTGTTTTAGAGTTCATGCATTGATCCTCCTCACCCATTGCATGCATGGGAATGCTTGATTTGTGTTTCCAAGTATCAGTCTCTTTATTCCCTTCCTTGAATTGGCTTTTCCACTGTCGGAATCCAGGTACTATTGGTTTGGCTGCACCATTATTTGTGGGTGTGGACATAGTTTCCACATACATGGAAACAATTTCATGGAAGTGTACATTTCTTTTGGAAATTGTTTTCTTTCCTTTTGTATTGTCCTTTATAACATGCTGTATGGTCTTCTGCCACTTGTTTCGCCCCTTTGACATTGGCTGAGGCACTTCGACACTTTCTTCCTCATCTTCCTCATTTACAACTGCCAATTCTTCTCTATGATCTTTCAAGACTTCTTGTGTTGCCATAATTCGACTCTGCAATTTTTGCTGTCTCTCCAGAAGATCTTACCTATTTTCAATGCCAGGAAATTTGATATTCTTTTCGATTTGCCTCTGTGTTGGTTTCCATACCATGTGTGTCTGACCAGCACCAAGGTAAAGGCTCTTTTGTCTGTCTTGCTTCCGTGTGTCACCAATTGTTAGAACAGACTGCTCCTGTTCATGTGCCATTTCCTCCTTGTGCTGTTCTACAGTTTCATCTAACACCTGCTCATCTTCTGTCTCAGGTTCTGTAGGTGGGTATTAGAAAGGTACACTATACTATAACTTATATGGCGTAAGAGTGGAACACTCACTACTGATTATATCAATCACAGCACATTCATCACTCAGAGCTTCTTCATCACTATCAATTGGCGATTGGTCTTCCATCAATTGAGAGATAACTGTCTCAGTTGTTGGAGTATTCCTTATAAATTCAAAAAAAGTGTTGCAAATTTAACAAAACCACCAAGTTTCACATACACTTACTTTAACTTTAATAAAAGCTTAAGTTTTTCCTTCAACAATATCTTGAGTTTTTCCTTCACTTGTTCAGATGCAATATACCTAACCCAGTTACTGAGTACAGCCATAACCAATAGTCATACCCAACAAGATCTGCAATTAAAAGACATCCTCTATCAGGGGATGCAGTGTTAATACATGAAAAACCATACTTACTGGTATGGGTTGATATCGGTAAAATTAAAAGCATCTAAAATATATTTTCCAGAAGAACCATAACATTCAAACTCTGAGCCACCATCCATCTCACAATTGCTCTCATAGTTGATCAGAAGTAGCACTGCTGATGCAGAAAATCCGTAGAAGTTAGGATTGATGTAGCACAGCCACCGATACCTTGAAAAATAAACACATGCTGATTGGTTGCCTCCAATAAATATGATGTAATATTTACCACAACGGGATGTCATTGATGGGTATGAAGAAACCACTAGTGAATCCTGCTAGAGCTGATATGACAGGTGAGAGGCGAAATGCCTTTTGTGGAAATTAAATGTGAGAATGTAGGGATGAGAGTGCAAAAAATCAAGCAAACAACATCCTACTACCTGCTGGGTTATGATCTTTTAATGGAGGAATATCAAAACCCTGCCTGAGACAACTTGAATGAAGAGCATTCACAAACACTTCATAAGCCTTTTCTAGCACCCCTTGATAAGCGACCTGAATCAACAGTGCACCCTAGTTACATGTGCATACATAAGATATTTTCTAACCTTTCCTTCGGTGAGAACAATAACTCTGTGAAACATGTGAAAAATCTCCAGCCTTGGTTGGTGAATGGTGAGTGCTACAGTGCGATTAGAGTCTGCTAGAGTATTGAGTTGAGTGAGCAACTCAGTAGCCGAGGCAGAGTCTGAACCTGCATCATTGTATACACATTTAAGCAAATATATTTGCCATGTGTTTTGTTATACCAGATGTAGGCTCATCAAGAAAGATGACACTAGGTAGCTTCAGAAGTTGTAGAGCTACAACCAGTCTGCGTTTCTGCCCCCCACTCAGTCCTGGTCCTGTAGCTCCTCCTACAACTGTATCAGCAAGATCCATCAGTGCAGTCTGTAGAGAGGGAACATATATGTATCATAGAGTCGGTAGACTCTATATGTAGGGATGGCGCAGACACGCCCATTAGCCCCATACAAAAGCAACGGATGAGAACTCTCGAACGCGGAAGTTATAGGCCTTTTCAGACAAACAAAGTGCTCTGCGAGTGCCTCTATACACTATAATACTCTCAAACTCCGTAGGATATACAGCTACGGTGATTCTTGGAAAATTGTAAAAACGCCAATTGTTCATCATCTTCTTCTTCTTCTTTCTTCTTCAGTTCAAACGTCCTACCGCGAAACTGGGGTCAGTAATCTTTCTTTATACTGGAGCACACATGATCCTTGATGTACAAAATCTTCATACCTTCTCCCAAAGCCCGTCAAACTCCAGTTTGGCAAGCTTAGAAGCGTTAGTTTAGACGCCATCTGCTTGTTTGCTCACGTGCCGAAGACGTGAAGTTAGAAGTTTTGTCGTGGTTGTAGTCTCGTACCCAGACCCCACCCCTCGAAGGGAAGGTCTGGTGACATTTGAGCGTTTTCTTGGTTGTGCTGTGTCAGCAGTCATGTGACATTGATCACGCGGTCTAACTGACAATGAAGACACAGGTAGCCTTTAGCAACTTTTACGTATGAACATAGACTTAGGTAACTTATCGCAATTACGAATGCACTTATCGACCATTCATGAGAGCGGGAGTGTAGTAACAAATGATGCAAGCACGTGATCAATGTCATGTGACTGCAGACAGAGCACAACCAAGAAAACGCTCAAATGTCACCACACCCTTCCCTTCGAGGGGTGGGGTCTCAGTGGGCACGAGACTATCGTGGTTGTGGTTTGTCGCGCGGTTTGGCTACCAGCGTTGCTCCTTTGTGTCCGCATATCCCTACATCTCATGCATAACCCCATATTTACAGATGTAGGGATACGGGGTTACGCATGTTATGATTGTTGCATGCTATCATCCCCTCCCTTTGTCTGCATGCATGCTGAACTTTGATCTTGTCTCTATACTTTTTGGCACTTCCATCCCTACATCCTTCAACATTTTAGTGAAAATGTTTTTACACTTTATACGGAGCAAAGGCAAAGGATAAATTATGGCATCCAACAATGATAACCCCTAGCTCCCTACATCTTTTTATCATAGGGTTATGCATGTTATTATTCTTGGATAGAATTTTGTGATAGGCCAAACATGATGGTTATTTTAACACAAAAAGTGAACTGGAAGATGAAATTGGTGGTTTGGCCAATTTCCGTAAGTCATTGTAGCAGTGTATTTCTAGCCTCGTTCCTAGGTCTCCCTCCTTCCACACAAATATTGCGTATGACCTTTGACCCGCAAGTCGAAATGCGGAGGGAGAGTCCGGAAGATTTAATCACGCGAGTAACGTCACAAGGTGAGAGAACTTAATTATGCGTGGGCAAAACCAACCGCAATATATAACGCCCACGTCCTTTGAGGCAGTTGCAAGACTACTTGCACGAGAGTACACTAGTAACTGCGTTAGGAACGCTAGATCTACTTCCAGCTGCGAAAACACGTGAGGTGGGTAACTGGACGGATCAACTGTACTGTACGGATCCAACGCGTAATGACTTCCCAGCTCTCCGAGGGTAAGCTAGAAGCTAGGGCTAGCCCCTAGCCTTACCTTATACATGTACGTTCGGAGGGCTTCTGAAGTCATTTACGCGTCCCGTCCTAGCTTTAGTTCTAGCCCCTAGCTGGGAACGAGGCTATGGTTATACAGTGCAGTGTTTTTGTTGTATGTTATGTATTAAGTGAACAACTGCATTGATTAAACATCGGTTAAAACGATACAATATCATTTTACAGTTTACCATTCTTTTCATAGCTGGTATCTCTTCTATCAGCTTTGATTCTCTGCCTTTGAGAAAACTCTTCTGACTCCGATGAAGAATATGCAACCACACACAGCAATAGAGCTAAATGTGCAAGTGTAAAGACATTTATCATTGTATATGAGTGAAACACTTAGTGTAAAAAGATGTTGAAGGATGTAGGGATGGAAGTGCCAAAATGTTGAAGGATGTAGGAAGGAATGGATGTAGGGATGGAAGGATGTAGGAAGGAATGGATGTAGGGATGGAAGGATGTAGGAAGGAATGGATGTAGGGATGGAAGGATGTAGGAAGGAATGGATGTAGGGATGGAAAGGATGTAGGGATGGAAGTGCCAAAATAGTGTAGAAAAAAGTAAGCATCTATGCAGTAAAGCAATATAACATGCTATCCAGATCTTTTATTTTATGGTAAAGTTGTTCAAAAGCCAAATGGGCCACTAAACACTACTGGGAATACACGAGCATATGTAACACTGCAAAATAGAGGTGGTTGTTTTGACCAGTGTGTGTGGTTAACTCAGTTGCTATAACCTGTCTTGGTATTTAAAAGATATGTGGAACATAATTATTATGATTTCCTCTGTGAGATAAGGTATTATCACAGGAGTATCATTGTCACTTGAGATACACAGACATCATTCCTTATGGATATCCTACTTCTTGGGAGGTTGTAGTTACAAAACTAGCTATGTTGCAACTGAGGTAACCATATGCACACCTAATGGTTAAAACAACCACCCATTTTTGCAGTGAATGCAGTGAGCATCTTGAGCCTCTTCTGTGGCTGGACCAGTATTTTTTCCATATAGCTACCTTAAAGGAGGTAGGGTTCCAATATTAATGCTTTCTGCATGGGCATAATTTCAGCCGAGGGTTTGTTTTCATATTGCTAATGGGTGTGTCGGCACACATAGAGAGCCTACCAACTCTGTGTAATAATTGTACAGGCTCAACTATATATTTTGGTGTCTGCTCTTGCACTCCAGTGTGTGCCGTATTTAGTTACTCTTGTTATCAAATGATTGCTGTCAATGCTTCCTGCAAACATACATACCTTCATTAGGAGACAGATGACTGCTATGGTCAATACAATGACAGCAATTGAGATCTTAGCAGCAGTAGACCAACCTCCTGCAACATCCTCTCCTTCTAAAATAAATTCTTCTGGACATGTGCTACTACAGTGTGGTCCTGAACACACATCACGGAAGGCCACACCCTCCTCTGTATCTGATACATCCCAATGTATGTTAATCTAACTATGAGAAACGCAGCTTCTGAAACCTCCTACTAGTAATTGGATGAGATATTTTGAAAACTTAGAAATATATATTAATCTAACAGACTTTGAACTATGAGAAATGCAGCTTCTGAAACCTCCTACTAGTAATTGGAGGAGATATTTTGACAACTTAGAAATATATATTAATCTAACAAACTTTGAACTATGAGAAATGCAGCTTCTGAAACCTCCTACTAGTAATTGGAGGAGATATTTTGACAACTTAGGAATGTATGTTAATCTAACTATGAGAAATGCAGCTATCCCATAGTGACTGTAGTACAGTGTCCATAACTACAGCTGAGATAAACACTGAAGTGTAAAACAACCTTCAATTTTTGCAGTAGACTGTACTCCAGACACCAGACTGGACTCTATGTCTAAATGATGTAAGACAGTGATAATACAACATATATACTCCCGCAGCCTACATATACGTTTCACATAGAAAAGAGCTCTCTCAGATTCGCAGTAGGCATGTCCCTATAGCTTATGCTAGTAATACAACAGTGGCTCATGCAAAATGCTGAAATTATGTTGAGCAGTTCACCAAGTGGAAATTGCAAAGATCATTGATGGTTTGGAACAGTCAATGACCAAAGACTGCCTGATGGAGTGTATAATTCAATCCACATTCCAAAGTGTTATAACACTTTGTAATGTATAAGTATGCTTTTAAGTTTAGTAGCAGAATCATCCAATCTGCTTACAATTCTCTGAATGAATATGAAAAACCCAGAGTTACTACTATATAACAGAATATGAACAACCCAGAGTTACTACTATATAACAGAATATGAACAACCACTTTATAACAGATGTCTATAATTCATTTTCTTGTTCGGTCCTCTATATGCTTTCTCATTAAATTTCCACCTAGCTGGAACCAACATCAACTGACAATCACATGTAGATACAAATCACTATGGTCTTGCTTACATCACTCTAGGCAAATCAACACTAGCGCCTAGCGTTAGCTTTGATGCATTGGCACTCATGGTGTAGCAGTCAATGTTTAGAGGGAGCTTAATTAAGCTTGCTTGCTTACTAAGTTACATATCAATTTGAAGAGAATGATCTGCACTCTGTAATTAGAGCTAGAGAGGTTTCTTGTACAAATCGTGACACCTTCGCTGCTGCTTTTCCCCCATGACCTGGGTTCGACTCCAGACGGAAGTTTGTCTTTCTCATTCCCTCTTGCTTTCTTTGGCCTGTGTAAGTCAACACCAAAATTAAATACATCTGTTACCAGGTCAACTAAGATATTTAACACTCAGAATGTCCCTCCCTTCAATTGTAATATCTCTACCATCACTTCTGAAATAGGCGGTTTCGTTTCTGAAGCAATAAACTGAAGTCATTAGAGGATTGACGACTTCAGCTAGTGGTTGTCCTGCAGCTCCAGTTTTTTCCCAAACTGATCCCGTGTCAAAATTGCCAAAAACGGCTTCTCCTGCGACACTTGTACTGTAGCGATCTCTTATACGCTTCTGAAAGTATCGGCGATTGCAAGTCTCATTCGAGTAGCACAAAGACCCATTTTCCAAAAATATAACCCATTTCTGTTCCGTACCACTCACATTGCGATGGAAAAAACCTGCGCGAGTGAAATCATTGCACACTGCTGCTCGATTTTTCGTTAGTCTCCAAGTAAGCTAGACAGTATACCTTCATATCAGTAGCAAGCGCCAACACGCCGCCCAGGAAGACAGCAGTAACTAAAGAAGTGTGCATCCTGCAACTACAACAGAAGTGGCATGGCTGCTGCTTGTCCACTTCCGGAGGCTGAAGGCTGCGCATGCATAAGCACATGGCACTTTAATTATAAGAAGTTACATCAGTCAGGCGACTTATAACGCAGTATAAACCAGGACAACACATGAAATTATGGATATATATGCTCTATATGCGTAGACTCTACGTCTATGACACAGAGCCCGCTCTCGTCTATAACGAAAGTATACGATATACTTGGCCGGAAGGTTTTTGAAGCTCGCTGCAATTAGAAACTAAACACATTAGCTCGTGTTTTGTGCCCCGTTGGGCTCTTTATAATGTTTGTTCGAAGGAACGAGCTCTAGGTGGCTAGCTTTCACGATAAGCAAATGACGCCATAACTTTACTAACTAACTTATGTAAGGTTCCCAGTAAGAAACAGAACGATTCCAAACTCAGTCAGTATCATCTGGATCCTTCTCCGTCCGCCTTTCTCTAACTGGCTATTTCTCACGCGCATACCAGTGGGCTTGAGCCTATTATTCTGGAATAATTTAGAGAATAATAGGTCCATAACAGAATAAGAATAATTCTGAGAATAAGGCCACTCCAAATCAAATTGTAGTTTCTCATAACATAAAGAAGCGGTGGGTAATGCGGGCGGACGGCACCGGAAGTACGCAGTTAATTAATATATACAGAGCTCTGGATAGTTACGCTCCCCGCGATTAACGCTTAAAAGAAACTTCCAGTTTTTCTGTGATGGATTGAGTTGGAGCCATAGATGAAACCTGGGAACCCCGCGAGAACAGTTGTGCCGCGAGGAAAGAAAATAGCCTGCGAAAAGTGCAGAGTACTCGTGCGTATGCTTTAACTAGTATTTAGAAAGTATTTAGACCACACTACTTGCTTCTAGATCCTCTTAATTAAAAGGTCAATCGAAAATCTACTGACCAGGTCTCTCGCATGTGCTTGTTTCTTTAACTGCGCATGCTCAGTATGAGAAAATTCAGGAAGTCAACGGGCGGGAATTGAATGTAATAAGAAACTACTAATTGATTTGGAGTGGCCTAATCGGACGTTTAATGAGGTAAGTACCTACACCACTCAGCTCAGAGAGATTGCTATGCTAATCGAACAGACTCTACAGAGTCATAATGGGAGGCAGAGACAGCATTCTCTTCAAGTGAGGGCATTTTCGATTCTAAAACTGTGCTTCTATCATACACAAGAGAGGATATAGTAGAAACTACTGTGATTTTACAGTTTAACAAGCGTGAAGTATATAAATATGTCATGAGGGTGGTGTCATGAGAATAATGGGGTGAATTTTAAGAACAATAGGCAAATTCTGTGAGAAATTTAGAATAGAATTTGGTTACCCTTTTTGGGAATAATAGGCTCAAGTCTACATACCAGTACCCGGGTAAAGGTCGAAATGTACGCGACGTAACGAGAACACGTGATCGTTGCCAATCCCGTTTCGCGCGAGGTCATATATTGTGGTGTTTTTCCATTCCGCGCACTTTTTCGACGGCAGAGCCTTCTAAGGGTCCTAAAAAGGCTAACAATAGCTACTGCAAGCAATCACATGCATGAGTGTGATGTGAGTCTTAAGCAGTGGCGGATCTATCAGAGGTTTCCACTGAAACCCCCTTTTGCAGCGACTGTATAATAGCTCAGATTTCACGAACACGCGCGCAGCTGACTTATTGTCGATTTCATGTGCGAGCGTGCGTTAACGCTAACACGCTATTATTTACGGACGCCTAGCGCCTACGCAGCAATTATTAATCTTCAAGGGATTTACCTAGCCACAAATTTGCCAAATCAACTGACAAGGGTTAGACCTGCGTGTACGCACGCGGACGTAACCGTCAATCGCGTGCGCGCGTGCATATTATGATATAATTAACTTGGGTGTGGCTTCAAAACTCCCGCAACATGCTACCCCCTTTTTCAAAATCCTACATCCGCCACTGTTGAGTCAAGTTCTGTACTGTTTTATACAGACTCCAGTAGTGCAGTCAGTTTACAGGTGAGCTCTAGCTGTATACCACATGCATTTCATTTACACAGTTAACTTAATGGTTCAAAAAATATATTGTATCTCTACGTAGGGTGTGCTGTTAGTATGTCTGTGGTTAGTAAACTCCAGTCTAAGCCCAGTTCCAAACACCATGATGTGACTGTGTTAGGAGTAGGATGGTCTGGACTGGTGACCTGCAAGTATATGATGGAGGAAGGGCTGTCAGTAGTTGCTCTAGAGAAGAGGGAAGATATTGGAGGAGTCTGGCTCTACTCTGATGATCCCAACATTGTCACTGTGATGAAGACTACGCAATGCACCTCCTCTTCAACGATGAAAGAGATGTCCGATTTCCCAATGCCTGAGGAGATCGGAATGTTTCCCCATCACACTGACATTCTTCAGTATTTGCGTAGATATGCTAACTTCAACCTCATGCCTCACATCCAACTCAACACTACAGTCAAGAAGGCAGAAAAGAAGGGAGATATGTGGTGGATCAAGTTTGAAAACGGTGATGTCTACACCAGCTCTTACCTTGTAGTTGCAACAGGTCCAAACCAGAAACCAAACAGGGACCTGGAGAACAGTGTTCTAAAAGGATTTGCTGGAAGGACGTACCATGCAAGTGAGATCAAGAGTACAAGTGAAGAGTACAGAGGAAAGAGACTTTTAGTTGTAGGTGGTGGGGAAACAGGAAGTGACATCTGCATGGAGTTTTATGGCCTTTGTGAATACATCTACTGGAGTATCCCCAGAGGGCAACACTTCTTCAGGAAGATATCCAGGTTTTTATGGAGTAAAAAATACATGCTCTTGATAAGGCATCATCACGAATGATAAAAATGATTTCTCCATATATTCATGGGAAACCTGGCCTTTCATGACTCTGTAAATGGACCACAAACGGTTCACTGCTTGCCTACCAAGGCCATGGAATCCCTGAATGGCGCAACGAGGCAAAGTTCTTTCGCTTCTTTATCAACAAGAATGGGAAGGTTTTGGATCTCGTCGATTACGAGCACTTAGTCAAGAAGTGCATTTCAGTGACGGAACAAAACAAGAGTTTGACATTGTCATCATGTCTATAGGACAACTTATGTAAGGTTCCCAGTAAGAAACAGAACGATTCCATACTCAGTCAGTATAGTCTGGATGATCCTTCTCGGTCCGCCTTTCTCTAACACACTATTTCTCACGCGTATAGATCTACCAGTGAAAGAGGTCGAAATGTACGCGATGTAACGAGAACACGTGATCCATTGTGCCACTGCCAGGATTTTGACCACCGTAATTGATACACTTAACTCATTCCATAGACAATTAAGAATATTACATGGCAATAATTCCTTACTGGAAATCCCACACACACATTCATGTATAGTGGAAATATAAAGATCGTTTCTATGGAAACATGAAACTGAGATAACCACATAAAATGTTGAGAATAACATTCCATTTTTGCTGTGGTGCGCGCGCACGCGCATGCCAATCCCGTTTCGCGCGAGGTGATATATTATGATGTTTTTTCCAATCCGCGCACTTTTTCGACGGCAGAGCCTTCTAAGGGTCATAAAAAGGCGAACAATAGCTACTGCAAGCAATCATATGCATGAGTCTGATGTGAGACTTGAAGGACAGACTCCAGTAGTGCAGTCAGTTTACAGGTGAGCTCTAGCTGTATACCACATATATTTCATTTACACAGTTAACTTAATGGTTCAAAAGATATATTGCATCTCTACGTAGGGTGTGCTACTAAAATAAGAATGTCTGTGGTTAGTAAACTCCAGTCTAAGCCCAGTTCCAAACACCATGATGTGACTGTGTTAGGAGCAGGATGGTCTGGACTGGTGGCCTGCAAATATATGATGGAGGAAGGGCTGTCAGTAGTTGCTCTAGAGAAAAGGGAAGATATTGGAGGAGTCTGGCTCTACTCTGACGATCCCAAAATTGTCACTGTGATGAAGACTACGCAATGCACCTCCTCTTCAACGATGACAGAGATGTCTGATTTCCCAATGCCTGAGGAGATCGGAATGTTTCCCCATCACACTGACATTCTTCAGTATTTGCGTAGATATGCTGATCACTTCAACCTCATGCCTCACATCCAACTCAACACTACAGTCAAGAAGGCAGAAAAGAAGGGAGATATGTGGTGGTTCAAGTGTGAAAATGGTGATGTCTACACCAGCTCTTACCTTGTAGTTGCAACAGGTCCAAACCAGAAACCAAACAGGGACCTGGAGAACAGTGTTCTAAAAGGATTTGCTGGAAGGACGTACCATGCAAGTAAGATCAAGAGTATAAGTGAAGAGTACAGAGGAAAGAGACTTTTAGTTGTAGGTGGTGGAGAAACAGGAAGTGACATCTGCATGGAGTTTTATGGCCTTTGTAAATACATCTACTGGAGTATCCCCAGAGGGCAACACTTCTTCAGGAAGATATCCAGGTTTTTATGGAGTAAAAAAATACATGCTCTTGATAAGGCATCATCACGAATGATAAAAATGATTTCTCCATATATTCATGGGAAACCTGGCCTTTCATGGCTCTGTAAATGGACCACAAACGGCTCACTGCTTGCCTACCAAGGCCATGGAATCCCTGAATGGCGCAACGAGGCAAAGTTCTTTCGCTTCTTTATCAACAAGAATAGGAAGGTTTTGGATCTCGTCGATTACGAGCACCTAGTTCCCAAAGCAGGGATCATCAAGTGTGAGGGTCAAGAAGTGCATTTCAGTGACGGAACAAAACAAGAGTTTGACATTGTCATCATGTCTACAGGATACAAAAAGTCATTTCCCTTCCTGCCCGACCGTTACTCAGACATGAGCATGCGAGAGCACTACAAGTTTGTCTTAGACATGCAAGACCCAAGCCTAGCATTCATTGGGCATGTGCGTCCTGTTGTGGGATCTGTTGTGAGTATCACAGAGCTTCAGGCAAGGTGGGTAGCTCACGTCTACAGCAAACATGTTCCACTCAAGTCCTTTGAAGAAAGAGAAGCAGAAGTTGCGAAAGACAATGCTTACTGGAAAAACTACTTCAAAGATTCTTCGCAGAGACTTGAGGGTTTAGTTGAGCTATTCTCCCATGTTGATGCTATTGCCAAGCTTGCCGGTGTCTACCCTGACTACTGGACACTCTTTAAGAAAAGCCCACGTCGATGGTACGTTGCCTATTTTGCTCCTTATAATGCAGCCACATTTCGTCTGAATGAGCCAAAGCACCAAGAACAGGCCATTGTCACCATGAAAACCCATAGAAAGGCAACCCTTACTAACCCAGACCATCGTGTACACATACTTATGTTGCTATTGCGCATTTTCTGGTTTGACTGGATTCTTGATCAACTTGGACACCTTAAGTACCGCATCCAGACATCCCATTGGTGGCCAGTGGTTCGTGAATGGCGAGTCACTAGAGCTGCTAACTGGGTGTGGACTCTGCCAAAGAAACTATTGTTCCATAAGTTGTAAATAGTACAATTAGTATAAATGTACTTATTAAATATTTTGTAATGCTATACACTGCAAAAACATGACGGTTATTTTAACACAAAGTGTTTTAGGCCATACTAAGTAAATACCTTGTTTCACAGGCAATCCCGCATGCCATTTAACTACCGCATGCAATATACTTATTTTTTATTAATTTCCGGTATAAAAGGAAATCTCTGGCGGCGCGCGTGCCCTACCGCCGGAAGTTGGCCGTTAAGGCCACGCGCCCTAGCCCTGAGCCACATTTCCACGATTGTGTATGTAGTCATGGTAGTACTGTCAGTCCAAATCTTAGTGTGCTAAAGGATTGGGGATTGCATCCACTGGACGAGCTTGCTACCCTTGCAGAAGTCCTGGAACAGTAAACGTGGCGAGATTGAGCCAGCTTTATGTTCCCTGATGCTCTCTTAGAGCAGCCGTTCGAGTGCTACATCGCTCCAAATTTGTCTGGGCCGTTTCAGACAGTTTATCTAAAAAATAATAAATAACGCACGCGCGCATGCGCAGGTGGTGTAGTAGTGCCTGTGAAACAATGAATTTACTTAGTATGGCCTTAACTCAGTTGCATGTGTATCATTCATTCCAATTTAATGACTTTTGAACAAATGTGAGAGGAAAGCCAACAAGGTGCATACCATAGACCAATAGACCCAGTATGTTGCTATTTTGATCTAATATGACTCAAAGATATGTTAAAAAACCATGTGGGGTCCAATTATATAATCACTCAGCCAGTAAATTATGGTGATGAAAATGCACTGTAAATATTGTAGAGTTATTTTAGCCCTTGTGTAGTTATTTCTGTTTGCCTATGACAGTTGTTGGTGCAACTGAGACAACCATGCAAGGGCTAAAGCAACCATAACATTTTTAGTGTGTGTACAGGTTGAATGATTACATGTGCAATTATTACATTCCAATTGGAATATTAGCCATTGTACACAGCATTCTGTCTGAAGATACAAAACATGCAACTGCATGACATAACTATACATCTTTGTTCAACTGCCATTAAATTGTCATTTACACGAATGAGTGACTACATATGCAATTGAGTTAAAAACATTTTGTGTTAAATAACTGTTATGTTTGCAGTGTAATAGGATCAGTGATATAGTTACAGCAATTATGTATTATTGATACAAGTGTAAAATCATTTTCCCTAAAATGTTGAAGGATGTAGGGATTGAAGTGCCAAAAGTATAAAAACAAGGTCAAAGTGCAGCATGCATGCAGACAAAGGCAGAGGATGATGCCTTTGTCGCGCCGAGGGTTCTTCACTTTAGTGCATTCATTGTCCGCTTCTTTCGTGTCCGCTCGTACATAGCGCTGTACTGCGCCAGCGCAACTGTGCAATTTTAGGGGAATGGCTTCCGGGTGTTCGCTAGATAGATCTATTTAGAAAACTTAGTGTGCGGACGTCGGTGGAGCGCCGTTGGCCGCTGTCCGAAATCCGGAAGCGTCGCTTCTCGGAGGTTGACGGAAGTAGCGGCGATTGCAAGTCTCATTCGAGTAGCACAAAGACCCGCTCTCCAAAAATACAACCCATTTCTGTTCTGTACCACTCACATTACGATGGAAGAAACCTGCGCGAGTGAATTCATTGCACACTGCGGCTCGATTGTTCGTTAGTCTCCAAGTAAGCTGGACTGTACCTCCAGTAGCAAGCACCAACACGCCCAGGAGGACAGCAGTCACTAAAGTGATATGCATCCTGAGACTACCAGAGGTATATCTACGTAGACGGCGTCGGCTGGTATTTAAGGTAATAAGCTGCCCACTCACCAGTGTTGCAGACTGTCACGTGATATAATTGGTCTGGGTATATGTATTTGTGTAAAAAAGCCATATGTAGCACCTTAAGTCACTGTGTATGTAGTGGTAGAATGCTTTACTGACCTACTTTCAGTGTTTTATGTATACAACATATTATTAGGTGACCATGTGTACAAAAAGGTTTGAAATGAAATAGGGATTGGAGAAAAAATAACAGAGACAGGGATGCAGACATGTTATGGTATACCTATAATTTGTTAGCAGACACATTAGGTAATGGACTGTAGATTATCTTACTACTAGCTACACGGCTAATAGTGCATGCATGAACGTTGAGGTCAGTCCATAGGCTGTCTGCTATAATACAACTGCTGTACAAGTGCAATGGTTGTTGCAACATCACAGGCTTACCACCTGCCACTATGAAATGATTGCTGGATTTTAAAAAAGATTTCTGTAAAAAAATATTATATACTTAACAACTGCATGGTTCTCATGGATTAACTTCAGTACAGAACCAAACATTTTAATGATAGGCCAAAATATAATGTTTGATACAGTCAATATTTTAAGCTTTACTTTCTGCAGATGTTACTGTTGTTTCAGATTTCATGCATTGATCCTCCTCACCCATTGCATGCATGGGAATGCTTGATTTGTGTTTCCAAGTATCAGTCTCTTTATTCCCTTCCTTGAATTGGCTTTTCCACTGTCGGAATCCAGGTACTATTGGTTTGGCTGCACCATTATTTGTGGGTGTGGACATAGTTTCCACATACATAGAAACAATTTCATGGAAGTGTATATTTCTTTTGGAAATTTTTTTCTGTCCTTTTGCATTGTCCTTTATAACATGCTGTATGGTCTTCTGCCACTTGCTTCGCCCCTTTGACATTGGCTGAGGCACTTCGACACTTTCCTCCTCATCTTCCTCATTTACAACTGCCAATTCTTCTCTATGATCTTTCAAGACTTCTTGTGTTGCTATAATGCGACTCTGCAATTTATGCTGTCTCTCAAGAAGATCTTGCCTATTTTCAATGCCAGTAAATTTGATATTCTTTTCGGTTTGCCTCTGTGTTGGTTTCCATACCACGTGTGTCTGACCAGCGTCAAGGTAAAGGCTCTTTCGTCTGGCTGGCTTTCGTGTGTCACTAATTGCTCGAACAGACTGGGACTCTTGCTCCTGTTCATGTGCCATTTCCTCCTTGTGCTGTTCTACAGTTTCATCTAACACCTGTTCATCTTCTGTCTCAGGTTCTGTATGTGGGTATTAGAAAGGTACACTATACTGTAACTCATATGGCGTAAGAGTATGTGGAACACTCACTACCGATCACAGCACATTCATCACTCAGAGCTTCTTCATCACTATCAATTGGCGATTGGTCTTCCATCAATTGAGAGATAACTGTCTCAGTTTTTGGAGTATTCCTTAAAATTCAAAAACATTGTTGCAAATTTGGCAAAAACACCAAGTTTCACATACACTTACCTTAACTTTAATAATATCTTGAGTTTTTCCTTCACTTGTTCAGGTGCAATATACCTAACCCAGTTACTGAGTACAGCCATAACCAAGAAGAAGGTAGTCATACCCAACAGGATCTGCAATTAAAAGACATCCTCTATCAGGGGATGCAGTGTTGATACATGAAAAACCATACTTACTACTATATTCTGGTATGGGTTGATATCGGTAAAATTAAAAGCATCTAAAATATACTTCCCAGAGGAACCATAACATTCAAGCTCTGAGCCACCATCCATCTCACAATTGCTCTCATAGTTGGTCAGAAGTAGCACTGCTGATGCAGAAAATCCGTAGAAGTTAGGATTGATGTAGCACAGCCACCGATACCTTGAAAAATAAACACGTGCTGATTGGTAGCATTCAATAAATATGATGTAATATTTACCACAGTGGGATGTCATTGATGGGTATGAAGAAACCGCTAGTGAATCCTGCTAGAGCTGATATGACAGGTGAGAGGCGAAGTGCCTTTTGTGGAAATGTGAGAATGAGCCAAATAAGCAGGGCTGTCCAGACTTGGTTGAGTGCTAAGTTCACTAATGCTATCTGGATGAACTCCAGTAAACTCCAGCGAACTATATCCACCAACTACAAAGTAAAATATGGTAATGCAATTCTGTAACAAACCATGTTGATTTATATTCTCACTAAAATGTATAGGACTCCAGCACATATAATGACCGGGAAGAAGGCCATTGAGATAAACCTCACAAATGGTTGGATTACAAGATCAGTAGCTCGTCCTGCACCATCAGCATGTTCAAATGTGTATATCTCCATTGCTTTTGTGTAGAATGGGTACATGGCTGGAAACATGAAGAGAGCACTGGCTACTGAGTAGACACAAAACCCAGACATGACCAGGAATGGCATTGATGTCTGAAAATACACTGTACCTGTAGTGAAAATGGAAGCAGAATTCTCTGAACGATACCATATCGTACCATAAAAAAATTTCCAAAAGAAATGTACACTTCCATGATGATAACACTGGATAGATAGGTTTTTAGAGTTTTTAAACACTTTTGGACAGTGATTTGTAGTGGTAACATAGAGCATTCAGTTACCACTACAAATCACTGTCCAAAAGTTTTAAAAACTCTAAAAACCTATCTATCCAGTGTTATCATAATAGAGCTATATTGATACTGTGTATGCATTCTAACCCAACAAGAATCCATAACCAAAAAAGATGAAAGGTAGATACAGCATTGTAATGAGGTTGCTTCGTTTCATTGCTCGTGCTTCAAGAGCTGCTAGGCGGATAATTGAATAATTGTGTGCTCTTCCTGCCTGTCGATTCCCCTGAACAATTACCCTAATGATTATTTGCAGGCATGAGAATGAGACACTCCACTTCTTTACCATAATGACAAATATTCACCTCATGATTTTAAGCTTTGCTGATAAGGTACCATTTCCATCAACTTGGTCGGTCTTGAGTTGTTCCCTCTTAAGCTGCCAAGCTTCAGCCACTGCCTTCCTTACTAACTCTGGCTCTCCACTATCTTCATAGTAATCATTGACTATTTTCCCCATTTCCTGATCTCCAAGCATATCCATAATTAAATCTAGGAAATAAAATGTTGAAGGACGTAGGGATGAGAGTGCCAAAAATTAAGCAACTATTACCTGCTGGGTTATGATCTTCTAATGGAGGAATATCAAAACCCTGCCTGAGACAACTTGAATGAAGAGCATTCACAAACACTTCATAAGCTTTCTCTGGCACCCCTTGATAAGCGACCTGAATAAAAAAGAAATTCAACAGTGCACCCTAGTTACATGTGCATACATAAACATACTAAGATATTTTCTAACCTTTCCTTCAGTGAGAACAATGACTCTGTGAAACATGTGAAAAATCTCCAGCCTTGGTTGGTGAATGGTGAGTGCTACAGTGCGATTGGAGCCTGCTAGAGTATTGAGTTGAGTGAGTAACTCAGTAGCTGAGGCAGAGTCTAAACCTGCATCATTGTATACACATTTAAGCAAATATATTTGCTATGTGTTTTGCTATACCAGATGTAGGCTCATCAAGAAAGATGACACTAGGTAGCTTCAGAAGCTGTAGAGCTACAACCAGTCTGCGTTTCTGTCCTCCACTCAGTCCTGGTCCTGTAGCTCCTCCTACAACTGTATCAGCAAGATCTAGAAGCCCAGTCTGCAGGGAATATTTCCATTTCAACTTTAAACAATGTACATAAATTCCCTGGGCTATGCAATCCCTTTCTTCTTCTTGAACTCATTGGTATTTACACATATCTCACCACTTCCATCACTTGTTCTACCCTCTGAAATTTCTCTCTGCTGCTGATGTGGAGTTTAACCCATGCTGCCAGAGTCAGGTTCTCTCTCACAGTCAGCTCCTCATAGTAAGGAGCTGCCAGCTGTAGGACGTAGCCAGTGTTATTGATGTACCACTTACGATTCTCTTCAAGTGGGAGACCATTGACAAACACTTTTCCCTACAGTATAGGAAATCAGGGAAGAAAGAGCTGTATATAAACAGTAAAACAGGAATGATGGCTAATAATACAATGTCTAATCCATATAAATAAAAATGTAGAGAGGGGCTTCGCATGACAGTATTATTGTATATGCCATCATTCTGTATCTTGCTGCATATAATCTTTTTCTCTGATTATTGGGACTGCCATTTCTACATCCTTCACCATTTTAAGAAAAATGTATTTTTACTGGTTTTTGACTGTATGTAGTTACATCAATATGTAATGTACCAAGTTAGTACCTTCTTTGCTCCATGTACAACTTCTACTGAACATAGTTTCTTGACGCAGGCAGAATCATAATAGTTCATAAGTCAATTGCGTGATAAATATTCAGGAAATGGCCTCCAACTAGTGTTGTTGTTCTTGTTCAAGAGGTATTCTACCACAATTCTATTGGCCAAGGATCATGCAATTGAGAGAAAGGAATGCCAAAACAAAGGATAGTGTGTTTGTCGATTTTGAGTTAGACTGTTTGAAGTAGAAGAAAATAGGCCATGTTGTGAGTCTAAAAAGGATTCTAACTTTGGGGTTCATGAGTTCTGAGCAGTTAAAAGCTACTGAGTACGTTGCTGCCATTTGATTAGTTAGGTGACCAATAATCAAAGAACATGCACTGTGATTGAAGTAACATTGCAACTCTCTGAGTATCACTGTGGTATATCCACACAGGGTTATCAGTTTGCTGGAATATATGCTCACAGGTGTAGTATCTGTCTTGCGTCTTCCAGTCAGAAGATCAAGAAATGTGGTTTTTCCACAACCTAATAATAAATGATGACCAAGTCCATATGTAAGCTATAATTGAAATTTACACAATACACATAAAATCTCATTAAATCCCCTTGCACCTCAAAAACGAACATACAGGTTTCTGGTAGTCTACCTATACACACATGCAATAGCTTGTGGACTTTCCTATTTAGCACATATGCCATCTCACCAAAGTTCAAAGTATATACTGTGCGCATATGTACATTAAGTGGAGCCTCTATTTTCTAAATTCTTAGGGTAGAGGAATAAGTGTAGCAAGGTGTCCTGAGGCAGCAAAATATCCAATTTATTGGGATGTCCTCATTTCTTAATAGAGGACAGTGGCCTAGTGAGATAAGGGCTGACATATAGCCAATTGGGCGAGTGGAGTGAGCACACCTAGTCATTCAGCTGGTGTGATTCTATATTGGACTATCCTCCATGTGTAAAATATGTACTTGTATGGTACCTGGAGGGGGGGGGGAGGAAAGCTGCATGCTAGGTGCAATAACGTAAAGCTGCCTCACCCAAAATACTGAATATTCACCTAGTTAACCTAGCTAGTGTGTGCTGCAGACATCCCCCCCCCCCCCACTTCCTACAGCTGTGGAGGACCTACTCAAACCAGTGTCACAATGATTGCAGGAATATATTAGGACTTACCTGATGGCCCCATTATTGCAATCAATTCACCAGGATTGAAGTATGCTGATATTCCATTCAGAATGTTCTTTTTCTTACCCAATGTCTATAATACAAATATTATGAATACAGAAAAACTTCAATGCTAATCATTGATAAAGCCATGTATCTTACAACTTTTCTAATTTTGTCTCCTTCAGAGTGACTATCACCTGTAGCAATAAAACATGCATTGATTCCTATGCCCAGGTTTGTTGTCAATGATCAAATCCACCTTCCATATCAGCTCGGTCCGTGACATCTCCTTCCTCTGGTACATCACTGGGAGATGACACCTGGAAGTGAGTTTCTTCTCTCTCAGGTTTAATGTGTTGTGCATTTCCATGAACAGAGACATGGTAGTAGAGGTCTAGACAGGCCACAGAAATAGCTTCATCATCAGTGCAGGGAGGCAACTATAGAAGGTGTATAAACATTTATTGTAAAGTGTGCCACCTTAAATGTTGAAGGATGTAGGAATGGCAGTGCCAAAAAGTGTAAAAACAAGAAAGCATCCATGCAGCAAAACCGGGGATGATGGCATGCAACAATAATACCTTGCGTAACCCCATAATATAAAAGATGTAGGGAGGGGTTACGCATATTATTATTGGTGCATGCCATCATCTCCTGTTTTGCTGTGTGGATGCTTCCTTGTTTCTACATTTTTGGCACTGCCATCCCTACATCCTTCATATTTTAGATGAATTCACTTGGTTTTTTTATTTTGCAATTCCGTGTTCGCGAGCTTCACCCCTTCTACCTGTTGAGACGTCAAATGCCATTTCCTCGTTACTATGCATGTGTGGTTCATGTGACCATGAGCAGCAAAAAGGTGGGCTCACGCAGGCCTGCACTTGCAAGGAGCATATAATGAGAAACCATTGGAACAAGTGTAAAAAGGATTCGCATTAAAATCTTAAAAGATGTAGGGATGACAACAGCAAAAACTATAGAGACAAGGGTGCTGTATGGAGACAAAGGCAAGGATATATGGCATGAGAAACAAGGTGCAGTATGAAGCAAAGGCAAAGGATAAATTATGGCATCCAACAATAATAACATTGGTAACCCCTCGCTCCCTACATCTTCTTCTTCTTCTTCTTATTATTATTATTGAGCTTCACAGTACAAACAATAAGGAATGACTAAAATATGGAGGAAAGGCCTGTACTGATGGTTTGTTAGTAGACTAACAACCGAAATGAATACCAAAAAAACTGAATATAGACTAAGAATATGAGTGAGAAAAATTAAATGTTACAGGTAAGAGCACGCATTTAGCACATGGGCATACATAGTGAATGTACATGGTATGACTGGATTGAAGGTAGCAATGAAGTTTTCCCAAAATATAGAATGGAGGTCTTTTTTGATAACTGGCAGAGACTTATCAATGTCAATACATGGAAGAGAGTTCCACAGTCTAGGTAATCTGTTGAAGTAGAAGTGTCTCACACAATTTAGTTTTGCAGATGCATGCTTAAGTTTAAGATATGTAGATGATCTTGTAGTGTTTGAACAACATCTTGTAGTGTTTATCATAGGGTTGTGCATGGTATTATTCTTGGATACAATTTTGTGGTAGGCCAAACATGATAAAAAAACTGAATTAGATGAACTGGAAGATGAAATTGGTGGTTTGGCCAATTTTTGTAAGTCATTGTAGCAGTGTATTTTAGTGCCAATTAAATTGTCTATTGCGGATAGCACACGCATGCTTATTATATGCACGTAGTGGCGTGGAGTGCAACTGAGATAACTTTTTGTGTTAACATGACAATCATGTTTGGTCATACAGTGCAGTGTTTTTGTTGTATGTTACGTACTAAGTGAACAACTCCATTGATTAAACATTGGTTCAAACAACACAATATCATTTCACACTTTACCATTCTTTTCATAGCTGGTATCTCTTCTATCAGCTTTGATTCTCTGCCTTTGAGAAAACTCTTTTGACTCCATTGAAGAATACGCAACCACGCACAGCAATAGAGCTAAATGTGCAAGTGTAGAGACATTTATCATTGTGCATGAGTGAAATACTTAGTGTAAAAAGATAAAATGTTGAAGGATGTAGGGATGGAAGTGCCAAAATAGTGTAGAAAAAGTAAGCATCTATGCAGTAAAGCAATATAACATGCTATCTAGATCTTTTATTTTATGGTAAAGTTGTTCAAAAGCCAAATGGGGCACTAAACACTACTGGGAATACAAGCATATGTGATGCAGTGAGCCTCTTCTGTGGCTGGACCAGTATTTTTTTCATGTAGCTACCTTAAGGCAGGGTTCCAATATTATCGTTATCTGCATGGGTATAATTTCAGCAGAGGGTTTGTTTCATATTGCTAATGGGTGTGTCACACATAGAGAGCCTACCAACTCTGTGTAATAATTGTACAGGCTCAACTATATATTTTGGTGTCTGCTCTTGCACTCCAGTGTGTACTGTATTTAGTTACTCTTGTTATCAAATATTTAATTGCTGTAACAATGCTTCCTGCAAACATACATACCTTCATTAGGAGACAGATGACTGCTATGGTCAATACAATGACAGCAATTGAGATCTTAGCACCAGTAGACCAACCTCCTGCAACATACTCTCCTCCTAAGATAAATTCTTCTGGACATGTGCTACTACAGTGTGGTCCTGAACACGCATCACGGAAGGCCACACCCTCCTCTGTATCTGATACATTCCAATACCAGTAGTGGATTGCATCCCTGATGGTGTATCCTTGACCATCATAGTATGCCAGAACATGGCTACTCCAGACACCAGACTGGACTCTATGTCTAAATGATGTAAGACAGTGATAACACAGCATGTGAATACACTCTCCAACCTACATATAGTGCCAAAAAGTATAGAAACAAGGTCAAAGTTGAGCATGCATGCAGACAAAGGCAGGGATGATAGCATGCAACAATCATAACATGCGTAACCCCATATCCCTACATCTGTAAATACTATATGGGGTAACTATGAGAAACACAGCTTCTGAAACCTCCTACTAGTAATTGGAGGAGATATTTTGACAACTTAGAAATATATGTTAATCTAACACACTTTGAACTATGAGAAACGCAGCTTCTGAAACCTCCTACTAGTAATTGGAGGAGATATTTTGACAACTTAGAAATATATGTTAATCTAACACACTTTGAACTATGAGAAACGCAGCTTCTAAAACCTCCTACTAGTAACTGGAGGAGATATGTTGACAACTTAGGAATGTATGTTAATCTAACTATGAGAAACGCAGCTCCTGAAACCTTCTACTAGTAATTGGAGAAGATATTTTGACAACTTAGAAATATATGTTAATCTAACACACTTTGAACTATGAGAAATGCAGCTTCTAAAACCTCCTACTAGTAACTGGAGGAGATATGTTGACAACTTAGGAATGTATGTTAATCTAACTATGAGAAATGCAGCTATCCCATAGTGACTGTAGTACACTGTCTATAACTACAGCTGAGATAAACACTGAAGTGTAAAACAACCTTCAATTTTTGCAGTAGACTGTACTACATGATACCAGGAGCATATGAGCCACTCATATGCTCCTGATGATACTGTATGAGGCTAGGTTGTGATAATGGGAGCCATGTTATGCTGCTAATTTGTGCTTATACTCCAGCACCTTTTCAGTACATATTGCTTTGCTACATAGCTTCTCTCCTAGTAAATCAGTTTTTCAACCTATCACAGAGTCAGTTGACTCTATGCATGGATATTTACTTGCTGTGCCACATTCCACACAACTCAGCAAAAACTGTACAGTAGGACAAATACAGAATAAAGTACACGTACAACACACATATATACCGGAATGTTCCAATAGCTTGACTGATTTCAATAGCCTCTGTACCTAGTAGTCCATCCTCTTCTCCAAGTGTAGATGTTACAAAGTATATGTGCTGAAAACACTGTGACGCAAAATAGGTAAACTTTACATTGGATTGAGAAGCTGCAATGGCAGTTTCAACCAGAGAGCTATTCATTGCACCACCATACTCTCCTATGGTCATTAGAAACTGTAGTGCAAGGCCAGTGCTACTGATTCCTGAACCCTTTAGAGGAACTAGTCCAGCTAGTGCATTTGCCAGAAGGAACACATCATATACACTGGTCAGTGAAAACAGCGGGACATCACGAGGGAAATATGGTTCTCCTGTCAACATGCTGCTTTCCTGGAGAAGGCATTGAGTTGATACACAGCATGGGTAGCCTAGCCTTGTGTCACCACAAACTTCATTTGAGTCTAATATATCAAAAACACTGAGAGAAGTACTTTCAACTGCAGATAAAAGTTTTCCGAACTCATGATCAATACTGTCACGAAAGTTAATGAACCATGATGAGTCTGCTATGACTTTAATGCTGACGTTCCGATATTCTTCCCTCATCCACTTTGCTGAATTCAGTACACCAACTCCCCCAGCACTGGACCCCACCAGGACAATCTCTGAAGCTCCATGGAGATTATACATACTGTCAAGTGTCTGTAGTACTGAACGGAAAATGGTTTGGCCTCGAAATGTGAACTGGAGGTCATCACTTGTTGGATTATATCTGAAACAGTCTTGGTCCCAGCAATCACATGGTTCCTCTTTCAGTAAGCTGGAGTACTGTCTGCTTGTTTCATCCTCTGTCCCCAGCCACATGTCACTGCTACAGTAAGGCACCAGTACGTGGCCATGATTACAGAATGTGGGATTTTCTGTGCAGTCTGTACTCAGAATGTCCCTCCCTTCAATTGTAATATCTCTACCATCACTTCTGAAATAGGCGGTTTCGTTTCTGAAGCAATAAACTGAAGTCATTAGAGGATTGACGACTTCAGCTAGTGGTTGTCCTGCAGTTCCAGTTTTTTCCCAAACTGATCCCGTGTCAAAATTGCCGAAAACGCCTTCTCCTGCAACACTTGTACTGTAGCGATCTCTTATACGCTTCTGAAAGTATCGGCGATTGCAAGTCTCATTCGAGTAGCAGAGAGACCCGCTCTCCAAGAATACAACCCATTTCTGTTCTGTACCACTCACATTGCGATGGAAGAAACCTGCGCGAGTGAAATCATTGCACACTGCGGCTCGATTGTTCGTTAGTCTCCAAGTAAGCTGGACGGTACCTCCAGTAGCAAGCGCCAACACGCCCAGGAGGACAGCAGTCACTAAAGTGATATGCATCCTGCAACTACAACAGAAGTGGTATGGCTACTGTTTTTAAGTCCACTTTCGGAAGCTGAAGACTGCGCATGCATAAGCACATGGCACTTTAATTATAAGAAGTTACATCAGTCAGGGGACTTGTATAACGCAGCATAAACCAGGACAACGCGTACGTCTATGACACAGAGCCCGCCCTCGTCTATAACGAAAGTATACGATATACTTGACCGGAAGGCTTTTGAAGCTCGCTGTATAATTAGAAAATAAATACATTAGCTCGTGTTTTGTGCTCGGTTGGGCTCTTTATAATGTTTGTTCGAAGGAACGAGCTCTATAGGTGGCTAGCTTTCGCGATAAGCGAATGACGCCTTAACTTTACTAAGTTATGTAAGGTTCCCAGCAAGAAACAGAACGATTCCAAACTCAGTCAGTATCATCTGGATCCTTCTCCGTCCGCCTTTCTCTAACTCACTATTTCTCACGCGCATACCACTACCTGGGTAGAGAGTGAAAGAGGACGTTATGTACGCGACGTAACGATAACATGTGATCCGTTGCCGATCCGTTTCGCGCGTTGTCATATATATGCATTCCGCGCACTTTTTCAACGTCTAAGGGTCCTACTGCAGTCAATACGCCAGCGTAAGCGACTTTCCATACATGGAAGGTTCATACGCGTTTTGTACTACGCGCGACTTAGAAGCCTTCCGGAAATCACTATTCACTGGCATTCCATAAGTGCTAGACTTCCCAAACTCAGCCCACATGTGCAGCTGTAGGGGTGCTTCCCATAAACCGAGTTTGGCGGTTTCATTAGGAAGTTAGCTGACATCAAACTGTTCTCAGAAAAGTGTGGCACATTCTATTTTTATAAAGAGTCTGAGGCAAAAGAAGGTAAGGATCAAGATAGAAGTTTATAATACTTAAAAAATAAAATTGCGTCTGACATTCGATAATATATATATGGTCCATACAATTTGATGACACAAAAGCACAAGATATCTGTACGTATCATGATACACACATGTATTATAAACAGAATGACAGAAATACATCGTTATAGGGCCAATAACAGGCAGCAAGATCAGCCAATGAAGTGCCAACTCTGTGCAGCAGTGTCCACACGTAATTTGAGTAAGCCATCTTATATACAGTCCACAAACACTCCCTTTCACTGATGCACCTGTATGCAGAGCATTATTAGTGTAATGCAGGGAAAGAAAACATTTCACAATGAATAAGCAGCTTCACCACTGTATGTTGTGGTGAAATTAGCCACACAACAACACAAATTGAAATTGTTTAACTCCGGTTCTGTGTCTATACGGTGGTATTACAGTGCCTACTTTGGAGGAAGCCTGGCCGGCTGGACTGAACCATGTGTGAGCGCATATGTGTGGCTATGTGATCACGTGCTCCTGTGCTGTCCACGTGACCTCACGTGCCTGGATGGACACCCCAGCCCCCTGCAGTAACAGGCAGCGAGATCAGCGATAACAGGTAGCCTCGGTTCCAGGCCTTCCCCGCGAGCGTTTCATTACACGCTGATTAAACATTGAAAGTCGGGGAAGGCCTGGGCGCAAACGTCACGTGAGGTAGACGTTAGGTAGACGCCTGGCGGTGTGGCACTTTGCGTGTCCGGGTACTACAGACGACCTAGTGTAGCAACTCTGGCGTGTGGTGTTTGCTCAAGAGTCGGGAATACATGGATCGTCCGTTGAAGACCATCACTTGCTCCTTAGTACACGTACACGAAAAGTGCCACACCGCCAGGCGTCTACCTAACGTCTACCTCACGTGACGTTTGCGCCCAGGCCTTCCCCGACTTTTCAATGTTTAATCAGCGCGTAATGAAACGCTCGCGGGGAAGGCCTGGAACCTAGGCTAGATAACAGGCATGTCGCGCCAGCCCCCTGGAAAGCACTATATCTATGTGGCAGCTTGTGATCACACAGCCCTGGATATGCGGCAGTTTGGGGGGGCATGTCGCGCCAGCCCTCTGGTGCCTTGGGGGCTGGGCTTGTTAAACGAGAGAGACTACCTGCCCTGGACGCGTTTTTCTTGCTGACTGACCCTGATCACGCGCTTTCTCCTGCGCATGCGTGCTTAACGTGTGTTTGCGTGAGGTAAGAGTGCCTCCGTGCTCCGGCATGCGGCTCCCTCCGTTAACCTCCTATCGGTGGCGTAGCCAGGGAATGCTTTATGGTAGGGCACGTCATAGCGGGCGCGTACGCAGTCCAAGGGGGGTCTGGGGGCATGCTCCCCCAGGAAAATTTGAATTTCAGGCCTTCTAAGGCTGTTTTTGGTGCATTCTAAGCAATAAACTTACTTTTTTATAATACACAGTCAGAAAAGTTACAAAAATATCCGATGATACTCTTAGGTTCCTATTCCAGGCCTTCCCCGCGAGCGTTTACATACGTGACTCGGTGATTGTGCGTGGGAGAACATTAAAGTCTCCCACGCACAATCAGCGCGCGCTCGTGGGGAAGGCCTGGAACCGAGGCTAGATCTTCATCTGGCCCCCTCACACGCTTAGTAGTGCCAGTAGCCATCAGCATCATGACAGTCTGAGCTAACTGTAGACTACAGGCAGTAGACATGGTACATGGCATATATATACCACGCGCGGCGCGGTGCAGCATCGCATTGCGAAATTCGACGCATCTCTGTACAGGTTTGCACCAGATGTTTGGTAGGGCACAGGCCCTACCTGGCCCTACCGTAGCTACGCCAGTGCTCCTATGTTAAACCACAAAACACTCCTATGGAACACTCCTATACCAAAGAACGGTGACATTTTGAAAGCACTATATCTAGTGGTCTTGGAATGGCACACCAAACAGAGAAGAATTCAGCACTTTTACACAGAGAACACAATTAAATAGTTAAATGTACACATACAACAACATTAGGCAACAAGCTTTCATACGATACAATAGTAGAAGACTGTAATTCACTCAATCTGATGATTTTAATTGAGACTTACCAATGCTGTGTGTAACCTTTGACCCTGAGCAGTTTATCCAGAAGCTTGATCCTCTGTTTGCACAGTGCATCCAGGTAATAACAAACCTATAAGGGAGAAAAGACAGCTTTTTAACCTACCAGACACCTCTGGAGCAATGAAAGTCAAGTGTTTTGAAACAACTCTTCTGCCTAAGTAATATCTTCTTTTGAGTTTGCAGTACTTGCTATCTGATACCATACTTTGTTTAGGTGGTTCAACTGAAACTGAACAACTACTTGTTTTGAAGAACTAAGGCGTTGTGACCACATTTAGATGGACAGCAATCAGGCGTGCGTAACAAAACCTTGGAACAAGTAGATTTTGTTGGTCCGTATAATCCTATATAGTTACTATTTACTTTCAACTCAGCAAAATCTGTATCCCGAGCCTGCGAAGAGCACCAGTCGGTCATAAACTGGAGCAAGACTAACGATCTATGCATGCAAACAATCGGATTTCACGGCTAAAAACTCCAAAACCGTACAACGGTGGCGACAAGTACACGAAGCGTCTCTGAAACGTTTCAAGGGCCATTTTTCATACCCGGAAGCTAACGCGTAACTATAATTATATGTAATTCAATATGCTGTAATTTTTACGCTGGCGTATTGACTGGCGATTGGACTTATGCACCAGTCTGATGTGAGTCTTGATTCAAGTTCTGGACTCTTTTATACAGACTCCAGTAGTGCAGTCAGTTTACAGGTGAGCTCTAGTTGTATACCACACGCATGTCATTTACATAGTTAACAGGTTCAAAAAAATATATCTACGTAGGGTGTGCTGTTTATCAACTGAGAATAAGAATGTCTGTGGTTAGTAAACTCCATTCTAAGCCCAGTTCCAAACACCATGATGTGACTGTGTTAGGAGCAGGATGGTCTGGACTGGTGGCCTGCAAATATATGATGGAGGAAGGGCTGTCAGTAGTTGCTCTAGAGAAAAGGGAAGATATTGGAGGAGTCTGGCTCTACTCTGATGATCCCAACATTGTCACTGTGATGAAGACTACGCAATGCACCTCCTCTTCAACGATGACAGAGATGTCTGATTTCCCAATGCCTGAGGAGATCGGAATGTTTCCCCATCACACTGACATTCTTCAGTATTTGCGTAGATATGCTGATCACTTCAACCTCATGCCTCACATCCAACTCAACACTACAGTCAAGAAGGCAGAAAAGAAGGGAGATATATGGTGGATCAAGTGTGAAAACGGTGATGTCTACACCAGCTCTTATCTTGTAGTTGCAACAGGTCCAAACCAGAAACCAAACAGGGACCTGGAGAACAGTGTTCTAAAAGGATTTGCTGGAAGGACGTACCATGCAAGTGAGATCAAGAGTACAAGTGAAGAGTACAGAGGAAAGAGACTTTTAGTTGTAGGTGGTGGGGAAACGGGAAGTGACATCTGCATGGAGTTTTATGGCCTCTGTAAATACATCTACTGGAGTATCCCCAGAGGGCAACACTTCTTCAGGAAGATATCCAGGTTTTTATGGAGTAAAAAAATACATGCTCTTGACAAGGCATCATCACGAATGATAAAAATGATTTCTCCATATATTCATGGGAAACCTGGCCTTTCATGGCTCTGTAAATGGACCACAAGTGGCTCACTGCTTGCCTACCAAGGCCATGGAATCCCCGAATGGCGCAACGAGGCAAAGTTCTTTCGCTTCTTTATCAACAAGAATGGGAAGGTTTTGGATCTTGTCGATTACGAGCACCTAGTTCCCAAAGCAGGGATCATCAAGTGTGAGGGTCAAGAAGTGCATTTCAGTGATGGAACAAAACAAGAGTTTGACATTGTCATCATGTCTACAGGATACAAAAAGTCATTTCCCTTCCTGCCCGACCGTTACTCAGACCTGAGCATGCGAGAGCACTACAAGTTCGTCTTAGACATGCAAGACCCAAGCCTAGCATTCATTGGGCATGTGCGTCCTGTTGTGGGATCTGTTGTGAGTATCACAGAGCTTCAGGCAAGGTGGGTAGCTCGCGTTTACAGCAAACATGTTCCACTCAAGTCCTTTGAAGAAAGAGAAGCAGAAGTTGCGAAGGACAATGCTTACTGGAAAAACTACTTCAAAGATTCTTCGCAGAGACTTGAGGGTTTAGTTGAGCTATTTTCCTATGTTGATGATATTGCCAAGCTTGCCGGTGTCTACCCTGACTACTGGACACTCTTTAAGATAAGCCCACGTCAATGGTACGTTGCCTATTTTGCTCCTTATAATGCAGCCACATTTCGTCTGAATGAGCCAAAGCACCAAGAACAGGCCATTGTCACCATGAAAACCCATAGAAAGGCAACCCTTACTAACCCAGACCATCGTGTACACATACTTATGTTGCTATTGCGCATTTTCTGGTTTGACTGGATTCTTGATCAACTTGGACACCTTAAGTACCGCATCCAGACATCCCATTGGTGGCCAGTGGTTCGTGAGTGGGGAGTCACTAGAGCTGCTAACTGGGTGTGGACTCTGCCAAAGAAACTATTGTTCCATAAGTTGTAAATAGTACAATTAGTACAAATGTACTTATTACATATGTTGTAATGCTAGGATCAGTGATATAGTTACAGACCGATATAGTGGGATATCCAAACATTGAAGCTCAGCTCATGATCAGTAGCAACTTGAATCAGTATATAACACTACAGAATTCTTTATTAATGAGGCAGTTTGAAGTGCTTCTGAGAACAACCTCCTTCATTGTAAACAAAGTATGGATGATGTTAACACACTGGTATGAGAAGGAAACTCGACTAGTTTGAAGTGGGATGTATTGAGTAATCCTGCTTTTGAAAACAAGCCCTACACTGAATTGTTTGTTAATGAGGAACATACCTTAGTAACCAAGCCGTGGGAACATGACTGCAGCTTGTGCAAGCAATAACTCATTCTCTCCCCGCTGCGCGCGTTATTGTGACCTTTTTTAAAATCGGGATGAAATATCACGTGAGGGATGACGCGTTGCGCGCGCCCCATTGACCTCAAAGTCACTACCTAAGCTTCTCGCTCGAAAATAGAGCTAGACTTACGCCAGTGTGAAGCGTAGCGTATATATACTCCATACTCACCAGCCACGTACGTCGAACGTCTCAGCTCTCGCGAGTATATACAATTTGTGAATGAGGCCAACAGCGGCGCGCGCTAGCGCGTTTACCCAACGTCTACCCTCACGTGATGTTTCATCCCAGGCCTTCCCCAAATTTCAAATGTTTCCCTCCCCCGCACAATCAAAACGAATACCGAGGCTAGGTCGTCCTGGCGGTTGACTTTATGCAGTAGTGCGAGGTAAGGAGTCAACCACACCTAGGCATAGATACACGCTGACCTGCGTATAATGTCTATGACTTAGACGCCTAAGGTACGACAATAATGATGTAATATTATAATGACATTTGGCCAGGAGACTCATTAGTCACACAAACAGAAAATAACAGAAAGGAAAAGAAAGGACAAGTAAACACCAAAAGCGACCACAGACTACAATACAATAATTAGCTCATAAACACTTTTGTCTTCTCTAAAACTGTAAATTTAGCTAACATTTGTATCTTATGTCCTTTGTCTCCCAAATTCTCTTTCATCTCTCCTCAGCTGGTAACGACTTCATTTATAATTGATATAAGAAGATTATGAGTGGTGAGGCCAGGAAGTAGGCGTGGTTATAAGGGGTGTATCGGTTAGTGGGTGTAGTCTATTAAATAGGCTGGAAACTACGGAGAATCCTCTTAGCGCTAGTGAAAGTCGTGGTTGGTGAGGTACATCAGGGACAGATCCAAGAAAAGAACTAGCCATGTCAGTGACAGCTATAGTGCGTAGCTACGTAACTTGCGCGCGCGTGATCATAGTCTAGCGCGAGCGCGGTTGCGCAACACAATTACCCACATCACGTAGCATCATTGATAATTGGCTGCCATGGGTGGGACTCGAACCCACGGCCATCAGCTTTCCAGGCGATGCTCTACCGAGGCAGCTCAGCTGGCTGGGCCGAATCCTGCATACAAATCAGACAGCATCTTAACCTGATAAACAGGTGAACTCATGTAAACTTAGTATGCACACGATCGCCTAAATATAAGCCAAAAATAGGTCCGGCCACGGCCGGACCAACCGGACTATGGAATACTATTTGTTTCAAAATTGAACAGCAATTTCTGGGCGGTACATTGAATCTGGGCGATAAATTTCTGGGCGATAAACTGAACAATTCTGGGCGACAAATTTCTGGGCGATAAATTTCTGGGCGATAACTGTACAATTCTGGGCTATAAATTTCTGGCCGATAACTGTACAATTCTGGGCTATAAATTTCTGGCCGATAACTGTACAATTCTGGGCTATAAATTTCTGGCCGATAACTGTACAATTCTGGGCGATAAATTTCTGGCCGATAACTGTACAATTCTGGGCGATAAATTTCTGGGCGATAATGTACAATTCTGGGCGATAATTTCTGGGAGATAAATGTCTGGGCGATAATTAAAATTTCGGGGCGATAAATTTCTGGACATAAACTGGGCGACAAATTTTAAATTTTGGGAGGATAAACTGGGCGATAAAGTTTGTGAGATTTTTCAGAATTCGAGTCTTTAGATCTATTGCTGCATCTGCTGTAACTTCCATGAATACTGTCACACAATGTCACTTCCTTGACTGAATTCTAGGATCTGAATTCACAGATGTCAAATAAATATGGGTTGCAGTAAGCAGTGATTTGTACTAAAAACCACAACATCCTCGAAATAGCCGCGTAGTAGGCAGATAATTATAGTGTGCGTTATATGGAAGCTAGATATTTACATCGTTCGCGTAAGCCGCAACCCCGCTGTGTACATAGTAGTCTGGCTAAGCCACACCCCAATCCGCGTGCTATTGGGGTGTGGCTTAGCCAGACTGTGGATCTGTACTGTAGCCATTGTTAGTGGTGAGGCCAGTTGGCTATTAGACTAACGCTGTTCCAAAAAAGTGGTGAGGCCTTGGCCTCACCTGCCCACCCTGTTGCTACGCCCATGCCCTAGATCCGCCAGTGGATGAGGTCAGTTTGAATAAACCCAACCTCTGTTTGAGAGATCTGAAGAAACGTGTCATAGATCCAGACCACAGGAGGGTTGAGGAAAAGTCAAAAGACCATCGTTTCCATGTTGCAAAGGAAAACCTATGGCTAAAGTTCTGGGATGTGGAAGGTGGTCAGGATGGATCAAAATCGTCAATGGCTCTTCTAAAAGCCCTCAGCCTGACTCTCTTAAGGGATTGACAGTGTCCAATGTCCAACTGTGCACACTTCCACAAGATTCTCCACTTTGTGAGCACTTGTTTTGAGTGCCACACTGATGTCGATCCAAGTGTTACCCCGGCTTTTGTGACCGACAACTTTATCTCATCTACAAAAAGTTTTACACTTATATGTTGTGTTTAAATGTGTTTATAGAGTCACCACTCTTCCCTGTATGGGGTATAAATAATATTTTGAATTTGAATTTGAACATTGCGTTGTGGTACGGTCTGCACTCTACAGCCAAGAGCCCTCAAGTAAACAGCAGATGGTATGCGGAAGTTAGGCCTTCAATTTTGCACGCAGGTCGAACGGTCATTCCTACGTACTCCATTCTTTTGGAACCGGAATGCTACAATAACAGTCACATCGCTTGTTGTTCTGATCAGTATGTCCAGAAAGAACGGCTACACGCGTGTGCCGACGACTGAACCCAACCCAGTAACCCAGGCTCGCATGAAGGACGTGGATAGACGTAGAAAACTGCCCAAGAGCCTCCGGCCTGGCTTGTTTTACATGTTTGGCGAAAGGGGGAAGTATGTGGCGGACAGTTGTTCTGAGGATGAAATAGAGCTGACGGAGATTAAGGGAGGAGAGAAGAGATGGAGGCGCCCGAGGAGTCCCAAGTCGCCCAAGTCTCCCAAGTCTCCCAAGACTCCAGTGAAACAGAAGAAAGCCAAGCACAAGATCCGCTTAATCCACGAACCCATTCAGGAAGGAGATACGTTACAAAGAGTGGCCCTGAGATATGGCGTGCCTGTGAGTTGGTGGGCGTGGGTTAGGGGAGAGGGACATCAGATGTGTTAATCATTGGTACATGTACACGTGTGTACGGCTTCCTCACATGATGGATGCTTAAAATTCCAGTAACGTGGCCTAGTGTTGGAGCATGACTGACAAAAATAGTCGACTAATGTAGAATTCTTCTGCCTTGTTATGATTAAGTATACATGCAGCATGTTATGAAGGACTCCAGAATTGGCCACTATGAAAGTACAGTGTTTACTGTACAGGGAGGTCACCAGGAAGTGGAACTGCATGTACAGTGTAGTTATCCAAAGGGCATCCTACTTGGTATTCATACCACTACCTGTGTTATTTGGAAGTGAGACTAGTTTCCTGGGCTACTGCTTGATGAGCATGGCCAGACAGTAGCCTCGGTTCCCAGTCCTTCCCCATTGCGCGTAATTGTGCGCGTTGATTGTGCGGGGGAGGGAAACATTTGAAATTGGGGAAGGCCTGGGATGAAACATCACGTGAGGGGTAGACGTTGGGTAGACGCGCTAGCGCGCGCCGCTGTTGACCTCATCAGAAATTCTTATATACTCGCGAGAGCTGAGATGTTCGACGTACGTGGCTGTTGAGTATGGAGTATATATACGCTACGCTTACACTGGCGTAAGTCTAGCTCTATTCTCGAGCGAGAAGCTTAGGTAGTGACTTCGTTGTCAACGGGGCGCGCGCAACGCGTCATCCCTCACGTGATGTTTCATCCCAGGCCTTCCCCGATTTTAAAAACGCAGATCTACGCGCAACGGGGAAGGCCTGGGAACCGAGGCTAGCCAGACAGTATGCATTTGATTACCTCACTCACCACTGGCAGAGCTACACGTACGAGACCCTATATTCATGTCAGTGTGTATGGTATGGCTTAATGGTTAACATCAGAGAGCACTGAGCAGTGACCTGCTGGTGATGTGTGCTTATCCCTTCACCAAAAGTGTTTATCAGCATAGGCTTGATATACTGTGTGTAGTATGTACATGAATATATATATATATTGTCATTGGTTATCAACTGAAGGATACTTCTTCTAGTTCATTAGCGAAGTACTTACATGTATGTGCATAGTAAGTAATTGTTTTTCGTATTGGGAATAGGCTAGCCAACACCTACTGCTTGAAAAGTGTACCCATAGTTCCCTACCTTACCGCATTCTGTCCCTTCTCCCCAACACATTTTTCTCTTACATTCTCCTTGTGTTTATATTCACACTCTCCCTCTTCATCACCCTCTGTTTGACTCGTACCGTCACAGGACTCTGAACTTCGCCGAGCTAACAATCTTTACACTGATCAAGACTTTTTTGCTCTGAAGACAGTCAAGATTCCCATCAAAGAGAACAGTCTTCTCAGTGAGACTGCAGAGCTGGAGAAGAGAAGGAAAATAGCATCATCGGGAACAGGAGGGTCAGAGAATCAGAGCGAGAGCAACTCAGATGAAACAAGATTAGGAGGGCCCTCCACATATTATAAGTGAGGATCAATACCTGTGTTTCTGTCATGTACATGTACATGTACATGTGTACATCCTCTCCACATAGTCACGTAGTCATTACACATCTGTGCATCGAGTGTGTGTAAACATAATATATGTCCTGTACCTTGCATACCACCTGTTACCGCCATACCCAACACACACACAGAATTGGTGTCTTAAGAGTAAACATACAAATGCCTATTATGACACAATCCAGTCAGTGTGGTTCCCACTGGACTCCTTCTGGTAGTAGTCCCGCCTCTACTGCAGCAAGTGATGTCCAGTATTGCCTACAGGGGAATTCCCTTACAATGTACCCTAGCCTTAGTGTCGTGCCCAGACTGCACCTCGAAGGGAAAGGGTCTGGTGACTTTCGCCACATATCCTGGGACTGTACGAAAAATTAGGAAGGATAGGAATGAAATTTCTCATCCAACGGAAGTAATTATAGTGCGTAGTACAATAGTCTTGTTTCCAAACCACACCCGAAGAGAGGTCACTTTCTTGGGACTGTACGTAAAATTAGAAAGAAATTTCGCAGAACTACCTATGTATATCTACATGTATGTGAACAGCTTCTGCGAATGTGATTGGTACATGTATATAGCTTGATTTCTCAAACTGAATCCCAAGATATCTGGCAACAGCTGACCAGACTCTTTCCCTTTGGGGTGTGGTCTGGGCACTAGACTACCCTAGCCTCAGTCCTAGGCCCCATGTAATGCACTGAATGTGATTATGATGTGATGAATCTCATTACGTTGGCCTGCAGCTAATCAGGTACAGTAGAACCTCGGTTATCCGAACACCTCTGGGCTCAATGAAATTTCCAGTGTTCGGATAACTGAATTTGTTCGGATAAGTGAATCTACGCGCCTGTTCGCATTTGCGTGGTTATAGCGTGTAGGATGGCAGTTTCGACCAGTGTGATACGAGGCCATCATGTTTACAAGGCTATATGGACTCCCTAAGCAGCGACAGACGGCATTTTCCAACAACGCGTGCAGTTGCCTACGGTGCGCAAGCTGTAGTATTGCGTATAACTTGTTCTAATTAAGCGAATTTATTTGTCAGCGCCTGTTCGGATAATCAAGAGTTCGGATAATCGCGGTTCGGATAACCGAGGTTCTACTGTACATGTATATATTGGGAGTAGCCTTGTCCCCAGGCCCTCTTGTGCGCACAGAAAAAAGGGCAGAGAAAAGAGGGCCTGGTATCCACTGCATGTGCATGCTCCATATATAGCTCCAAGAAAACTTGGTGCTTGGATATCTCTGTAATCCTCTCAGTATAATTCCTTCGTTAGTATCGCAGTTGTTTCGCCACAACTTGGAACTAGCCTGTGAAGATGGACACTCGATTGCACGATGCTGTGGAGTATGCACTCCTGAGCCTTAGACAAGGTGACAATTCAGTCTCAGTTTCCTTCATGTTTCCAAGACTGATCATTACTGAATTAGTGGCTGTCACTTTGAAATCATATTTCTTCTTTGATTTCAGTCCAGTGACCAATGCTTTCGTGTGCTTTGTCCTTTTGACCTCTTCCCATGCTCCACCTTCAACTCTCATTGACACAACATACACCTCAAGAGCTATCGAGGCCCATCTACAATGGGCGTAGTACAAAGCGTGGTATGTTGTAGGTGAATTTACGGCATGTTATCCTGAGAATTTACAGAACTATTTGGTGCATGCGCAAGCAGTGGATACCAGACCCTCTCTCCGCATGCAAGAGGACCTAGGAATGAGCTAATACTGGGAGACAAAAATGCACTGACCATGCGCAATATCATATGCAACTTGGGTTACTTCCCTGATGAGAAATACAGTGGGTTAGTCAGCATTCACTTACAGGCAGGACTGTGTCAAGGGCAGGTCTGCACAGCTACCTACGTACATACATGTAATTTTATATGTAGTTGTGTAACTGTGAAGTGGACAACACTCACTGAAAATCTGTACTACATGTATATCTCCACTCACCGCCCTATCTTCCCTTCATTTCCCACACAAACTCACACCTTATCCTTCTACTTCCTGCACTGCACACAGATCAGAGGAGGATGAGGATTCGGGTGATGCAGACGATGAGAAAGGTGACTCGGACACTCCCGAGTATCGCAGCGTGAGCATCCAGTCAGCCCTCAAGTGGAAGTACAGCGGAGACAGTCTACTCAAGAAATTTGACCAAGATCTGGAGAGAGTGCGAGCCAATACAGAACAGAGAGCCCAGACCCATCGTATTACCATGCATCACCCCAAGTTCTACCCAGTCACGAGAACTTCATACGAAAAGAGACTGTTGAGCAATGTAGAGTGGAGGTGGTACGCATGGGGTGGAATAGCAGTAATACTTATTATCATTCTAATAATTGTAGCTCGGTCTGTCTGGTGCTATACAAGTGTTAGAGACTGCAAGCTCCTCCCATTTGTACAATAGTGGTTGTTTCCTTTCTGTTGAACGTGAAATTGTTTTTTTGTACATGTTGCTTTGTAGACATCATAACAATCTCTATCACAGAGTTCACTTGCACGTATACATGTTGCACAAATTAACCATTTTCATCACTTTTCACTGTGCAATGCTTTTATGTATATACATATATACATGATGAAAATTATTATAACATGATTATAATAAAATTATAAAACAAAAAATCCTTATTACAACAAAGGAAAGAACTGCAAGAAAGAGGAAAAAATCCACCATGACATTGCATGTGTTAATCCTCGGAGGAAGATTCCTCTGAGGCTGTTTGCAGCCACTCCACCACAGGCTTGACTACTGCCAGGACTTCCTGTTTCTTGGTTGACTCGACAGCTGGGGAAGAATAGCGTGCATGCCACGATAACAAAACCGTTTCTTCAATAATGTCCTGGTTATAGTAAAGAAGTAGCATGCGTGCAAGGCAAGCGAGGACCGTGGGCTGTTTTTCAGCACAGTCTACTAGTGTTTCTACCACACGAAGCTGCAATGCTTCACCCTTGATGTAGTGCTGGAGTAAGGAGCTGAAGTATGTCACAGCCGACTTGACGTAGGTCATAATGTCAGGAGATTGCAGGGTCATACCCGAAGAGGCTCCACTGGGAGTGGTGGCTGTACTTGCACTGGAGCGTCGAGGACCCTCCAATATAGCCTTGACTATTGCCAGTGGGACTTCTTGTATGGGGATGTTGTATGCATGCTTGGAAGCATTGATCATGAGTATTGTGTTATCTGTGGTGACTTGTTCTGCTAGTCCTGACCGAATCAGATCAATAATCTCATTGTAGAACAGTAGGTTGTCCACATCTGCCCCCTCCAAGAACTGGTGAGTGGGTTGAGTGTCGGGAGTAGAAGAGCGTGACACACCGGAACTGCTCTCATCTTCACTCGCATCCTCCTCATCCATAGGCCAGTTCTCGGCTACAAACTGGTCCGATTCATCCTCTTCATCTTCTACTGGAGGATGCCACAAGAAACCACGCCCCTCCTTACCAACTTCATTGGGATTGCTGTCCTCTGTTGGGCTCCCATAAACCTCCTGTGAAGGCTCTTCAGCATCATCCCCCCACTTTACCCCACTGGTCTTCCAGGTATCCGCATGTCGACTAGTTGTAATTCTCGATCTTTTTTTGACAGTAAACTTGGGTCCAACTATGACTCCATACGATAGGATACAACCAGCTTCGACGACCACATCTGACTTGACATAGACACTGTCACACAAGATTGAGCGATACACCTTAGAGCCTCTCTCAATGACACAGTTATCCCATATGTACGATCCCTCAATCACAACATTGTCTCCTATACGACAGTTGTGCCCGATAGACGATTGGGTAATGTGAGTGCTCACTCCGATTGATGAATTTCGACCTATTACTACGTCTTCATGGAGCTCACAGCCAAATGCCAAGGACACATTAGTGTTGAGGTAGATATTTCGTCGACTGTATGAACACGCTTCGTCGGTGTTGTCTGGTACAAGAGGGTACACCCAGCGGTGAATGACGTCCTTACTAATAGCGTCGTACGTGCTAAAGTTACAAACTCGTGCAGCATACTGGTCAGAGATGACGTGTGTATAGATATGGTTCCCTAATATGTCTTCGTTGCAGAGGATACCCCTGATGAAATGATGGCGTGTCTGGTAGTCAAAGTTGTCGGAAAACAGCTGAGGTACAGTTGGTGAGCAAATACTAATATGGCAGTCCAGAACATCGTAGTGTACTTCTATCTCTCGCTGGTCCTCTAAAAGGCTAAGTGGTATGTTCATGCGGCTCTGTTTCATTGGCTTTTCACAGTGCAGTAGCTGACCGTTTGATGCACTCGTGCAGATCAGAATGTCATCTTCTATGCTTCGGGTGCGATGTTTGGGCTTGGCTTTCTTGTAGACACAGGTCATGACCAACATCTTGTCTTTCTTCTTTAGCTCCCTGTGTTTCTGGATCACCTCTTGAAGCTGCATATTAGCCACCAGATCGCCAGATACTAGGACAAAATCTGAGCGAATTAGTGACTGAGCATCGATGTCTCGTAAAGCGTCTCCCACAGACGGACAGTCTTCTGATATGATGATGCGTAGTTTGACTGAGGAGGTGGGTTTCATCCATCTGGAGGTTTCTAAGTGTGCACGCACGGCCTCGGCGTGGGTGCTGCAAAATACGAATATTTCCTGGACCCCGGCAACAGCAAGAAACTCCACTGTGTAGTCGATCAGCGGGCGGTTGACCAGAGGAAGCAGTGCACGAGGCTGTTCCACTGTGATGGGTAGGAAACGAAAGTTGAAGCTATCAGCTATGACGACAGCTTGGATAACGTCCTCTGCGTCCACCCTCTCGCTCATCCTCACAGCAACCTGCAGCTTCAGGGGCCTCCAGCTTCAGACATGCGTTTGGTTGTATTTGTCACGTGAGACCAAACTTTGACCTCTGACCTAGCCTTGGCGGTGAATTCAACTGTTGTTACTTGGGTATGGAAGAGAAACATCGTTTCGTGAGTCTCAACTTGCCTTATGTCTATACATTGTACGGTGTTCAAGAAATATTTTAGACTGTGTGTGTGTGTGTGTGTGTGTGTGTGTGCGTGTGTCTGTGTGTCTGTGTGTAGGTGCAGGAGTGGTTAGAGTCTGTATTTGCTGGAGAGGATGTTCCTGACTATGAGATCACTCATAGCACAGTGGAGCAGCTGTGGCAGCTGGCTAGTGAGAGTAAGGCGAGAGAGAGACAAGTAGAGACAGTAGTAGAGGACATGCAGCAGAAGGCACTGGAGTACACAGCAGAAAGTAAGGGAAGCTTATCGATGGTTATACAGATTATGCTATGTGTAAAAAAACAGTACTAGAAAACGAGCATTGGGAGAATGATTTTAGCTCCACTTACTTTAGTCAAGGAATATATACATATGAGAGGTAATGAAACAAAACTTTATGGTGAGGACTCTTTCCTTGACTGGGGGTCTCAGAGTTGTTACTGGCAAGCCAAGGGTCCCAGGGTAGGAGGGTGAGTTGGATGTGTCATTGAATATGTGTCTGGCTCCACCCACAATAGTGGGTTGTGGTCAATGGCAGTATTACTAGGCCAGCTAATTGAACACAGCTATAGATCAAGGTGTGTACAGTATGATTGATAGTGTACATGCAACACTTATTGTACTGTTTGCAGCTGAACATCTACAGAGTGTATTGAGTTGGGTGGGAGTGAGCGTATCTGATCTCTCCCAGTCTGCTCTGAAGTGTGTGCAAAGTGTGGCAGGCATTGCAGTTGCTCTTGGAACAAGAGACTGCTCTGATACTAGGTACATGTATGAGATACTTGTACATGCACATTGCTTATATGACTCGCTATTTGCAGTCATATGTACCCCATTACACATTGCTATGTAATATCACACAGTACGGTAGTACTGTGTATATAGGGATTGCTATGGTCTATCCCCATTGAAAACCATATATAAGGTTTTTCATCACTTTCATTTTCAGTTTGCTACGTAATGGACTTCTGTTAACATAAGTGTGTAACTATACCCAGAAACTAACTGTGATTATAAAATGGTATAATTTGATTGATGATAAAGGGGTTAAATTAACAAAAGTGTATTTTGTAAATTCTTCATCTTCCGCTTCTTCTTCTTCTTCTTCTTCTTCTTCCGCTTGAACAAGCGTACCTCACTAACGGTAACACATCTAAACATGAAACTTGGTATAGTGATGTAGTTCCACTGTGGGTAGTGCATCGTCATGTTAAAAATTTTGTAAACAATGTACTTCTTGTAAAATAAACAAAAATAGCCTCAGGCCATGTATTATTAATGGAGGCACACAATCCTATATCTGACTAATGAAAGGTCTGCTAAATGTGAAATTTTGTATGGTAGTATAGTTTAATACCCCTATGATCAACGTTGTGATAAAATCTCTGTAAACAATGTAAATCTTGTAATATAACAACAAATAGCCTCAGGCAAGGATTTCTGTATCTCACTAACAAAAGCCCCACTAAAAGTGAAAATTGGTATGATGGTAAAGTCTAATATGCCTATGATCAACGTTGTGATAAAATCTCTGTAAACAATGTAAATCTTGTAATAAATCAACAAATAGCCTCAGGCAAGGATTACTGTATCTCACTAACAATAGCTTCCCTAAATGTGAAAATTGGTATGATGGTAAAGTGTAATACACCAATGATCAACGTTGTGATAAGATCTCTGTAAACAATGTAAATCTTGTAATATAACAACAAATAGCCTCAGGCAACGATTTCTGTATCTCACTAACAAAAGCCCCACTAAAAGTAAAAATTTGTATGATGGTAAAGTCTAATATGCCTATGATCAACGTTGTGATAAAATCTCTGTAAACAATGTAAATCTTGTAATAAAACAACAAATAGCCTCAGGCAAGGAATACTGTATCTCACTAACAATAGCTCCCCTAAAAGTGAAAATTTGTATGATGGTAAAGTGTAATACGCCTATGATCAACGTTGTGATAAAATCTCTGTAAACAATGTAAATCTTGTAATAAAACAACAAAAAGCCTCAGGCAAGGAATACTGTATCTCACTAACAATAGCTCCCCTAAAAGTGAAAAATTGTATGATGGTAAAGTGTAATACGCCTATGAACAATGTTGTGATAAAATCTCTGTAAATATCTTGTAATATGACAACAAATAGCCTCAGGCAAGCATTTCTGTATCTCACTAACAAAAGCTAGGCTACATGTGGAAATTGGTGTGATGGTAAAGCTTAATACCCCAATGATCAACGTTGTGATAAAATCTCTGTAAACAATAAATCGAAATTGGTGTAATAGTGAAGCTTGATACCCCAATGATCAACTTTGTGATAAAATCTCTGTAAACAATGTAATATAACAACAAATAGCCTCAGGCAAGCAATGCTGTATCTCACCAACAAAAGCTTCACTAAACGTGAAAATTGATATGGTGGTAAAGCCATAGATCAACATTGTGATAACATCTCTGTAAACCATGTATATCTTGTAAAAAATAGCCTCAGACAAGCAAAAAAATGACGGGAGACAAGTAAATAAAAATTTAGGAAATTTGAAAGCAAATATAGGGATTGTATAAAAAGGAACGGAGACAAGATTGGGACGCAGACATGTTATGATATATCGACGTACCCATAATGTTACGTTGATATAACATAACATGTCTGTGTCCCAATCTTGTCTCCGTTCCTTTTTATACAATCCCTATATTTGCTTTCAAATTTCCTAAATTTTTATTTACTTGTTATTCATGTGACCTCCAATCATGTATTCAGCTTGTGCCTGGCGTTGACTGATGTCTCCCAGCGCCAGGCAGCTCTTACAGTGAGGGATGGTGAGGTGGAGAAGGAGAGTGGGAAGAGAGAGGAGGATTTGAGAAGTGCTGTTGTCACACAGGCTACACAGAAGCAGTGAGATACATGTATATCTACTTGGTTGACAGTCTTGTTTAAAGTCTTGTTTTGGCAGTGATTTCTTCCAGAAACTGTTGGCATTAGATTGCACAGGATGTGCCCTACAACTTGTTTTCATAACAGTCAACAACTACTGCATGCACATTAGCAGACTCCCATTTTAGTCCTCAGAGCAATTGGAGTTTGTCTAGAACAAAGCAAACTACGCTTGATTCATGTCTTATTAACTAATCACTGTAACTACTTTTTATAAACATGCTTTATAGTCATCTTGTATTGTTGAGATTACAAATCCAACAATACAAGAAGAACCTCCGAAAAGAGGACCTCCGAAAAGAGGACAACCTTCCTTGAGGGGACAAAAGGGCCGTCCCCAATGCATCCCTTCTTCGGAGGTTTTACTGTATTTGTGCCTACTTCAACATAATCACCATGCAGTAGTGATTCCTTTTCTTACCTCCATTAGAGCACTGACTGAATTCTCCCAGGAGCTCAGTGCTGAAGCTGATAATGTGAACCATTCAAAGAAGAATTCTGAATTCTTTGCTAAGAAATCCACCCAGTACCAGAAACTCGTTACTTCAATGAAGGTATAGGAACTTGAGTCCTGGTGGTATATATATGCAGAATGTCGCAGGTTCGAGTCCTGCCTGAGGCAGCTCATTTTTTATTTGAAAATGACTGTCTTGGGTGAGTTGCATTGTGTTGTGTTGTATTGCTTTGGGAGTCTCTTGGTCTGATTATTTAATGAACATGCATTGGAACGTGCTCTACGATCATTATGACCTTTCTTTACTATAGTCTGAACTGCAGCAAGCTGGCTACAATGACAGTCTTAGTCACTCAGCCTTGCAGCATACAGCTAAGGTAATCAGCAAACACGTGTTGATGTAGATTTCCTCAGGAAGTCATTTGCTCCTCTGAGAGGTTATACATGTACATGCTGAAAATTTTTGTGTTCCTGTAGGAAATAGAAGAATTGCAGGCACAACTGGAGCCCTTAAAGGCACAGCTAACCAGCTACCAGGGCCTTCCTCCTGTGAGTTTACATCAGTGGCATAGACAGGGGGGGTACTTTGGGTGCTTGAGCACCCCCTTTATGCCTAGGCCTAGGCTATTGTACATCAAGTTTATATCTTACCTAAAGATTCAGCGGACTCGGAGCACCCTGTTTATTCCTGGATTTGGCTTGATATTTGCAAGCAAACCGATGTGTGATACATGTTTCGTAGTCGCGTGCGAGCCACAGGAGGCTACATAATAAAGGGGTGTGGCTTCTGGCCGAAAATTCCGAACCACTAGTGTGCGGCACCCCCTTCCTCTAAATACTGTCTACGCCACTGTACATGTACACACCTTTACACACTCTTAGTCTTTACATATTATATAATCGGCCTTGAAGATGTGTATATTCGCTTTCTTTGTTGTACACAATTCTGCATGTCTATTCAGGTTTGCCTCACCTACATGTACAATCATACAGTTTGGTGGTTACATTTGTAGAACATTAAAACTGTGGAGTGTGTACAATTTAGCTCTGTATCCTGTCTCAGCAATTTGGACTTACAATTAACATTTTGCTTGACACACACATGTACCACCCATTTAGGGGGAGGCAAGGGGGGATTTGCCCCCCCCCCCCCTTGGATCCTAAGTGCCCCTTGGGATTTGAAAAAAATCATTGCCGCACACATGCCACCCTCTCATATTCCTAAAACTCTTTGCCCTCTCCCCCCCCCCCCCCCCCCTGCTTGCCAGAATTGTCTGGACGAAACACTGCCCATGGATGGGCCAAAATGTAGTTGTCTGGACATTTTCAAACAGCCAACAAATTTAAGCAGGTTCACTGATCTATATCTTCCGACGCTACATGCACGTGTGTATACTGTGTGGAGGATGGTACATGTACATTTATATATGGTTCGCTATAGTCAAGAGGTTGTGTGTATTGTACATGTATGTGATGAGACAGGATATGTACATTGGACATGTGTTTTTCAATAGGATCTTGAGCTAGCCAAGGTAAAGGTAGAGGCAGCACGAAGAGAACTGGTAAGACTGTTATCAATAGAGGTGTGCGCTCTGCAATTTGTTATTCACTTACATGCAGGTTCGGCTGGACGTAGAACTGTCTCGATGTCTGGATCTTGTTCATACTGAGAAGTGAAAACACTACATGTATGTTGGTTGGCAAATCAGACTATCATTGATGGTCTATAAGTGCGCTGTAAACAATATTTTTTGAATCTCCTTATTTTTTTGGCCAAAACTTACTAGATATGGATCACAGTAATGTGCTTTTTCTATTGTACAAATACCTGGTATATGCCACATTCCATGCTGAGTATGTCACTTCCTTTGATTTACTATACTTATCAATCAGCACCCTTACTGTGTACATTAACAGTAAGCTGTGTACATGTACTTGGTTAGGTGATAACAGAGCCATTCCTTACAATGTTGCTGTCATTTAAACATACAATTGTAGTTATTTATTCTTCTTTCTTCTTGGTCTTTGAGAGGATTGCAGAACAGCAACTACGAATGAGTCCACATACACAATAACTGACTACTACCACAACTAGTAGTTGGAGTGAATAGACATCTATATTGTAAAATTCCACCCAGTTCCAATTGTATTTGGCATAGGCTGGAACCAAATGTTCATAACCAACTTCACTATAGAACTCTATGAGGTCTGCTGTCCGCCATGCACCACCATCATTCTTGTATATTCGCTGTATCTTTGCCAAAGACTTTCGATACAGCTCAGAGTCAATGAGCTTCAGCTTCTGAATAACAAGTGGAATAGTGAGCTCCTCTGGTAATATTCTTTCACCATACTGGTAGTATTGGACACGAGCTGCATTGTCAACCTGGTCAGCCACAAAAGGAATGACAATGATTGGAATTCCACAGCTAAGGGCTTCCTGTATGCCACCCAGACCACCATGCATTACTGCTGAATGTATACTTGGATGCTGGAGGATTGACATTTGAGGAACCCAACTGGCAATTAACACACTATCTGGGTCAAAGTTCATCAGCTCTAGTATATCTTGATTGTCTTTTCTCAAGCTCCATACCACACTCAAATTAGCTTGGGTAGCTCCATTGATAATTGCCTCGGCCTTATCCTTTGTGAGAACTGCAGTACTCCCCATACTAACATAGACCACAGACCTGGGGTCTTTCTGATCCAGCCACTCTTCAATATCCTCTGGCAGCTTTGGCTGGGAAGGGGAGACGATCGGACCCACATACTCAGTGAGAGGAAGTAAAACTCGAGGGAACTCAAAACCAAAACTTGTCATGAAAATTTGGGGAAGGTAGTCACTAGAATGGAGAATTTGGTGAAATGAAGTGTTTGCTTCATTGCAAAGGCCTTCAGTGAATGTAAAAATATCAGGAAACATGTATTTGACGAGAAAGGCGGAAAATTGTGAGCTAATGGTAGTGACCAGTCTTTGATAGAAGCTAAGGTCATCCGTGTAGCCTGTCAGAAGTGAGGGGAAGGGCCAGGCATGTAAATCTAATGGATGGAAAGAAAGTGAGGGCCATAGAATAATGGTGGGTATCCTCCATTTACGTGAGAAACATAGTGCAAAGGTAGCAAAAGCCCCATCTCCTACCATAACATCAAATGATGTGATAGCTGAATTATCAATTGTAGTCAAGACTTGCCTTTGGAAATCAACTGACACCTCTACTACCATCCTTAAGTTATTTTTTGCAGTGTTTTTGCCACTTGCTTCTTGCATTCGCTTTGTCAATTCTTTAGCACTGATAGTTCCATTACCAATACTCCACAGGTTTAACTTGAACTTTTCAACCCCATTCAGCACAAGGTCCGAGGGAGCAGTGACTAATGTAACGTTGTGTCCTCTTCCAACCAACTCTTCTCCCAGGGCTAGAAATGGCGTTACATGACCGGCATAAGGTGGAACAACCAGAAGAATGGACAGGGGACGAGTATCAGGTGATCCTCCGGTAAAGGATGGGATACCACTGTAGGCATCGCTAAGAACAACAGACAGAAGTAGAAAGAATATTCGCTCCATGGTCCGTGGACACTGGGCGGACAATACAGCGATCTTGCACGTATTCAAGGTGCGCGCACCGCGCGCATGCGTATGATTGGTGAAAACCGCTTAGCGTAAAGCTTGACCCTGTCCTACAACAAGAGGGAATTTCAGTCCAATGACAACACTACTGACTGTTGCTTCTGTCAGCTGCCTTCAATAGGAAGGTAGTTAGCTAGACATGTATACGTAGTCCTATTTTCTTCCTCTCTCTCTCTCTCTCTCTCTCTCTCTCTCTCTCTCTCTCTCTCTCTCTCTCTCTCTCTCTCTCTCTCTCTCTCTCTCTCGGTGGTAGGCAACTCTAATAACTGCACTAAGCGTCATATAGCTCACACCCACCTCGGTGGTAGGCAACTCTAATAACTGCACTAAGCGTCATATAGCTCACACCCACCTTGGCTACTACATGCCAGTCAGAGTGTGTGATAAATGTTACAGTAACTACGACTACACAGGACACTGATGATCATGATATAACATTCATAAGTAGCAATAGTCATTCAAAATATATTTCACGCATTTCCTAACATTATTTGATGATACATCTGAAGACTTGCTTTTCATTAAAGAGCCCTCCTGCAATAAACAGCTCTCCAGATGACAAAGTAGTGACGGCAGGAATAAATCCTTGTAGATCTGGTAGGTCTCCAATCTCAACCCAGGAGGATGTAGCAGAACAGTATGCATGGACTGCAGTACTGAGGTTGGGAGTTTTGCTTGTCCTTGATAGGGCTAGCCATATATCAGTCAATATATTTTTATAACTAGGCATAAGTCCACCAAGTGCTAAGAGGCACCCTCCAGTAGCTGCTAGACGGGACCCACGACATGGCGTGTCTGGCATACACTGGCAAAAGCAGGGTTCCGGAGCATTGGGATCTAGTAGATCAGACAGAGGGATGGAGAACACTGCTGGAGAGGTGGGCCAGGAACGCTGTTTTACCTGGTCTGCAATACCTTTACCACCTACAGCCATATAGTATGTGTCATTCACTATTACAGCAGAACTGTACACAGACTGGAAGGTAAGAGGCATAGCAGCTGCTGAGTGCCACTGCGATGACTGACTATTGTAGACTAACACCAGAGCAGATGAAGTCATGTCAGGTGTACCGCACACCACAAGAGAAGAGCTGTGACTTACTACAATTGAAAATACTAACCCTCTAGGCATGGGAGGGATGGACTTGACCCATTGCTGAGTTTCTTCCTCAAGGACATGAACATCTCGTGTTACACCTTCCCTCTCTGTCTCACCTCCCACTATCATTAGTTTCCCATTCAGTTGTCCAACACCGAATCCCCTCACAGGAGCAGGTGGTAGAGTGGTCCACTCATCCTTCACTGGATCATACTTACACACAAGGTTCATGTGACTATCGTCCTCTGCAGTCACTGTTCCTCCCACATACACCATGCCATTAATAACAGCAGTCTTGGCTCCCACCATCCACACAGGTATAGAGGCGCACTCACTCCAGGCCAGACGAGCATTAGGAGAGAAAGCATGAACCTGCATGAGAGAAGATTTATGAAGGTATACATATTAATGCCAACACCATAAGATGGTTGCTAATGGCAATAATTTCTGTGTATAGGTGTGCTGTGTGAGAAAAAATTTAACAATGCTCACAACTCCATTATGACTGATTGGACAGAGAGCCAGAATGAACAGATAGCAATTTTGAAACTAAATGCATAGGTTACCATCATGTGGTTTCATTAAACCAACCTGTGTGCCAGAAACTAGGTGCTGTCTGGTCTGCTGTAGTTGTATATGCAGAGCCTCAATAGTAGATCTTTGATGAGTGAGAAGATCACTTTGTTGTGAAAGCTCAATAGACTTTGCCTGTAGCTGATTATCTCTTCGGTTTATTTCTGCCTGCCTCTCTTTTGCCTCCAGTCTCTCCTGGTGTTCCCTTAGCTGCAATTCATGTAGCCTCTCTTTTGCCTCCAGTCTCTCCTGCTGTTCCCTTAGCTCCAATCCATGTAGCCCCTCCATTCTCTCCTGGTATTCCCTTAGCTCTAATTCATGTTGCCTCTCTTTTGCCTCCAGTCCATTCTGATATTCCCTTAGCTGTATTTCATGTTGTCTCTCCCTTGCCTCCAGTCTCTCTTGATATTTCTGTTGCTGCACTTGAAGTCGCCTCTCTTTTTCTTGTAGATCTACTTCATGTTGCCTCTCCTTTGCCTTCAGTTTCTCGTGAAATTTCTGCTGCTGTACTTGAAACTGCCTCTCTTTTTCCTGTAGGTCTACTTCATGTTGCCTCTCCTTTGCCTCCATTCTCTCCTGATGTTCTCTTTGCTCTTTTTGAAGCTGTCTCCCTTTTATGGCAAGACTTTGCTGATGAATTTCTTCTTTTTTATGTAGCTCAATTTGATGTTGTCTATCTTTATATTCTATAGTTACTTTGAATGACTCTTCTTTCTTCTGCAGTTGAGTATGGAGCTGGACCTCTGTAGCAGCTGTTGTGGTGCTGATGTAGGTCTTCTCTGCCTCAAGGCTACCTACTTGCAATTTCAGCTGCTCTATCTCCACTGCCAGAGCTGCCTCTTGTCGCTGGCTCTGCTCTATATGTTCCCTCTGTGCAGCCTGGCATCGTTCTATTTGTCCCTCCAGCTCTGAGACTCGTGTCTGTAAGGTCTCCTTCTCTCTCTGGATACTGTCAATCCTCTGCATCATGTCCACTCGGTTACTGAAGGTCAGAGGTTGTTGGGCCGACACATCACTCATACTCTCCACCAGTTCCGAGGCATTGGGACGAAGGTTGGTACGATTACTGAGACACCTCTCAATGAGAGCCATGAGAGGGTGGCCTTCTTCCTCATCAGAGGGACGACCAATGACTTCCAGATACTGAGCCCTGCGCTCCACCTCCGATACCCCAATTACACTTACTGGATTGCGAGGATCTACTTGTGTGGCCTCACTAGGGAACGGCCACTGGCCACTCAGTACATGGACCATCATTACACCAAATGAGAAAACATCCACTTCAATGTCATATCGTGGGTCGGGACGCAGTGCTTCAGGTGGCATGTAGGACTGGGTACCAGGTGTTTGGGTCATACGACTCATCTCTGCGGGATTGATCTGAAGGATTTTGGCAACCCCCAAATCCGAGATCTTGGCCGCCATGTCGCCCGTTAACAGAACGTTATTCGCGGACAAATCGCGGTGGATGAGGCGCGGACGTCGTTCGTGCAGATAGCGTAGACCTAGCGCTACGTCGCGGAGGATCGCGTAGCAGATCTCTGCAGGAAGACGGCCATAGCGGTCCACGCACTGCGCGAGAGTGGCAGGGAGAAACTCCATTACCAGCACAGGGAGATCCGTGGCGGGGTCGAAGTAGATGCCCAGGAATTGGACAATGTGTGGATGACGTAGCGTTCCCAGCAGACGGCACTCCTCTTCGAAACGCTCCACTAGGCGGTCTCCTTCGCCACGAAGGATATCGTAGATCCTTTTCGCAGCGCACCGCATTCCCTTGTAATCGACCTCAATGACGGCTGCGTAGGAACCTCTGCCCCGGCAGCTCTTTGCCCGTCTCTTGTACCCCGTACAGCTGATAGTGCTCCAGGGCTGCCCTTGCGTCTTGCTGGTACCCCCCAGCTCTCTCTTCACGTCGTCTAGCCATTTTTCAGATGCACTGCCTCACTGAGGTTTCTCACAATCGTAATGACTAAGTGTGTAGGCTTTGGCGTCACCAGTTACCATAGCTACAGCATTATTCATGAGCTGAGTACGCATATGAGGGTATCAGTAGTACTGAGACATCCGAGGTGGCTTGGTCATTACCTATTGGTTATGCCAGAAACCAAAATGCCAAAGCAAGCCTTGTTTTGTTGCTTGAAGAAAGATAGACCCCGTTAGGAATCAACCAGTAACACCTTCTCATCAGAGGAGGAGCCGTGGTGGTGGACTTAATTTTATGCCAGATGGTTATTAATAGTTGACCTGGTAACCATGTATTAAGCTTGATGTCAACTTACACAGTCCACTAAGATCAAGAGGAATGAGAAAGACAAACTTCTCTCTGGAGTCAAACCCAGGTCTAATGATCGTCAAATCAGCACAATCGACACTGAGCCACAATCACCAGACAAAAGTCTGTCCGTTATAACTACAGTAGTCTCCCTAACTGGCAACTTCACACTGCAGGCCACCCAAATCATGTGCCATCACAACCCTGCTAGGAATTGACCAGTAACAGAGGAGGAGCCATTGTGGGTGAAGATGAGATATGAAAGGATAGGTTAAGAGACATGATATCATTGAATATCACTCAAGGATGGTATCGACTTGCCCAGGACCAGAAGGATATGGCATGATCTATCTCATACATGGAAGATCAGGCAAAGCATCACGCAGGGACAAGCAAAACACAGCCTGTCCAGTACGGCACATCTCAATTTTGTGTGAGATAAACATTGTCCCCCGGACATTATTCACTAATGACTATTATTAATTTTTCCCCCTAGGAAAATATTCACTGTCCCCCTTGGTGAATAATGTCCCCCATAAGATTCTTTGTTAAGGCAACTTTAGTTAGTCTGCTCTAGCGTTCTGAAAGGGGGGACATTATTCACCATGCAGGGAATAGTGTCCCACCTTATATAACACTGTTTCTAATATGGGGGCATTATTTAATGTTTCCCGTGACTAAACAGTCACCCTATAGTATTATGGGGGGGGACAAAAATCACTAGTGAATAATGTCCCCCCCTGAACTATAGTGTTTATGATAGGGGAAATAGTTATCAACACACCCCTAGAGTATTATGGGGGACTAGTGAATAATATAGTCAGTGACACATCACTGAGAGTGTATTTCAGAAAATAATGTGCTGTTGCGATTCGCTTGACAACGTCATGTGAGTGCTGGCGCAATATTGAATACACCAGGTAGAGGGGCTGTATTCACTAGTGAATACTGTTCCCACCCACCCCCCCCCCCCCCCCCCCACCCACCCACCCACCACCACCACCACGAAAGGATTATCACGTTTGACATCTTTGAAAGCTTTCAGAGCTTTCTATGATGGGGGAGTATTCAGTCCTACAACGGCTTTGTCAATTTCTGACAGTGTGTATTCAATATTAATTTTATGTTTATTGTTAGAGCATAATTATAATGGCAAGGTACGACAATCATAGTAGCTACAAAGTAACAGTCAAAGTTGCATATATACACATGCAAATACATTTCTTCTACCATATATTTCATCTGATGCTGCCTTTAAAGACTTTCTGGGAAAAGTTATGTTCATCACAGTAGAGTCCTCCCGCCATAAATAGCTCCCCAAATGGCAGAGTAGCGATGGCAGGAACACTTAGTGGAGCTGGTAGGTCTCCGATTTTGATCCAGGAGAATGTAGCAGGACAGTATGCATGGACTGCAGTGCTGAGTTCAGCATCTGCTTCACGATCCTTTAAATCACATACATTACATAATCCACCAAGTGCTAAGAGGCACCCTCCAGTAGCAGCTAGATGTGACATGTGACATGGTGTGTCTGGAATACGCTGCCAGATAGAGGGACCCTGTGGAGCATTGGGGTCTAGTAGAGTGGACAGAGGGAGGGAGAACACTGCTGGAGAGGAGGGATTACTCTCCTGGTCTAGAATACCTTGAATGCCTACAGCCATATAGTATGTGTCATTCACTACTACGGCAGAACTGTATGCAGAATTGAAGGTGAAAGGAAGAGCAGCTGCCCAGTGCCACTGTGATGACTGACTGCTGTAGACTAACACCACAGCAGAAGTGTTAAGTGTGCCACACACCACAAGTGATCTAGACGAGCTGTGACTTACTACAATTGAGCCCGCTAACCCTCTAGGCATGGGAGGGATGGACTTGACCCACTGCTGAGTGTCTTCCTTGAAGACATGAACATCTCCTGTTGCATTTTTTACCTCCCTATATCCACCTCCCACTATCACTAGCTTCCCATTCAGTTGTCCAACACCAAATAGCTTCACAGGTGCAGGTGGTAAAGTGGTCCACTCATCCTTCACTGGATCATACTTGAACACAAGATACTGGTGACTATCATTCTCTGCAGCTACTGTTCCTCCCACATACACCGTACCATTGATAGATGTGGTCTTTGCTCCTGCCATCTCCACAGATATAGAGGCACACTTCCTCCAGACCAGACTAGCATTAGGAGAGAAGGCATGGACCTGAGAAAAGATGTATGTGATGATCAACAATGATTTCTCCCGATTTTCAGAAATTCTAGCTAAACTGCATGTATATGTGAGGAAATATTCACACTCCTAGTCGTGAATTTCAAGTAATAATGCTAGTCTTGTGCAAGCTACTCATGCACACACGTATATGTACGTATATGTAATACGTAGAATCATTGGGAGTGGGACTACATCTGTAAAACGTACAATAGTTTCCTGGCATTGTTCTACTTGTCCCTCCAACTCTGAGACTCGTGTCTGTAAGGCCTCCTTCTCTCTCTGGATACTGTCAATCCTCTGCATCATGTCCACTCGGTTACTGAAGGTCAAAGGTCTCTGGGCCGACACATCGCTCATCCTATCCACCAGCTCCAAGGCATTGGGACGAAGGTTGGGACTGTTACTGAGACACCTCTCAATGAGAGCCATGAGAGGGTGGCCTTCTTCCTCATCAGAGGGACGACCAATGACTTCCAGATACTGAGCCCTGCGATCCACCTCCGATACCCCAATTATACCTGCTGGATTGCAAGGGTCTACTTGTGTGGCCTCACTAGGGAACGGCCACTGGCCACTCAGTACATGGACCATCATTACACCAAATGAGAAAACATCCACTTCAATGTCATATCGTGGGTCGGGACGCAGTGCTTCAGGTGGCATGTAGAACTGGGTGCCAGGTGTTTGGGTCATATGACTCATCTCTGCGGGATTGATCTGAAGGATTTTGGCAACCCCCAAATCCGAGATCTTGGCCGCCATGTCGCCCGTTAACAGAACGTTATTCGCGGACAAATCGCGGTGGATGAGGCGCGGACGTTGTTCGTGCAGATAGCGTAGACCTAGCGCTACGTCGCGGAGGATCGCGTAGCAGATCTCTGCAGGAAGACGGCCGTAGCGGTCCACGCACTGCGCGAGAGTGGCAGGGAGAAACTCCATTACCAGCACAGGGAGATCCGTGGCGGGGTCGAAGTAGATGCCCAGGAATTGGACAATGTGTGGGTGACGTAGCGTTCCCAGCAGACGGCACTCCTCTTCGAAACGCTCCACTAGGCGGTCTCCTTGGCCACGAAGGATATTGTAGATCTTTTTCGCAGCGCACCGCATTCCCTTGTAATCGACCTCAATGACGGCTGCGTAGGAACCTCTGCCTAGCTCTTTGCCCGTCTCTCGTATCCTGTACAGCTGATAGTGCTCCAGGGCTGCCCTTACGTCTTGCTGGTAGCCCCCAGCTCTCTCTTCACGTCGTCCAGCCATGTAGTGGATTCTCTTCAGATGCAAACTCAACAGCAGAATAGAATTAAGCGATTAAGCGTTCTCAGATCGTACAAATCACATGTAGGAGTATTCTCAGTTACCTTGTATATACAGCAATATTCATGTGCTGTTGTCATTATCTACCATCCATCCTAATAGCTATATACTCGTGCAGGGTATCATCAGTTTTTATAGGCAGAGTAGGAGTACATCTCTTTTCTTATGGGGTTACACATGTTATTATTGTTGCATGCCCTCATCCCCTGTCTTGCTGCATATTATATATATATATATATATATATATATATATATATATATATATATATATATATATATATATATATATATATATTGCCCTCATCCCCTGTCTTGCTGCATAATTTTATATATATGTAATGTATAAACCATGGCCAAGAGGTGTATATCTGAAAATATACACTGATTGGACATGGTTTATACGATATATACTATGTTGAATATTGATGAGGTGTATATGCAATATATATAAACCTGCCGTTACCATAGCAACATAGTATATATATATATATATGTATATATTGCCCTCATCCCCTGTCTTGCTGCATATATACTGCACTTGTTTCTCTGCTTTTTGGCACTGTCATCCCTACATCCTTCAACATTTTAATGGAAATGTTTTTACTCCCTTTATATATAATTTCATACACTAGAACCTACCATAGCTTATACACTGCTTGCACTGAATCTGTTTCCTTGATATTTATTTGAAAAATAAAGTGAAGTTTACTATCCCTATGTACACCAACACAGCATACTAAAGAGTATCACTTTTAGTTGACTTCTTCTATAATCTATTGCCAGGGATACATTGTGCATCACACCTTTCATCATACCAATACTTGAGGAAATTTCAATTTCATCATAGATATATATATCAAAGTGTGTTGCAATTGGGTGCAGTTGTGATTATATAAAGTGGTGCTAGTTGGCAAATGTAAATGTTGAAAGAGCAGCAGCCATGTTTCCAGTATAAGCCTCTCCCTAATGCTCCTTTTCGCTCTCCAAATCAGCCAGAGTCAGAGTGCTCTAGCTCGTCCCCGCTGGCTTTGCTTGCACAAAGGATAAACCCAGAAGTAATATTGCTATCTACAGCACACCTCCTGCTGCAGGATTCATCAGGGTGGATCTCATTCATATTTTGTGTGGGCAGATACACGGCAATCATGTTGCAGGCTTCCATGTTTGACCAGGCAATGTTGATCTTCCTTCAGCATCGACAGTAGGAGCTAACCAAGAGAGGATACCTGGCAGTCCAAATGACTTTGCTAAGTACCAATACCCAAGAGTATTTGTAAATGTAAACGTTTTTGTTGTGAAGAATGGCGTTAGTGGCATTTGACCCACTTCCATGACTATGGAGAAGATTGTTCAGGCTATTACTTACCTGGCTAGAGACTGTGGGTAGGTTAAACGTGTGTTATTACTGCATGTGTACATATTGCCAGTTGTACATGCACTTGTACACTCCATGTCCTGGTAACTGCATGTTCAGGACACGTATCAGGAGTCAGTGGATGGCCTACTAACATATGTTACCGTTCAGAATTCCTGACTGCTGCAGTTATAACCTCTTTAGGCATATAATATGGCCTATGGGTGTTTCTACACACGATATATAAGTTAACACTCTCAAAGTCAGCAAATACACCACATATATGTATATACGAAACCCTGATTTCTCTGTCTAACTCTTCAGTTAGAGCAGCCTAGCTATCCCACAAATGGTACAAGCTAACCCCACCCAAAAAAGTCACAGACCATCCATTCAGGCATGTAGCCAGTGCTAAATATGGGCTGCCCCTGAATGAACTATCTAGGTAGTATAGGGCTGAGGTTGTTCTCTTAACTTTTCTTCTAACTCCATAATAAAAGATGTAGGGAGGAGTTACACATGTTATGAATGTTGCAAATCCCTGCATGCCTTTGCCTTCATAATTTTCTTATGCCACCATCACTGCTTGTGACTGCATATACTGCATCTTGTTCCCAACTTTTGGAACTGTCATTCCCTACACCCTTAACGAAAAATGTTTTTACTCTGGAGTCGAGAGGATATAAAAAGTGAAGATGGACAGATAGACAGAGGAAAGAGGAAGGTAAGAGGGGGTGGCAAGGGGAAGGGAGCAGTTGTGGTAAGGAGATCCTATACAATATCCTGCATATATTTGTATTGACAATAGGGGCTCTAACCAGCTGCTATTGCACAATTAATCCACTAAACTGCAGAAACCTTGGCGCTATTGCTGCACATGCATGCCGAGGGCCGAGGGTTAATGAAAATGTCACGTTGTCATCACTCCTGTTTCTATAACCTAACAAAGCAATAAATTTCATGCAGTGGGCTAACTCCAATTAAAAGAAATGATGGGAAGAATATTAATCTGTGTATAAGAACTTCAAGGTCAACACAGGCCCTGAATGATGATCATATTAAGAGGAGGTGATACTGCAAGAACTGCATTTCCTGTGGAGTGTGGAAGTTGTGGAAATGCACCATACACCGGAGATCAATGGAAAATATGTAGTCATGGATTCACTGGCAGAGAAATACCCAAAGTGTAGCTCTACACTCGTTCTTTTCACGGATGTACACTTTGAATCATTTGAACATTTGCAACTAGCATTAGAAACTTGTAGCTATAGTAGACCTCTACTTTAGTGTTAGTCTTAAATTGACACATTACTTTGAATAATAATACAAATGAATCCTCGGCGCCACGCGCGTGCGCGAATCCTGAAAAGCGCATACGCCACGTGTAACGGGAGTATACGGAAGATTTGTAGGCAAAAGACGGAGACTAAAGAGAAAGAAGCTCGCTGTCTTACATTGAGTCGTATTCCGGGTAGCGTTTAGCCTACTGCATGGCCGTAGCAAGCGGTTAAAGAATAAAGAAACATCCGATCTTGCATGGTGAATGTGTGGTGTCTGTGGATACAATGCAACGTCTAGGCTAAAAATACACATAGCTTGAGGCTGATTGCAATTGATTATGACCCATGAGTGTTTGACAAGGACAACACAACAATTAAAATGATGTCATACATTGAGTGTAGCTACAACCACTTTAACAGTTTTCCTATTGGCTACATGTAATGGTGATGAAGGTGTCAGTAGAGTCCTTCTCCTCTCCTGCTGCAACCAGTAGAGCATCTCAGTCCTGTCATATTTCATTTTTTCATGATAGGGACGTCCCTGCACATTGATGTAGACAGTGCATGTAACTTTAGGGTGGGATCTTATCTAACATCCATTGCATGTTTACTCTATACACACCTTGCATGTTACCACATCTCCAAATCTATATATAGATTGTAGCTTTCCATCCTAACAGTTGTGAGAGCTTCTTGTCCACAGAATATCCGATGCCTATGTACATGTTCATATAGTACAAGGATGCACTGTACAGTACAATGTACTGTCTACATGTATATAGGGGCTGCCATGGTAGTTAGCAATCTGACTTGTTCCCCTTAAAGGACACAGTGGGCCATCATCCCCTGCTTTGCTGCATGGATGCTTCCTTGTTTTTACACTTTTTGGCACTACCATCCCTACATCCTTCAATAAAACAATCATATATATATGGGAAACCTACCTCGCTTTTAGTCAAATTGTATTGCTAGCAGGGATACATTGCATATCACACTTATCATCATGCCGTTACCATGCAACCAAATGTCAAGTTACTTGTGGAATATATATCTCATGTTAAAGCTTGTTGAAATGGGGCGCAGTTGTGATTATATAGGCTGAGACTAATTCTTGTCCCAATTCTTGCTTCCGAGAGGTGAGAATTGACAACTAGGCTACTGTGAATCCCATAACCAGGCAAGACTGATCAATAACTAGTCTATGCTTGATGGCTGATCTTTAGTGATCCTTCTTTTCAACATGCATATGCATTCTTGGTAATGCCCCTTGGCAGCAAACAAGTGAGCCCTATCAAGATCGGCATTTTGAAATGTTTTACAGAAAACATTTTTACAGAATTCATTAGGCGTTCACCTACACTATAATGAACAATTTTGTGAGCTTAATTTTTGTGGTTTGAGGCCTATCTGCATGTGCATGAAAACGGCATTATGGTCTTGCATGGTCTCTGCACCCAAATTGAATCTCTTTATGCTGTTAAAGGCTCCCATAGCAAAAATAGGTGGTTGTTTTGACCAGTGTGTGTGTCAGTTGCATTACATGACTGTAACCTGTCTTAGAATTCTAGGAATATGCAGAACATGAAATTAATACATGACTACAGTGAGTTACTCCATAGCAGTAAGAGTACAGTGGTGATTTCCTCATCAGATCAGGTATCTCTACACTAACAGTATATAGTATTGGCAGATGAGGTTGTAATGGATATACGTGAACATGTTAGTTACTTCTCCATTACAGAGTACTGTGGGAAATCAATAGGCTGGGCTTAAAGGGTGAGCCTGCTCCACAACCACAACATACTCTGTTTTCATCACTGAAATAACGGCTCCCACTGTAGGACTTGAACCTACATTCAACCATTGACCAGATGGAACGCATACCACTCTGCCAAGGGGAGGCCTGAGGGATTTATGGTTAAAATCCTAGAGAGTATGCTGTGGTGATTGAATGATCAAATGTTTTACAGAAAACCTTTTTACAGAATTCATTAGCCATTCCCCTACACTATAATGAACAATTTTGTGAGCTTAATTTTTGTGGTTTGAGCCAATCTGCATGTGCATGAAAACGGCATTATGGTCTTGCATGGTCCCTGCACCCAAATTGAATCTCTTTATGTTGTTAAAGGCTCCTATAGCAAAAAATTGGTGGTTGTTTTGACCAGTGTGTGTGTCAGTTGCATTACATGACTGTAACCTGTCTATTTCTAGGAATATGCAGAACATGAAATCAATACATGACTACAGTGAGTTACTCCATAGCAGTAAGAGTACAGTGGTGATTTCCTCATCAGATCAGGTATCACTACACTAACAGTATATAGTATTGGCAGATGAGGTTGTAATGGACATACGTGAACATGTTAGTTACTTCTCCATTACAGAGTACTGTGGGAAATCAATAGGCTGGGCTTAAAGGGTGAGCCTGCTCCACAACCACAACATACTCTGTTTTCATCACTGAAATAACGGCTCCCACTGTAGGACTTGAACCTACATTCAACCATAGAACAGATGGAATGCATACCACTCTGCCAAGGAGAGGCCTGAGGGATTTATGGTTAAAATCCTAGAGAGTATGCTGTGGTGATTGAATGATCAAATGTTTTACAGTAAACATTTTACAGAATTCATTAGGCATTCCCCTACACTATAATGAACAATTTTGTGAGCTTAATTTTTGGTGGTTTTAGGCCTATCTGCATGTGCATGAAAACGGCAAAATTTGGCATTATGGTCTTGCATGGTCCCAAATTGAGCCTCACTATATTGCTAGAAGCTCCTATAGCAAAAAATTAGGTGGTTGTTTTGACCAGTGTATGTGGTACCTCAGTATAGCATTACATGACTATAACCTGTCTTGGAAAGAATACGCAGAACATGAAATTACATACAGTGAGTTACTCCATAGCAGAAAGAGTACAGTGGTGATTTCCTCGTTAGATCAGGTATCAGTATATTGTTTACTGGTAGATACCCAGATGAGTTGCTCTGAAGCGAGCACGCATATAGATGCACACGCGCGTTTAGCAGACTACATGAACACGCGCAACGCTAATGACCATGCCTACGTACGTACATATATATCACTAGGAAATCACATACACAACCCCACTGTTACTATATTTCTAGCCATAGTAATGGAGGAGTAACTCATTGTACTCATTTATGCAATCAGATACACATATCTTTTTACAGTCATGTACAACCCCCTACATATAAAGTGGTGCTAGTCAGCAAATGTAATCGTTGAAAGTGCAATAGCCATGTCTCCAGTAAGCCTCTCCCTAATGCTCCTTTTTGCTCTCCAAATCAGCCAGAGTCAAAGTGCTCTCGTCCCTGCTGACTTTGCTTGCACAAAGGATAAACCCAGAAGTAGTATTGCTATCTACAGCATACCTCCTGCTGCAGGATTCGTCAGGGTGGATCTCATTCATATTTTGTGTGGGCAGATAAGGGGTAATCATGCTTCAGGCTTCCATGCTCGACCAGGCAATATTGATCCTCCTTCAGCATCAACAGTTGGACCTGAAACTATCCAAATAAAGGCACCAGTCAGTTCAAATGACATTGCAGTGTACCAAAACCCAAGAGTATATGACAAAAGCACAAACAAGTTCGTCGTGAAGAATACCATTAGTGGAATTTGGCCCACTTCTATGACTATGGAGAAGATTGTTAAGGCTATTACTTACCTGGCTAGAGACTGTGGATAGGTTGCAAGTCCGTTATTACTGCACGTTGCAAGTCTGTCATTACTGCATGTGAATATATTGCCAGTTGTACATGCACTTGTACACTCCATGTCTCGGTAACTGTTCAGGACACGTATCAGGAGTCAGTTGTATAAAGGATGGCCAGCTAACATATGCAACCGTTCAGAACTCCTGACACCTGCAGTTGTAACCGGGGCGTCGAAACCGCTCTGCCCTGTCAAGCGTTGACCAACGAAATGGGCGTGGTCATTAGATCACGCTCAGGTACGGTCGGGCGATGATCGCATGGGCGTCGCTGCGATATGTCGAGAATGCCCCTCTACGCCACTATGTACCGGTTCACTCCCGCTCGCCAATAATCGTAGCATTTCACTAGTATGTTTGTGACGGGCGATGTACATACAGTACATCGCACGTGCTTCTAATAGTCGCTCGCCGACAATGCAGTGTGTGATTACTGTGAAAGTATAATTATATTGGTGGGGCGAGTGGAAGAGGCAAGAGGCAAGGCCGGCTATGTTTGGGCGCGTTTGCGCCTCTGGTCGGGGCTCGCTTCGCTCGCCCCAATTAATGGGTGTAGGTATATGGGAGTGATAGCGAAACTTTCATCCTTATTTAGGCAGCTAATATGGCCTACGGGTGTTTCTACAATCTACACACGATTAGCCTTGATCCCAGGCCACCGCGCGGCATGGTACTCACTGCACGTTTTAATGCGCATACGCACCATTCCCCAAATCAGTAAACCTATCTCCATACCTAATCACTGGAAATGAAAGGAAGTTCTTAGAAGCCACTGTATTGCATATATGCTTCTGCACAGTAGCAATACTACTCTGAAACTCGCGCATAACCAAGAAGACATCGTCGACGAGATCGTATACGTTTTTCATCCGTACACTGAGAGGTCTGGGACCGAGGCTAACACTCCTCGATAAGTTATCAAAATACACCGCTATACAATGACATGAAAACCCCGATTTCTCCGTCTATTTCTTCAGTTAGACCAGCATATCTCACAAATGGTACAAGTATTTACTATACATATGGTGAATCCTCCAGATTTCACCTTTCGTGGGTTTTACCACCAATGCAAGAGGGAGCACAATTCATCGAAGGTGGATCCCATTCAGCACAGTATTCAACTTTTATTGGTAGTAGCAAGGATCGATTGAACGCGGTTGACTCTGACTTATAAATAATGCCATAATGGTAATGTCCGCCCGCCCGCGTCCTGTTTCGGGAAAGCCCCGGATGAGAAACTAATTTTCAACGAATAATGGCCTTATTCGCGTGCAGTTTCACGTGACCGCGAGGAGCTAAAAGGGGTGGGGCTCGTGGGTGTAAGACTACTGCATGTGAAACCAAGAGTAAAAGCACTTCCATTAAATATGGCTAGTGTGACTTTTAAGTTAGGGCTGCATCTAAAAATGTTATCACTCTTGTTTCTATAAACTAACAAAAGCACTTAGTTGACCTGGTATAAGAATGTATTAAGTTTGATGTCACATACACAGGCCAAGGTGATCCATATGCATGGTTTGCTGGTCAATTAGACCTGGGCTGGACAGAAGTTTGTCTTTCTCATATATATGCATTCTGCCTTGATCACCTTGGTCTGTGTATGTTGACATCAAACTTTATTGCACTATTTACAAATTCCATGCAGTGGGCCAATACCTATTCCAGCAATAAACTGTGTATAAAGGACTTCAAGGTCAGCACAGGCCCTGAATTTGATGTGGTGATCATATTAAGTGGTCCTGGAGGTAATACTGCAAGATCTGCATATCCTGTGGCAAGTGGAACTTGTGGAACTTCATATACCGGAAATCAATGGAGGATATGTCCTTTTGGATTCTCTGACATATAGTGTATAGTGTAGCTCTACACTTATCCTTTTGTAGGTGTATACCATTTGGACATTTGCAACTTGCATTAGAAACTTGTAGCTCTTTAGTGTTAGTCTTTAAATTGACACATTAGTTTGATAATTAGGCTTGGAATAGCCAGCAAATTACTTGCACAAATGAGTGTGTATAACATTGAATTTTAGTCTACATAAGAATTGTTGTGTGCTCAAAACATCAATTGTTAAAGAAACGACTGATCTTGCATGGTGAATGTGTGGTGTCTGTGGTTATTCTTGCTCACAAATAACTGTACCTTACGTTTAGGCTAAGAATACATACACAGCTTGAGGCAAGAAGGCAAACCAAACACCTGATTGCAACTGACCCAAGAAGGACATTTCACTACAATGATGTCATACATTGAGTGTAGCTACAACCACTTTAACAGTTTTTCTATTGGCTACATGTAATGGTGATGAAGGTGTCAGTAGAGTCCTTCTCCTCTCCTGCTGCAACCAGTAAAGCATCTCAGTCCTGTCATATTTCATTTTTTCATGATAGGGACGTCCCTGCACATTGATGTAGACAGCGCATGTATACTATAGCTAGGGCTAACTTCAGACAACCCATTACTCCACATGTATACTATAGCTAGGGCTAACTTCAGACAACCCATTACTCCACATGTATACTATAGCTAGGGCTAACTTCAGACAACACTCCACACACACCTTGAATGTTACTACATCTCCAAATCTAGATTGCAGTTTCCCTAACAGTTGAGAGAGCTTCTTGTCCAGAGTATCCAATGCCTATGTATAAGGATACATGTGTTATCACTGTACAGTGTGCTAGCTATTGTGTGCTGTCTAGGACAGCCATGGTAGTTTAGCCATACTATAGTGATATAACATCTACTGATATCCAATATTTCACAGCTTACAGAATACATTTGTCTCCTTGCTTTAGCCTCTTGTAGTCGTGAGCTAGATGAGCCACTGTGTTCTTTAGGGGAACAAGTCAGACAACATGTATACATGTATGTAGATAGCCTCACCCTATACATGGACATGTGTCTAACGTTCATTGTAGGAGCCTCTATATAGCAATTTTGGTGCTGGGACCTTCCAAAACCATTAATGAATGGAATGATGAAGTACTGTACAATGTGGGTTTTCATGGATTGGCCTAAAACTGCAAAAATAGCTATATGGAGTGCATAATGAACTAATGAAATTATATGTTGGGAAAACTGTGCCTTATATATGGTACATATATACATACGTATCATGTGTGGCACACTTATTACATCACTAATTACATGAGGCTAGTAAGGGAGTGGTTAGTGGCTGGGAAACCATAGAAATGGCAACATGTGGCCCTCGGGCTGTACATCATAACTGTGCCAACATATCCAGTGTGGCACTTGGACCTATGCAACAACTAATATGTGTACCTTTTGTAAAGAGTCGACTAGGATCAGATGCAGTGTTCTCAAAGGTTTGTAGTTCCTCTAACTGGCCTTCTCTCTCCTCAATGATATTGCACACATTCTCCCAGAGATTGAGTGCCTGCATGTGTTCCATGGTATTGATCAAGTTATGGACTATATCACAGCTGAGAGATTTACAAGTAGCTTCTGGTAAGTTGTGCAGTATAGAGACATGCATACGTGATGTGTGGCATACCTTTCTAGTGTGTGTTTTGTACTGGTGACTGCTATATTTGATGGCCATCTCCATTCTCTGCTGCGTGGTAAAGTGGAGCCGACTCCACACTGCCTGTAATCTCTGCTGTGTGCTTTCCTCCTGCTGCTTGGAAGAGGAGAGAGAGAGAGCAAGAGCGATAAAGAGAGGAGGAGGGAGGGGGAGAGGGAAAGGGAGAGGGATTGGCAACAGAGGAAGGAGGAGGAGAAGGATAGGGAGAAAAGAGATAGAGAGGGGAGGGAGTGGGAGGTTACAAGAAGGAAGGAGGCAAGGAGAGAAGAATCATGTATACAAAGTAATACATTGACCATCCCTACATAATACATGTGCAGTGAATGTTTTGTACATAGAGAATACCTTTCCATTTTGCTCTAGTTGTCGTAACTGAACTTCTAGATCTAGGAAGAATCATGTTTCAAAGTTTATATAGTTGACATGTACCACTGATACTGCATTTACAACTAACAGAATACATGGTCTGTATAGTCCTTACAAAGGACTAACAGGCTTGATACAACTAACCCTATACATGTATGTTGAAATGTATACATATGTATATGTGTACAGTACATGTCTATGATTACCTTCTTCACTGGAGGAGTCAGAAGAGTCTGGCTCTCCTCCAAGTCCCCCCATCAATACAGTGTTTACATTCCACATCCCCTCCTCATACTGGTTCTTCCTGCGATAGCGCTCTTCACACTTCACATGTTTAGCCCTACATGTAGACAGAGTCACAGATACATGTATACCTGTATATATTTACATGTATCTTCTGAATGGGCTGCATAATTTGAGTATCACAGTGTTTAAATTTACATACATGTGTATATGTACATTATAAGTCCTTTCAGACACACAGACATAGTCTACAAGCATTTCTGCATCCACTGAGACCTTCAAAGTATGTTATACACATGTGCTTGCTTGGTACATGTACATGTAGGCCTCTGAACTGTGATGGAGTGTAGGATTGTTATAAGGATCGGGTTTACTGACTTAACATGATGGCATACTGGTGGGGACTGAGACCCACAGGACTGATAACTACACTCTGACAATCATACTAACTGTAGCTTGGAGTGTAGTCTAATGAGTCTCTCTCTCTTCTCCTTGTCCTCCTCTGACTCCGACTCACTTCCTTCAGAGTCATACAAGTGATAGACGTGGTGTAGATAGTCTGTCTCCTGCAGAGAAATGAGAAGGAGGATGAATATCAATACAACTATATAGTGCAGTATGTGGATGAGTGTATAATTGGAAGACATGCAGAAGTAGGGATATGGATCACACATGTTATTTTTACATGCCATCATGCTGCACGTCTATTTTATTCTTTCGGAGTATGCATGTATATAATATTGATTGTTCACACATATAGGAAAAGTTTAGTCAACCTGAATTAATCCATTGAGGTTAAACTACATATAGCACTCTGTAGTGTCCATAAGTCAGGAAAGACTCTATTGAGGTTGAGATATAGCACACTATCGACTGTGTGTATGCTTTACTTACTTTTTGGGCCACAAACTTGAGGTAGTCCTCTGGAGAAACAGTGGACCTCCACCACCTCAGCCAAGTCAGGTACTGCTGTCTCAACCTTGCCTGTGCAGGAGTCAGCGTACTACCCTTTGGTGCCATCTGCAGCATATGGAGTATCCAGTATTATGATGATGTACATCTCTGATACTGTCCACTATATGAAAGTGTAGCTACCTACATGTACGTACCAGCTCTTTTGGATCTGGTCCTGTATAGAGGTTGCTATCAGAGATAGAGAGAGAAAATTAGAATAAGAAGTGCATACACATATCCTTGCTCTAAGTCTTTTTCTCTATGTATGGGGAGGGTCTAGCACACTACACTAAGTCACCTCTTCTTCCATTGGTCTTTCTTTGTCTTGTCTCCCCAAGGAGGGTGGTCGAGGTCAGGGTGGAGGTCTGGATTAGCTACCCTGCGGGATGGTCGATGAGGGAGGGAACTGGATGCCAGCACACTGGACAGGTCGACTGGCTCCTGGATTGCTGGGACCAGAGATGGAGCCTGTGTGGAGGTGAAGGAGTTGGTGTGTGTGTGTGTATTTTAAGAAATGTCCACATTGCCAGGCTCCACAAGAATTGATTTAAGAGAAAATTGGCCCACATTCTAAGAATGATCATTGAGATACGTACACTTTCAATGTCCAGGTAGTGCTTTGGAATGGTCCTAACAAGCTCATGGTAGAGAATGTCCATCTCTCTCTCCTCACTCAGGTTGCTGTCCAGATCATCCAGTGTCTTACTGTCCAACTAGTGGCCATTTGATACAAGAACAAAATATGTACTATACAGTATGTACTGTAATTGTACAATGATTCCTACATAATCAAGGCTGTAGAGACTTTGTTTGGAGTGCATAGACAAAGGCTCCGCCCCTTATATTCTCTCTTGTCTTCATTTTTACATGTCGAAAATTTACACTACCTAGTCCTACAGTTAGTATACTTTAATTGCAAGACTACATTGTTCATGTTGTATGTGCAGCAACCACCCTGCAATCTAGTGATCAGTGACTAAGTGTACTGCCTACTATCATTGGCACCCAAAGCATGCCATGCCTACAGCCTTGATGATACATTACTGCCATGTATATGTAGTACATGTATATACCTCTCCAGTCAGTTCATTCCAAATGGGCTTGTATGGTTTAAGTATGAGGGTGTTAAGAGGTGTGCGTTCCGATACACAAATATCACTACTCCGAATGACCTGGCAGAGATGACGAGTAAGATACAGATATCCACTACCACTATACAATATTTGCAACACATGCATACATATCATGGTATACAGAATGTGGATATACATTGTACATGAAGGTCTTACCATACCCATCATTAGAGCTCACACCTTGTCATTGACGGAGGTGGTGATGAATGCCGGTTGGGGTTGAGGGAACTGCTCCTCTAACTCAATATCCGACGTCTCTGCCGGCTTGTGACTTCCTACATCACTATGTAATGTAATATCATACATATATACCTGCACGTACTTTACATATTACAACATGTGCTAATGAGTACATGTATTTTTCATGAATTTGTGGTAGTTTACTGCTAACCTGAATGTTGCTTGTGAGAATGAATTTACACCTGAAAATGACTGTCTTTCCACATCTGAAGTCTTGTCCTCGGTATCAATTTCATCCCCTCCCTCTATTCCGGTCCCTTTCACTAGCTGGGCATGGGATCCAACAGGTGGTAGATCAACATTGCTCTGACTTGGTAGGCCTGACCCTGCCACTGGGGCAGGTATGTGTCCACTGCTCCACTGTGGTAGGCCTGACCCTGCCACTGGGGCAGGTATGTGTCCACTGCTCCACTGTGGTAGGCCTGACCCTGCCACTGGGGCAGGTATGTGTCCACTGCTCCACTGTGGTAGGCCTGACCCTGCCACTGGGGCAGGTATGTGTCCACTGCTCCACTGTGGTAGGCCTGACCCTGCCACTGGGGCAGGTATGTGTCCACTGCTCCACTGTGGTAGGCCTGACCCTGCCACTGGGGCAGGTATGTGTCCACTGCTCCACTGTGGTAGGCCTGACTCAGGCAGATGTCCACTGCTACGTCGTGGTGAACCTGGCCCTGAGGCTGACATGTCTGCTGGATCAGGAATGACATCACCTCCAAGATGAAAGCCACTGTGCCGTGAGAGTGAATGTGGAACAACTTCACTGCCAAAATGCACATTGCTTTGTTGTGAAAGCGATTCTAGAATGAGCCCACTGCCTAGGTGCAGATCGCTGTGTTTTGAAATTAGTTGTGGAATGAGGCCGCTACCCAGGTGCAGATTGCTGACTGGTTTAGGAATGAGCCCATTGTTGTCATGTAGATTCTGGTGTTGTGAAACTGGTTCTGGAATGAACCCACTCCCCTGATGTAGATTGCTGTGTTGTGAAACTGGTTCTGGAATGAGCCCACTGCCTAGGTGTAGATTGCTGTGTTGTGAAACTGGTTCTGGAATGAGCCCACTGCCTAGGTGTAGATTGCTGTGTTGTGAAAGTGGTTTCGGAATGAGCCCACTGCCCAAGTGCAGATTACTGTGTTGTGAAAGTGGTTCTGGAATGAGCCCAGGAGGTACAAGATCCATCTCAGACACAGGCATAGAAGCATCAGATATTGTGGTATTGGACCGAGTCCGTGCTTCTCCGTCTGACCAGTGATCCACTTTTATATCGACATGGGGTACACTCGAGCTCTACAGAAGATAAATTCACATGTAATTAGTATCATATAAGACTCCCTCCACCTTCCCCTGTACCATTCACTAAGTCATATTTCTCTATATAACTATAAACCACAAAGGAATGTGACAGATGCAAGTGACTAAATGAAGATACACATGTACACTGTACATTGGTCATACTTCCACACTGTCGTAGTGGAGTTGAGTGCTGGGAGCCTGACTGTGGGTTGCCCAGTTGGAAGCATCAGATCTCACGTGGAGTGAGGCATGTGAGTGAGAGAGACTCTGAGGGGCTCTATTATAATAGCAGAGAGACACAGAGAAAGAACAGCAGGGTCATATCAGGCTCTAACAATAATCCTTGCTGAGCAGAGTTTACTGCCCCCTCCCTAAGGTTTGGTCCTCACTGTGTTCTAAGGTACTGCATGTTCTCCATGTCCTCTAGAGTAGGTAGTGCCTGCATCTCTCTCATCCTCTGTCTCTCCTCCTCTTCCTTCCTCCTCTGTTCTTCCTCCTGCTTCTGCACCTGTAAATCATGAGCTGCAAGCCGATTCCTCTGCCTCTTACTCAAGCCCTGCACACATGCCTGTAGAGTGGAAGATGTACATACATGTGTGTACGTGTATTACTGTTGTTTACTATGGTCTCTGCTTGAATGTGTATATAGATCATGTATAAAAGTATGTGTGGAAATAGTATACGTGGTACCTGCCTATACATGCACTTAATACAATACTACACCATACTGTATACACATGTACCTGTAGCAGAGGATCAATGTCATCCTGTGCCACAGAGTGGATGAAGGAAGGATCCAACTCACTCAGTTTGTGGAGGTCTGCATTCAAATCCTCTTGCGTGTAGTCTCCCAACCTGTAATCAATTGGATCGCCTTCTGTAAGTGGATCAATGGCCATCAGGCACTGTATGTATTGTACAATTAGGAAGACTTCCCACTACATTGATACTACATATCATCTAGACACATCCATAGCAGGTGCAGTGAAGCAAATTACTATCTCATGCAATAGGGAATTCTCTCTCTTTCAGGTATATACTTCACTGATTGCATGGGCTTGATATATAGAGTTCAGCACACACAATACAACATCCTAAGGCAGAAACACCAGCATCCTCAGTCAGCGAATGCAATGAGTTACTGAGACAGCTCGTGGTAGTACAAAGGCAAGAACCAAAGTGGGTAACTAACTTTTTCTCAACCTTGGTTTCTTCTGCTGTCCATTTAAAACCCTAAAGATATACAAAGATGTACATGTATTGACAAAGTGAAACATTAATGAACAGCAAGATGTACATGCCAACACAAAGTGCAGTGCTATCTAGCAGTGTAGCACACACATGAAACACAAGGTGACTATCATGTACACATTATTATGTACTTGTGGAATTTTGCCTCCAATGCTGGACCGTCTAGCAGTCTGCAGGGCCTGGTGTCTCTTCTCCCTGCGACAGTCCTCTGGGGACACAATGTGGTAGGGAGTCCTATGCAAGAGCTTCAAATCACACAGCAAAAAGTTGCCATAGAGCTCTGGCATGGAAGGAGCTCTCCGCAGCTATACACCATTGGTCCAGAAAAAGTATATTATAAACACACATCATATATCCTACGTACATGTATGTACACAATCGTGCAAATGTTCACCACATTAAGGCAAATGCAGCATACTTGAAAGAAAAACCCTCAAACAGGATTTGAGACCAATATGTACAGTAAGCTTGTGGAATGGACTAGTGTCTAAGCCTTGGAAATGCACTACTAACTAATAAAAATTTGGGCCCTGAAACCAGTGACTAGTCATGGAATGTGTTAAATATTGCGTATTTGACCTTCATTTGCATGAGAGAGAGAGAGAGAGAGAGAGAGAGAGAGAGAGAGAGAGAGAGAGAGAGAGAGAGAGAGAGAGAGAGAGAGAGAGAGAGAGAGAGAGAGAGAGAGAGAGAGAGTCCTTTACTTGGTCGGGTTGCTCCAGGCTGGATTCTGCTGCCATGGACTGTTCCTCAGCATCACTTCTGTCCTCTGTGTCACTGCCTGTATATGGTACATATGAAAATTGACAATTTTCTGAGTAGTGTGTACATCTGCAGTCTTATGTGTATACTCTAATTCACTAGTAGATATATTAAGTACATGTATATACATCGAACATTGTGTATTAATAGCACCAGCTCATCATGCTAAGTACACCTACTCAGCTGTGTCACTGTGATGGGTGTGAGCAACTTACTCAATGGAACAGCATGTATATATGTACGGTCTGTCAGCAGACATAAAAGTGTTCCAAATGGATATTCCTCAGTGACTACTTACAAGTAGCTAGAGTATACGTAGACAACAGTTACAGCTAGAATATATATGTACTGGCCACTAAACTGATGGCTCTAGCAAACTTGTCTTCAATACTTCATGTTCTGATCTCGTTACTCCTCATCAACCTGAGTCACAGTGTGCCCATCATCACTGAGGCCCAATTGATCCCCAGTGGATTCTCCTGTACACAGGATATGCCCAGACAACAGGGCATCTACAGCACTCCCTCTAACTCCAACCTGATCAAGGTGGACCTCATCCACGTGTTATGTGGGCAGATCTACAGCAGCTCCACTATTGACAATAGTCTCAAGAGTAGTGTTAGAGTGGGAGGGTTCCATGCTCGACCAGGGAACACAGACCCTGCTTCGGCGTCCACAGCTAATTCCCAGCAGACACGCACACCACCCAATGTGTATGGCTATGCAGTGTACAAGTACCCCTATGTGTATGACGTACAACGTGGCACCTATGTCAAGAAGAACACAGGAAGTATCAGTAGTATCTGGCCTACTGTACTTAGTATGGAGGAAATTGTAGAGATTATTACAGAATTGGTCTACCTCTGCAGGTACACTCTATGTGAAAGGCAGTTACACACATTATGTATGTGCTACAGAGGCAGAGACAGCATGTCAAAAGTGTGTAGGGGGGGGTCTATGATTGATTGTTCATACATCCCACTAGTCTATTAGCTATCGCGTAGTATTTAATAGATTTGACCCATTGACATTCTCCGATTTTGGGGGGGCTTAACCCTGTTCAAAACATGTGCCCCCCCCCCCCCCCCCCAGGTTCTCTGCCTCTGTGCTAAGCCATCAAGGCTGTTGTGTATTATGTGTGTAGTATATGTGCTTGTAGTTAGTGCCTCTTCCGTTGGTCTTCATCTTTTCCTTTTCTTTCTTCCTTCTCATTTACACAATGTATACAAGATTGAATACATGTATGTATATACTTGATACAGCACATTGTACATTACATGTATATAATTCCCATTATCCAGCCCATCACAGAGCAAGCACTTGTGTGTGTCAAACTTCACATTGCTGCCAGGGAACAGCAATGCAGAACTATTTGATGTGGTCATTATATTAAGGAACAACAATAAAGTGGTGAGAAGTGCCTACCCTACAGCAAGGGGAACATGCAGCGGAAAGTCTTCCAATAGCTTTAGCAAGTGTAGTTTAAATTCCACAATGCTTAGAGATCACAGCACTAGAATAGTCAGGTAATCATGTGTATAACTGTACCTGTGCTGTTTGCACTCATGTCTGTGTGTGAGCTACTACATGTGTGAGGGTACTACGTGTGCAATTGCGAACCATCATGATTGTACACATACATACAACCCACTTAATGATAGGGCAACATACAAGGAGCTAGGAGCAATGAAAAAAACACACTCATATATTTGCATGCATGGTGATTATGGTGATTATGAATGTTGCTTGCTGTATGTACATGTATGCACACACATGCACTCTTGTATACAGTAATTTTTGACGTGTATTACTTGTGTAGCTGGTCTAACCTTCCGTTACCCCAAGTGACAGTCTGTCATGGACGCCGTGTTGAGTCATTCCTGCTCTCAACTTGTGCACTCTCCTCCTCAGCATGCCACTACTAGCACCCAGCCCCAGGGAGGACAGCTTGGTGGAGAGAGGGGCTCCCTGTGTACATGTAACAATACATGTGCATAGATTTAGAAAGGGGCACTTTCTTCCCTAGCACACAACTACTAACACACTCTCTTGAGAATGTACCAAGCAGAGAGCTAAGCCACTGGATCCTGAGACACACATGTACATGTACATTGTATATGTATTTTTACTAGCAACACACTCTAACAACAGAATTAGGCATACAAGATCCAAGCTGTCGAGGTTTGTCTTCTCCCTCTTCCTGCAAGGTGGGTGCCATCGCGGTACAGGAGGAAGGCGAGTGGAGTGTCTGGTGGGCAGTGGACCACGGAGCTGACTCAGGACCTGACGTCGGATAGCTGGAAGGTTGATACTGTAAACCAAACAGTGTACTACATGAATATGGCACACCTTCTAAATAACTGTATCATGTACACGACTACCATTTTCTGGCCTGGATGGCTAGTTGTGCTCTGAGTCTGGACATGTGTGCAGCAACACTGAGACTTCCATCCTCAGACAGCCCTGACAGACACAATATCACATGCAAATTAGCATTGCATGTGCATATACCATGTACATGATGTATTTGCATGTACATGTGTATATATACTACATGCTACTGAGATCTAACTGAAATGTACTAGTACTACCACTAAGCATGCAAGTACATGCATATATGTATCTGTATTTTTGTTAATTACAACACCCTGGTTTCAGTACAGGGATGGCTTTTCTACACAAGAGTAAATACATGTATTTCTCTAGACAGAGAGCCCCTCCCCTCTTTGCCCCTTAACCAAACAATGATAGGCTATGATCATAGCTGCAGTGCTCCTAGTATACTGTGTGAATGTTGTCAAATAGCTCCAGAGTACATTGCACTCCCAACTCATAGCCTAGATTGCAGCAAAGATCATAGAATGTAGAAAGCGATCCAACAATTTCCTCTAGCCAAGGGGAGCCTGCTATGGTACACGAACATGATCATGACTCACTAGCACCCTTTGCTGTATACTGAGCATACAGGTCTTCCAGAACTCGGCATACCTGGACTACCACCAGTCTGCAATGATTGACAATATGATATGACTACACTGGTATTTGCTTCGTAAGTTACACAATTACACACTGACCTGTGTAGGGTTCTGTTCTTCTGTGGACTCTAATAGTGAATAGCACAAATGCATGTACATGTACATTAAGTACACATTCACAGTACATGTAGCTACATGTAGGAACTGTACGTACTAGGAAAGGGTCATCAATCTGTTGCTTTATGTCACAAAATTGACTTGACAGTTCTCCTACTAGAATAGATACCTGGAGAGACATACACAATGTAATACAGATATAGAGTGTGTATGTGTATGAGAAGCTGTGCACAACAATATGTCCTCTTGTACATGTCAATCCATGTGCCTGCAGGCACATTATAATAGTTCCAATTGTACTTACAAAGTTTTGCTGGTCTTCTGGTGAAATGTTCCTGACCCCTGACCTTTGCTGCAATCTGGGGACTATCAGTTCCAGCAGTGAGGCTAGAGAGCTAGGGACCACTCTAATCACCTCCTGTACAGTATATTACCACACTGTCTGATAGGCTATCACACCTCTTAATATTCTGTTAATAATGATTTGCATTTCAAGCATGCAAGCAGTGATTTACATCAAGTGGCAGTAGAGAGGGTCTGTTATCCTCTATGTCACTGGCTTCTTCACTGGATGGTTCCTCGTCTGAGTCAGCTGACAGCAGACTTGGGCCCTCTCTGTATGTCTGGTAGTAGAGAGAGTGAATGGCAGGTCCTCTCATTCTAATTCCAGACGCTACTGTCAGAGCAGCAGCATGTATAGCTGCTGTGCTTAGCCAGGAATAGCTAGAGCGTACATTACTAGTATTACCGTACGTCTTTTGCGCAGGGTGATGATACATACACTGTAGTACACATACCTTCTTTGCGATTTGAGCCATAACGTGCAGCAAAGTATGGCAGTTACCATGACAACATTCACTTCCAAATTACTCCCATCTTCTCGCATAATTAGAACGTTCCCAACGAGAACATAATGTAGGTTAAAATTTCTATCATAAAATATCTCGCACAATCATTATCACACAAAATTTAAAACACACAACAGAGTGAATATTACTGTATTAATTTAGTTGGTGATGTGAACAAAAATATAATTATGCATGTGAATCAGACAAAAAGAGATGACAAACACCAACACAACAGACAGAAGAAGACAGAAGCTTGAATTTCACTTGATCAAAAATTCCCCACAACTACAGCACAACCTGTAATAACAAAAGAATCATAAACTCATTTCTCTTCACTACATTTGACCTGTTCATAGTATCTGTAACGCCAGGTTAATGGTGTCTTATGACCATCCTAGTGAACACACATTTAGTTCAACTACAGACTTACATAGTACATATCAGGTGAAACATCAGCCAATTCTTACCTAATATTGCATGTTCTGGCTATGTGCCTGTGTCGGGAGGTTCCTGAGTGAGGAACAATGGTGTTGTTAGTCCGGTACTTGTCTTGTCCTCCTCGGTGGACGCCGGCTGACTCAGGCTACCGGACATGTCATTGACATCCACGTGGTAAGAGTGAGGTCTGAACTGATGAGGTGAACCGTTAGGTGACAGTTTACGTTGTACAATTACAGCAGGTACTGCAGTAGCCGCTGCTGCTTCTTGTCTGGCCTGCTTTAGCTCTTGTTTCAGTCTTTCAATCTCTTTCTCTTTCTCTTCGTAGTCTTTCTGCAGGTACAAAATGTCAGGTGAAAAGGGGCCATATGGAGCTTAACCACATGTACATGTACGTGATTGTGTGTCTCTGTGTATTTGTCTGTTAGTGAGCCACAGGTGTGTTAGTATTTTGGTGAGAGTTTGGGGACTGGATGTGTGGGGAGAGTTGGTACCATCAAAGATCTTTAACCCACCATTCCCAGTTTTCAAGGCTGGGCATTCAGTGTCCTACTCTTATATATGTGATGTTTGTATGAAGTGGGTTAGTGGGTGGGTTTCTTTCTCTAAAATTCCTGTTTGGCTAGTGTGCTATGCACATGGTTTTCATGTACATTATAAAATACACATGTAAACAAACATGTACATATAGTAGTGTGTGATTTCTTACCAACATATCCTCTAGGCTTTCTCTCATTCCCAGTGCACAGATGACCAGCTGTTGATGTGCTGAAGTATCCACAGCCTCAATGCCACCTCCACGATCCTTCTCTTTCTTATCTTCTCCTCTACCCTTGAACGTAGAACTTCGGTCCAACCCTTTTCTCTTTGTCTTCAACTTGTGTGTCTTCTTGTTACTTCCATCGACCTCACTAACTGTCTGCTGGCTCTCTCTATCCCCCGCCAGAGTCCCACTTTCAGTGAACTTTGCACTCAGTTGGCTGATGGTGTTGTGCCTGTTCTTTGGGCTCTGGTTGTAGCGAGAGGGAGGCGGAGGGTGACGTGGGGACACGCTGAGGTCGGCAGTGGAGCTGGAACTAGTCACAAACATGGAGAGGACCCTGTTGGCAGCTTCCAGTGAGGCTCGGGCACTGAGGATACGTCTGACACTGTACGAAAAACAGCAGAATTGGTTTAGAGAATATTGTAGAGACTATTGTATATGAGCAATGAGTTAGTTGTTCTGTAGATGCATGTACATGTATACATGTATATGCACATGCATGTGCATGTACTATATGGTTACATGTACATGTACATACATGTATTAAATATGCAAGTCACAGTGGTATGTCAAAAGCTCATAATTGAATGAAGTACGTATATTGCCACATTATTGGCAGAATTTACACAGAACAGTAGCAGATTCTTACGTGGGGTTCTGTGAAGGAGGTGTGCCTGCAGACCGCTGGCTCTCACTGCGTCTGACTCTGGGGGATCTCTTGGTCTCCTCCTCACTTCCCTTCTTCTCCTCCACTATCACTGGCTCACTACCAAAGTACTCTATGTATGGGATGAAAGTACATTCACACTGGTTACACTATCACTTAGAGAATGGACTTGCTAGTTTAACACCATGCACAGCTACATGTACAATTGCATTGTGATTGCATTCTATGAGTTATACATACATTGTACACATATATGTACATATACATAAGAAAGTCAGAACTGTAAATGTAGGCTTACCACACTTGATGCCTTTTTCCTTGCATACATCTACTGCATTAATCAATGTTGCCTCCCACCTGAAGTGTAAAGTGTTTCATAAATCTACATTTTACATAAAAATAACACAAGGAATACAACACAGCACAATACAACCCACCCAAGACAGTCAAGAAAAATGAGCTGCCTCTGGTGGGACTCAAACCCATGTCAATCTTCGTTCTATAGGCAGATGTTCTACCAACTGAGCTAGCTGGCTTGGCCATATTACACATACAAAGCAACACAACTCAAGGCAAAGCATCTCAACCTGAAGACTTAGGCGAACTTAGTATCTATGTACACTACACATTAACCATTCCACATACTGTATGCCGTACATGTGAAGCTGGACATGTATATAGTTCTGTATGCCACAACTTATTTCACCAATTTACAATACACTCCCAAGGAAATGTACATGTACAGATGTTGACGTACGCTTTAGCCTCCTTCTTGCTCTTAAATTCCAGTCTAAACATCTCCGGAACACTCCCTCCCTCCATCAACAGCAGCTGTATACCACTCTTTACTGACACATTCACACGTGCATGTAGATCATAAAGTCGAATGACAGGAGGCTGAAGAGAAGAGTGAGGGAAGGAGGGCAAGAAGGGAGGAGAGATATGTAATAACACACCAGAAACTACGTGACATCATACATGTACATGCATGTACTATACAAACTGATTGTCATGTGATTTCCTGAAGTTGTGTGTGTAAAAGTACATGTAATAGGAGGCAAGGCTACTGCAAAATTCCCTCATGTGTGATCACTAACTACACTGCAGTCATTCTACTACATGTATACTTACTTATGTACATGCAATTCTAGACATAATCTTACACTTGTAATATAGACATGTATGTAGTGATTGTAGCAGAATACTACATGTATACCAACAGCCTCTGCTGTAAAGTACATGTATACATTAAAGAGGACTGACCTTAAGATCAAGGGGGGCTGGGATATTGTACTTCTGATCTCTTTCAGTCAGCAGCACAATCAGGTCCGTTACTAGCACAACATGCACCGCTACACGGAATATATACACATACAGAGTGACTTACGATCACACCCTCTATATATATACACATGCAGTATGAACTAATACACTAAGTAACTCAAATAGAAAGTAACATCATTCACAGTGAAACTGCTATTTCATATGTCTACAAAACAATAAGTGAGTTGTCGTAACATGTAGTACACAATATATATTAAGATGTATACTGCACATTCTGGGATATATACATGTGCACATACATGTACATATTGTACATGTACATGAAAAAACATGTGTATAGCACACTAGCCAAGAAAGAAAAGGAACAGAACCCTAACCTCGACAAACCAAACACGTATGTATACATGCACATTGCCTTTGTTTGTAAAACTATAAAACTGGCCATGTTGGGAGATTGCAAACATGTTGTACTTTTAACAAACATTTCAAGTCCAAATGCTATATCTAACAACACCCAAAATGCATACATAATGTGCATGCTCGAGCTTTACACGTGCATGTGTACACTATACCCTCACGTACAGGGAGAAAGTGCGAGAATTCTGAGAACCAATTGTTCCACAAAATTGAAATAGAATATATACCTTCTGGCACACAACAAAGAGGGCTTTTTGTTTCAAAGCAGAACAATTATCGCACTTAATTGGTCCAAATTAGAGGGGCTCCACTGTTTAAAAGGTGTAATGTATAAATCTATACTTACATGCACAACTGTTTGCTGTAGCAGAACAATTATCCTGATTACTGTACCTAATTGGTCCAAATTAGAGGGGCTCCACTGTCTAAAAGGTGTAATGTATAAATCTATACTTACACAACTGTTTGCCATGTCCGTGGATCAGCTGTGCATCTCCTCTCTTGAGGAGCCTCCTGCTCTGGGCAGTCAGGTTGAGGTCCTTTACTGCATTCCAGAGAGAATCCTTGGCTGATGAACGAGGTGAGATGATCTCAAGTTTATCCTGAATATCCCTCAACTCCAACTGGTTTTTCCTACTGTCCACGTACCGGTCGACAGCAGTAACCAGTTTCTCCAGCTCTTGCTGGCACTGCTTGAGTCTGTCGGTGTGGGCTAGCTTCAAGGTCTCGGTCTTCTTGACTAATCGTTGCAGGAACTGCACCATCTTGGTGAGTCTCTGGCTGACACTGGTGTAGTAATCAGGCAGGTAGAGTCTCTGGCATTCCTTTAGTCGATACAGCTGCTGAACAAGTCTTCCAAAGTGCTTTTTCTTCAACTGTTCCTTGTACATTTCAGCAGCGATGAGATGGTAGGTGCAAAACTCACCAAACGAGTGCAGTATTCTCTCACGATTGCCAGCAGTGAACTCTTCGAGCAAGATATCGCTTACATCATCGATAATGACATTGGCCCCTTCCTTTCCTCTCCGATCTTCCAGTCGGTCCACGAAGCTCTTGCTAATCTCGATGAGACTGTCCAGCTGGGGAAACATAATCGCTATCGACTCCTCCGACAAGTGCTGCGACATTTGCTCTTTGAACACCAGCTTAAGGACGTGGAGTGAGCGGTAGTGATGGTGTTCAGTCTGTATGAGTTCATGGATGATGTTCTGTCGATCACGTTCGTGTTTGTTCATCTTACGCAATACACGACGATCTATAGTACGCTCCCAGTTCCTATCCTCCTTGATCTCCAGTTCAGGGTAGCTCTCGGACATGCTCCTTGCCAGCTGTTGGGTAACGTCTTCACGGTCAGAGTCACTTGTATTCTCAACAGGTGCAGGACTTAGATGGTTGGGGTCAGAGGTCAGAGGTACATTGGAGAGATTGGCTTGAGGGAGTTCATCGACGACAGAGAGAGAGTGGTCAAAGTTGGAGTGAGTCGGAGAGGTGACAAGACTGCTATCAGAGCCCCGTCTTTGATCTGTAGTCAGTTTTCTTGGAGACCCTCTCTTATTGGTACGTTCGTCCCCTCCCTGTTCGTTGGTATTCTCTACAGCTTGAGATGACTTTGTGGATTCGGGGAAGAATACATTATCAAGCTTTGGTCTCGTTTTAGCACTCTTGGCTCGGATGGCTCCAGTACCTCCACTACCTCCAGATTTTGAAAAGCACTCATTAAGGGCTCTCTCCACTTCCGGGCCCCCACCAAGAATGGTCATAGCTTTATTCCGTGACTTGGACATTCGTAGATGGTCTCGTACCAAATTCCCACCTTTTTCATCCTCTTTGTCATCTTCGGCCATCTCTTCCTCTTCCTCGCCATTCTCCTCTTGCAGAGTTTCGGCCATCCTGTTCTTAACATTCATTATATCCTTCACAGATGAAGGAGACCCATCCAAACTCATGCTCTTCAACTTTCTATTGCCCCGAAAAAATGAGCTGACTGCATTGGGTTTGGAGACGGGTGCCTTGCTGTCGTCAGGATTAATTGAGTGGGGGCTTGTGCTGCGTCGGGCGTGGTGGCGGATGCTCGGGGACGGGGGAGAGAGGGGTGGGGAGGATGTGTTAGGGGGTTCGTTTTGCTGCTGGTATGAGAGTGGAGAGACGCGATGCCTAGATGAGGAAGGAGGAGAGCGGTCGGATATTTTTGTCATTTGAGGAGAGCGAGGTGCACGATCCAGGCTTGTGGATTCTGGAGTGGTTGTTTGTTCCTCTGACAGTAACACTGGAGAGCCTTTCAGTGTCTCTTCGTCATCACTTACATGTGGCTCGTGGGAATTTTGAATCACTTCGCTTCCCTTCTGTGAATTTAGGACCATTCGGAGTTTCCCAATCACTGGCGAAACATCTTGTTTAGTCAGGCCACGTTGTAATTTTGGCGGAGGTGGAGATTTCTCTTTGACTGTTTGAGACCTACGTTTGACCAGAGGTGACTTAGACAATCGAGACTTAGAGCTCTTTGAGGAAGTGGTGTGAGGAGACGGCTTATCGGGACTCATGCATTCATAGTTCATCGAAAGGCTATCATCACTTTGAATCTTCACATCGACATCTGACAGTGTCACATCCTGATCAAATACAGAGTCACTGACAACCCTCTTCTTCTCAGTACTGTCATCCCCTTCTAAACTAATTTCTTTTCTCTTGTCACTCGATTCACTCTTCAGCCTTCGTGTCCCTGCTGCTGAAAGAACCGAATTTGATTCAAGTTCATCTTTATAGGTACTGGATATGTCGGCGGAATAGCGATACTCCTGGGGTACTTTAGAGCGTCCCTTTTGGGGTCTCAACATCACAGGCCCATCTGGACTGTCTTTGGGCAGCTTTAAGCAGTGCTGTTCCGTATCATCTATTGTGGGTGTAGCAACAGATGCCTCGTTAGGTGCATCAATCCCCTCCAGTGATGTACCTGACATTCCACTCATTGTCTCGTTATCACTTGACTCTCCAGATTCGTGCATACTGCTAACATCCGTCATGAGGCTACTGGCTCTGGATCGACTATCACCACCTTTGATACTATTGCTTCGTGAGGCTGATGCACTGGAGTGTTGGTCTGGGCTCTGGCTGCTCTCATCATCAGCCAATCCTGGACTGGTGGGCTTCAGTGTCGATGAGCCTCGATTCCTGCGCAAGCCTTTGACAGTAACTCCATCATCTCCATCGCACTTCTTTTCCAACGGAGGACTGCCTAGCTCAACAACTGACATACTTTGACTGCGACGATGCGATCTCCTCCCATGAATGATAGGGGTTAGACTATCACTACTGCCACTACCACTGAAGTGTTTTATCTCTTGTATGGCATGACTGTTACGAAATACAACCTCTCTCTTAGTCTTCTTGAAGCCTGTAGACTCTTCCTTCTCAATTTGTCCTCCATTGCTTTTTCCTCCTACACTTCCTCCTTCTTTCTCTTCATCTGTTTCCTCATCTCCGCCATTTCCTCTCAGGTGAGGGGCAGACACTGTATGGCACAAGTCCTCCTCGCCCTCTTCTTCCTCCTCCTCCTGGTTCACAGTGGGCAGGTCACTACGCAAGATCTTTCTCTCCATACGGTTATCATGTTCTCTGATGCACTCTCCATCAACCAGTCTGTCGTGAGACTGTGAAACTATCTTCAGTTCCTCTGTACTATATCGCGTGGTGATAACCTGAGGAACTCGTACACACTGCGTATTGCGATGGTCAGTAGGTGAGTGTGCGTTGGGTTCCAGTGTGTCTGCGTGTGCACACGGTCCAGCCTCACTGAGTTCGTCAGCGACTGATACTGAGGTGGAGATGAGAGGAGCCCGGGGATGGAGGGGAGGGGAGTCTGCATGGTCTGAGCCAATGTCTGGACCAGGACTAGTGCGAGCGGATGCCAAGAGACTGTTAGTGCCAGTGCCTGTGTAAATGGATGTGCACAATATAAAACGTATGACTTACGTATAGATGCATATACATGTACACTGTACATGTATATGTACATGTATATGGTGTAGGATTCCAGACTTGAGGCAGGAAATGCAGTATAGGTAAAAGTATATGCACATGTACATGTATGGAGTGCCAAGCTGTGATGCAATGTTTGTGTGGCACATGGAAATCCTATGACCTCAGCTCTAGTAGTGACATAATGTACATGTTTTATACATGTGCATGTGACTAGGATACATCCTGTGCCTAGTACATAAAGGAATGTCGTTGCACTATGGGATTGTCAGTCCTCTACTGACCCCTGTAGGCATGAGTCACAACTTAAGGCCTAATTGACATTCCGACTGAAGATAGGGTAGGCACTTGCTATTAGTTCACACTTGGTACAAGTGCATTTGGCCACATTTACATACGACACACATGACGATGGTGAATACATCAGTGAGTTACTTATTGCCATTCTGCAATGCTTCTCTGAAGATACACAAATACACTCCCTGCTTCCCTGTTTACTATACCAGTAAACACATGTAAGGGCATCAACAGAACATGTTGTTAGATGTGAGTTGCAATGGGTGTGATCAGCCACACCTGTTTGCTTTTATAGTAGGCACTGTTTGCTATATAGTGACCCAATCCCTTTATCATATACATGTACATGTGGCATGTAATAGTGGAGTTTGGCATCTTTGGTGGCTCAATTATATACCCCAGTATGCTTCTACATGTATATATACGTGTATACATGTATAAGTTTGTTCTTATGCATTGCCATGAGTTGTGTTGGTATGTGTGATAGGCCAACTGAGCTACCTCAGTAGATAGAGTGCATCTAGCTAGAACAGTTCGAATCCCACCTGAGACAACTCATTCTTCTTTGTCTTGTGTGAGTTGTATTGCATTGTGTTGTATTGCCTTGTAAGTCGTGTGGTTAAAATATTTCGTGTACGTACATGTATATATACAATGCATATACATGTACATGGATTTGTACCAGATTCAGTATCCTCAGTGAGAAGTGGGCACGAGAGGCTGCAGCAGTAGAGCAAGTTGAGTCTGGAAGGGTTCAGGTGACTATCTCCTGTCACCTGTCCTTCTTGACTGGCCTCCAGGTCACCCTGCATGGCACTCTTACACTGCTGGACTCTGTCTGTAGCTACAGAGAGTGTACAAGGAGAAGAAGGTGAGGGAGAGAGAGGATGGAGGGTGGAGGGTGGAGGGTGGAGGGTGGAGGTAGAGGGAAAAGAGGAGAGTGGAATAATCCAGAAACCACAAGCCACATGTATATTTAACCTTTCCAAAGACATGTGATTTTGTGGGCAACCTTTCACATTCACTTCCCACAGTAGTTATTACACAATGTATACATGTAGTACCACCCATAAATTGTAGAGTACAGTCTGCATATACATGTACTTTGCTCCTCACCAGTGACCCTGTCCAGCTCATTGAGCCCAGTGTCAACTGAGCGTGACTCTGCATCTCCTACCACAATTGACCATGACTGCTTCCGTTGTCTCTCCATCATTGCAAGTTCGGGGTCCTTTACATTGATCTGCAGGCATTCCTGGGCTGTGATTACATGTCGCTGTCCCGGCTCCATCACGGCAATTGATTTTCTGCGCTGAGAAGTGGGAGCTCGCGACGGGGTCGAGGGGGAAGTTTGGGGTAAGGGGGGTGTAGGTAGTCGATCTTTTGGGTTCACGGAAGAGATTTCAGGGTTAAAGTTTGTTAATCCCATTGAGCTGGAGGAAATCTTGTGGCGTTTGATCTGTAGCATGTACACAATGTACATATACATGTATGCATGTTTTTGTCACACATGAAAACCCATCTACAATCAAGGAACCACACTGTAAAGTAACTCCCAGCAGGTGTACAACTGTGAAAGAATAACTAACCCCCTCCACACACACATGTACATATACATGCATATACATGGAAATACATGTGTACATGGACATGTACATGTATATAAAAATGATGTTCACATACCTCCATGCATGCATGCATTTCAGTTATATGTATACATGTACATGGGTATGGAAATTGGTACAATGAACTCAACATCAGAGTTCATTTGAGAATGTGGTATTTCACAATATGCGTCATGTAACGCTAATTTACAGAGTCCCAGGAAATGAGGAAGGGCAAGGCCAACTCTTGGTAACACTAGACATGGCACATGCACACGCACGCACACACACACGCACGCACGCACACACACACACGCACACACACACACACACACACACTCGCACACACACACACACACACACACACACACACACACACACACACACACACACAGCATGACTGACAGGTTCTAACCTTTGACCTGCAAGATTTCAAAGGTCACTGAAATGAATTCACGTAAGCACATAATTGTGATAATTGTGTACACACAAGGGGAGAGCCCGGGAATGACGCTAACACACACACACACACACACACACACACACACACACACACACACACACACACACACACACACACACACACACACACACACACACACACACACAACAGAGGATTTAATTATAATGTACATATACGTACATGTAGTTACATGTAGTTAGCTGAAACATGAGCAAGACATCCACCTTCAAAGGTACAGCTCTACATGTACTTAGCCATTAAAATTTTCTCTAGGTTAGGAAAAGCAAAACAGACTACACATGACAACTATCGAGGATGAGTACTCCACTATATATTGACACACTTTGCTACAGGGATTAGTACGGGTCTGGATATGCCTTGCGGCAAAACTGCACACACATACACACACAGTCTACTCATCCATTTAGTGCTCAGCCCCCACTCGTGCCCATACCACTGTATAAATACACCAAGTCACAAACATACATGTATATATATATCTGTACAGTATTTCCTGATTCAGGGACATAACCATGTTATATGACGGCAGCCACACTCACTGCCACCCACACTATATATACATGTACATGTTGGGGTGCTGAGTGTCTGCAAACAGTGCTGCCATGTACAATGCATGCAATATGGATGTACAGCAGAGACTACCAAGAAATGAATTCTCAAGTTATGTCACACTCACTTGGGGCTTCTGCACACAGGTATGGATACATCAACACCTACATGTATACATACATGTACATCCATCATCACATGCTTAGCAACCTCCCAGCCATTGAGCCAACCAGGTTACAGTGCTACAATTCATCATGCAGGGGTACATGTACACCCACCCACAGAGGTTATAATAATGAGAGGAAAAGGTGCTGTGTTTTAATAGGCTGGACTCTGTCATAACAGTGAAGGTGAAAGGACACACAAGCTGTGTAAGCTGTGACCCTCACCCTTGGCTTAGGGGCATATACATGTACGATGAGAATCAGGTGTACCCAATTCCTTCACCATGTCACTAGTTTACATTGACGTACTAGAGGACAGAGACCGCACAACTTTCATGGGAAGTTATCATCACAGTGGTATGCAGTTCTATATGCCTACCTGATGTGCCAGTCATGTAGAGTGGACAGCTATAAGGAAATTAATGGACTACTGGGAATACCACACCCAGCGTTCTAGTCACAGACTATTGCACTGATCATGTGGAGAATACATTAGACCATGGCACGCCCAAGGAAACACAACCTAACTCGGTCATTTTGAGCTTATCTCAGGCAAGAGGCACATTTCCCATACTAGGCAGATGCTCTACCAATTAACTGAGCTACCGAGGCAGATCGGCTGGATGGGCTGAATTACACAACACAACTCAAGGCAAAGCGTCTCAACCTGAAAACCAGTCATGTACACGTATGTGTGCATATGTTTTTTTCTCAGACACCACCACTAGTACATGTAAGCATATACATATACATGTACCTGTATGTGTACATATGAATCCACACAGATGGAGTTTATGTATATGTAAACATAAGGGCCAATGTGAATCCATAAGGACTAGCTGAAATCACACAACTACATGTATATACATTGCTTATTGTTGTTCATACATACATATAAACACCATGTTTGTATGCTGTTTGTTCATGAACAAGGTTGTTGAGGAAGTCCATGTACACACTTAGAGGCTTCAGGACAGGAAGTCCCTGATCACATGTACGGTGCAACAGGAGGGAACAGGGATGATTAACACCTTCCTCATATATGCAAGTGTCACCAGGAAACAGAGCCGACTATCTTGCCAACTCTACACTTACATGTATACACACATATCTGCAAACAGCAGACTTCAAACAGCAATGTATATATGTATGTAAGTTGCCAAGCTGTGCTGTACATATAGCAGTGCATCAGATAGTCTTATTATGAGTTACATGTTTGGTTTGTTAGGGTAGATTCTATTTCCCTTCTTTCTATGCTACCAGCTAGTGGGCTACAGCTAGTGGGCTACCAGCTAGTGGGCTACAGCTAGTGGGCTACCAGCTAGTGGGCTACCAGCTAGTGGGCTACAGCTAGTGGGCTACCAGCTAGTGGGCTACAGCTAGTGGGCTACAGCTAGTGGGCTACAGCTAGTGGGCTACAGCTAGTGGGCTACCAGCTAGTGGGCTACAGCTAGTGGGCTACAGCTAGTGGGCTACAGCTAGTGGGCTACCAGCTAGTGGGCTACAGCTAGTGGGCTACAGCTAGTGGGCTACCAGCTAGTGGGCTACCAGCTAGTGGGCTACAGCTAGTGGGCTACCAGCTAGTGGGCTACCAGCTAGTGGGCTACCAGCTAGTGGGCTACAGCTAGTGGGCTACAGCTAGTGGGCTACAGCTAGTGGGCTACAGCTAGTGGGCTACAGCTAGTGGGCTACCAGCTAGTGGGCTACCAGCTAGTGGGCTACAGCTAGTGGGCTACAGCTAGTGGGCTACAGCTAGTGGGCTACCAGCTAGTGGGCTACAGCTAGTGGGCTACCAGCTAGTGGGCTACCAGCTAGTGGGCTACCAGCTAGTGGGCTACAGCTAGTGGGCTACAGCTAGTGGGCTACAGCTAGTGGGCTACCAGCTAGTGGGCTACCAGCTAGTGGGCTACCAGCTAGTGGGCTACCAGCTAGTGGGCTACAGCTAGTGGGCTACCAGCTAGTGGGCTACCAGCTAGTGGGCTACAGCTAGTGGGCTACCAGCTAGTGGGCTACAGCTAGTGGGCTACCAGCTAGTGGGCTATACAGTCAGTAACCATCAGCCATACTACAGTACAGAGACCATACTTACACACTACACACAATAGCCTAGTTCACAGATTTATCATATGTCATGTCATAACTGCACCTGGATACCTACTGTTCTCTCTTTGTGTTTGAGGTCAAGACTCTGGAAACAAGGCTACTGCTCTCTGTGTCCAGCTCAGCCACAGATGATATGAAATATGCTCTAATATAACACCTCTGAGGGCTATACATGCAGTCTAGCTCCTAAGACATGACTCATATCCTGGAACACACTCCACCCAAGCCTACCATAGTATGACTCTATTTCTATAACAGGGCATGTGTACTGACATGGACCTACATGTATATCATGTACAATAACTCCTGATATATATGCTCCACTTACCACCTTATCTTTCATGCCACAAGTCTCTCCAACTCTTTACACACATCTATTCTATCTACTACCTTCGTACTGCACTATTTAAAACTGCACAAATACAGGAATTCATCAGCAGAGCAGTATTTCCCCTAACACACACGCAGCGTGGACACTCCCCGTCTGATAATGAACTATGAACACTACATTTCTGCCTACTAGGGCTATGAATATCATTACCTACCTGCCCTCTCCACTCTTCATTGATTTCCCTGAATCTCAGCAGATCTACAAGAGGTGGAGAAACATGTGATGATTACATGTGACAACAATACATCAAGAGATGACGTTAGGCATCATCATCCATTAACAACATACTTGGACACCTGGTAAACCTAAACAGGAAAGACCCATACACACAGTAGTATATATAGAACCCAGGCAATCTCAGAGTACTCTGAACTTTAATCAACAGTTCCTGCACTGTTTTACAAGTATATTTACCACACACACAGAGGAAATGAACACACAACTACATGCATAACAGCTAAAGAGGCAGATTCCCACTGCTCCTAGGGGGAGGCTCTAGCTACAGTTTAGGTTCTAAATCCAGCTGTCAGTCAACTGGATACCAGAGCAACTCAGACAGAGCCAATCCTAATTTTAGGTACTGAGGTATTACACCATCAGTGTATTCATTACTGATCCAAGACATGACATCATTAAAATCATAATGAATTAAGTTTGATACAGCCTTATTCACAGGCTGGCAAGTGATGTACTGACTGCAAGGTACAACTGCTGCTGCACAGTACATTTAACTAATTTCATCTCCTGTTATGTACATACTGTGCATATTATAGGTTTGTCCCCTAATGTGAAATCATACCAGAGTATGTGCCTACACGAATATGTATACCTTGGCACACATGCACAGAGGAAGAACCTGCATGCACCTCCAGACCACCTAGTCTCTCTACTGATATCCTCACAAATACAGACATACAGTAGCATCCTTCCCATTCTACACCCACCACACAACGGAAACGACCATTACTCATTAATTAAATGCCCCCTCATCATATGCTTAATCTGCAGCGCTTGTGGGTTGGTGTCTGGCTCCACTAAATCTCCTAATAACTGGGGAGCCTAATTGATTGACAGGTGTACATAGCAGGTCACTGAGGAATGCCACACATGTTGTCTAGGTTTCCACCACTTATCCTGGGATTGCTTTAGTACCATTGAAGAGGAAAGTTTGTGACAAATGTAGGACTGTCCCAGGTTACTGGGAATGTCCCGGACATATCACACTCAGTCCCAATGTCCTTCCCATCCCACAGCCTCGGATGCTGGGATTACTTCAGGAATGGTATCAGATGTAGACACTGACACACACACGCACACGCACACGCGCACACACACACACACACACACACACACACACACACACACACACACACACACACACACACACACACACACACACACACACACACACACACACACACACACACACACACACACACACACACACACACACACACACACACACACACACACACACACACACACACACACACACACACACACACACACACACACACACACACACTGCTACCATGTATACATAGTTCATAAACATGCCCAGTGTGTGTAAGTGCTGGATGAGAATAGGCCAAACAGTGAAGTGGAAAATTGCATTTGAAGTGTCCATCACAATATAAGTACAGTGAACAGGTCCCTGGCATGCAAGGAGTTGTGCTAAAGTTGCAGGATACTATTTGGTGAATTCTACACTTGATCAGCTGTGCAGAGGTGACTGAGTATCACATGCAATATATACAATTTCATCTCAGAGGCATGAGCTGGGCAAGTATTCCACATCCATCACTGAAGGTAACTAGACTTGTTGATTCTCAATTCTATGGGATGATTTCAGCTACCACACACAGTGGGAGTCCATGCATGTGCAGTGTGTCATTGACTGCAAATCTCATTACTCAGAACCAGGCACACGTGTACACATACAAAGAGTCAATATTTTGCAGAGTACATGTATACACCTGCATAACCTTACATTAAATGGCATGCACTTTACTGCCACCATTAAATAAACCATGGTAACACTGTTGTTAATAATCTATTATTCCTCATCAGCAATTAAATAAGGAAGTCAGCTAAACGAATTATTAGAGGTATATACACAGATGGTTAGGAAGGGCAGTCACTAGAACTGCAACTCCACATCACTCCCATCATCTCCCACACACATAGCATGCAATTGGGTACTCCCGTCTCTAACGACTTTAAATCCCCCACTCTATACCTTATATAATTGTACAGCATTAATACTAGCCAAAACTATGTGCATGTAGGTCCAATAGAACAACTTCAATATCCCACACAACCTTCAGGCGACAATTCTCTGTAATTATGATCAAAAGTATGATGCCTGATATCAAATGCCTCCATCACTTTATTGAGAAAGCATGCAAGATATTTTCCTCGCCTGCCACATCTTGTTAAGCCAGACATCAACCCACAAGTCTGACACTACTTATTTCAGATGAAATACATGTAATGTATAAACCATGGCCAAGAGGTGTATATGTCAGATATACACCTGCTGTGAGGAATTTATTTGTGATATTTCCCGAGGGCCAATGGCCCGAGGGATATATCACAAATAAACTTCCGAACATAGCAGGTGTATATCTGAAAATATACACTGATTGGACGTGGTTTATACGATATATACTATGTTGAATATTGATGAGGTGTATATGCAATATATAAACCTGCCGTTACCATAGCAACATAGTATATGTATATATATAAGTATACTGTCAGGTTCTATGTTCCATTGTAAGAACAAATCAATAGGAAGTTCACCAAGGAAGGAAAATACCCCTAGCAAATTAGGAGCCAGTACAGTGTATGGTCAGTGTCAATAGAAATGCTTGCATTAGACGTTGATACATAGACAGATATACAGCAACAATTAAGTGCCTTGCATTCCATAGCTAACTCTATTATAGGAGAAATGATAATTGACCATGATCTGGCCATAGATCATCGTACATGTACATCACTATATGTACATACACAGAACAACAATTCCGACTAAAAATATGCAATGCTTTAGGAAGTAACTTTACCTCATTAACCCTCCGCACATGTGCAGGAGTCTGTGTCTGTGTGTGTGTGTGTCTGTGTGTCTGTTAAGTCACATCTCACCATCAGAGAAAATCCTGTCACGTACTCAGCGGACAACGGAGGTCAAAAAATTTGTGGGGTTTTCTCTGAAACCGCTCGGTTGCAGAGATCCAGCACTCCTCCATTGAAAGCCATACGTACAGTCGGCCATTTTCCTGCGGAAAGTGCGCATGCGTATTTAACCACGCGTACGCGGTAAGCGAGTAAGCAGCCTGTGTGTAAGTTGTCGTGAGTTGAGTTTCGTGAATTGCCATAGGTCATGCCTCCAAGCAAGGTCTATCCACAATGGCATGAACTCATGGCGTGGAGGGTTCTGCACTTTACTGCATTCATTTGAAATTGCAGTGCACATGCAGCAAGAACATGTACACACACAATACTATTGCATACTTGATTTATGGACAATACTCAAACACCTCCACCTAACATTTATACATAATGTCTGTCAGATTGCCAAGTATATACTGTGACAGCACATGCAATTCACTCATTAAAGAGACATACAGTATCAAGTAGTAATGTGATAGAATGACTTTAGGGAAAAGTGACGGTATTGAGGGAAAGAACTGCACAATTTGAACTAAGTAACTGGTGCTAGTGCGTGATGACCCACCGTCTTGACTATTCCTCTTGCTTGAACCTTCACTAGAGAGGTCACCTCCAGTCACACTTGACTGTAACCTGATGAAAATAACACAAACCATGTATCCATGCATATAGTACGACAATGTGGACTCAATTCCACCTCCCTTTCAATGTACATGTATGCATGTTAATACTCACAAGGTGGCTGTGAACAGTTTCATTATGTCCATATTTCCTACATTTCTAGCAACATCCATAGGAGTAAATCCCTGTTCATCAGGCAAGTAGAGTGCAAGATGAACTCCAGGTAACGTCACTAGGTGTCTAGCCAAGGACATCAGGTTATGGTGAGAAGCTAAGTGTAGTAGAGTGGTTTGAGGAGCTGTAGGGAGTGAATGAGAGCATGTTATATACACAAAGGTAAGACTTGACTCGTTAGTATACTCCCACATGCATGCACACACACGTGCACGCACGCACGCACGCACACACACACACACACACACACACACACACACACACACACACACACACACACACACACACACACACACACACACACACACACACACACACACACACACACACACACACACACACACACACACACACACACACACACACACACAGTAAGCAATTAACCAGTAAGTCCCCGGTTCCCACTCCATCATTGCACCCATTACGTGTAAAGGAGTGTAATAGCAACGTGTCTACATACATACACATACATGTACATACATATATGACATTCTGCATACATATATATATATATATATATCAATTATCAACGATTACACCATTCCGAAAGTGCTGACTATTATTATGGGAATTACTGAGCAAGTTGGATACAGGTAGGTACATGTACATGTACATCTACAATTACACGGACGGAAAACCCAACAGAGTACGAGATGCACTTATAATTATGTTAATACGACAGCATACACGGTCATATAATTATTCTAATGTAGGTATGTAAAAATGGCAAATTAAAGGGAATGTTACCATATATAAGGGCTAAATTTAGAAATGTTACTAAAAACAGAAATTTACCACATTAGTCTTTATATACAGTAACACTCCCTTTAATACAACATAATTTGTGTTGTATTAATCGTGCCCCCCATCTTGCTGCATAATACATTTTGCATCTAGTTTGGGTAAGTTTATCATTGCCATACAGTAAGATAACTCACCATTTGCGATGCTTCCTCCTCCATCTCCACTATCCAGTGATACCTTCCACTGAAGAGGCCATTCTAAACCTTGCACAGCTGTGGTCAGACATCTGTCCAACTGAACCAGCTCCTCCTGGCTCTCCAGCGGCGGAATTAATTCTGATTGCAGGGGAAGTCCCTTGTTAATATGTTGTAATAACTGTTCTGTGATATCCTGATGATCGTGCGGTGTGTAAGTGAACTGTGTAGTGTAGAGGATGGACTGATGACCTGAGCTATCAGTACACTGGAGAGACAGCAGACACGCGCCAGGAGTTGCACAACCTATAAAAATAGAATACACATACATGTACAGACAGAGATATACATGCACACATAATTATGTTATATTACTAGGGAATCACAAATGTAGTAGAACAGTTGTGCTACATGTATTCCCATTCGTGTTTCATCCATGTGGCTTCTCAGCCATTATACATGGTATATATATATATACATTGTATAGCTGTTCCAACACTTGTGCTCTTTTGCTCTGCCTACTACAGGTAGGTATTTACTACAGATATGCTTTGACGTAGCATGCAGTAGGGTATGCAATATTCAAGGTTTCCAAGTTTTCTAAGTGCACTTGCAAAAAACCTAAGTCCACATTTTGAGTTCAGAAAATTGGACACAAGTAGAACTATAAACAACATGTACATGTATATAATACTACTACTCATAAGGCTACCATAGCATTACTGCCATCGACCACGCACCCACAATCATGGGCGGAGCCACACAAACGTGTACCCACAGGCAAATCCTTATCATCTGTTCCTCCCTCACCTGAGGAACATAACTTACCACCCATTTGCCCTGTATATAATGTGTATGTAGGTGCATGAATACAGGTATAAATATCAGAGCATTTACATGAGAACAAACACATGATGTGTGGTATTGACCACCACAGGCTCAACAATGGACACCACCAGAGTCCTTAAGAGGACTGGTATGACAGGAATGTAAGGAATGTGAGGGTAGCATAGCCACCAAAGACAAACAGACATGCCCATTACGAGGTGACAAAAATTAGAGGATAATCTAATTTGCTATAACGTCACACCTGGGATACAGCAAGTGAACTGACCAACATCATACAACACATCAAGACTGCATGTATATCAACAACATACCAATACAAAGAACATGTTCCAAATCAAACAACACGAATGGGAAGGGATGTATGCATACTTCATACAGAGTAGAATCTATTCCTACACATCCAAGTACAGCAGTAAAAGTGAATGTAGTCTTCAAGTTATTAGTTAGTGGAAACTTCAGGTAAAGTACAGGTCAGATGTTGTGTGATTTGAAGTATTTGATGGTCACTTTGTTAATGAACAAGCTAAAGGCACATGTAATCCTATACACAAACGTACCTATCACACAGTACGGTAGTACTGTGTATATAGGGATTGCTATGGTCTATCCCCATTGAAAACCATATATAAGGTTTTTCATCACTTTCACTTTCAGTTTGCTACGTAATGGACTTCTGTTAACATGAGTGTGTAACTATACCCAGAAACTAACTGTGATTATAAAATGGTATAATTTGATTGATGATAAAGGGGTTAAATTAACAAAAGTGTATTTTGTAAATTCTTCATCTTCCGCTTCTTCTTCTTCTTCTTCTTCTTCTTCTTCCGCTTGAACAAGCGTAACTCACTAACGGTAACACATCTAAACATGAAACTTGGTATAGTGATGTAGTTCCACTGTGGGTAGTGCATCGTCATGTTAAAAATTTTGTAAACAATGTACTTCTTGTAAAATAAACAAAAATAGCCTCAGGCCATGTATTATTAATGGGGGTACACAATCCTATATCTGACTAATGAAAGGTCTGCTAAATGTGAAATTTTGTATGGTAGTATAGTTTAATACCCCTATGATCAACGTTGTGATAAAATCTCTGTAAACAATGTAAATCTTGTAATATAACAACAAATAGCCTCAGGCAAGGATTTCTGTATCTCACTAACAAAAGCCCCACTAAAAGTGAAAATTGGTATGATGGTAAAGTCTAATATGCCTATGATCAACGTTGTGATAAAATCTCTGTAAACAATGTAAATCTTGTAATAAATCAACAAATAGCCTCAGGCAAGGATTACTGTATCTCACTAACAATAGCTCCCCTAAATGTGAAAATTTGTATGATGGTAAAGTGTAATACACCAATGATCAACATTGTGATAAGATCTCTGTAAACAATGTAAATCTTGTAATATAACAACAAATAGCCTCAGGCAATGATTTCTGTATCTCACTAACAAAAGCCCCACTAAAAGTAAAAATTTGTATGATGGTAAAGTCTAATATGCCTATGATCAACGTTGTGATAAAATCTCTGTAAACAATGTAAATCTTGTAATAAAACAACAAATAGCCTCAGGCAAGGAATACTATATCTCACTAACAATAGCTCCCCTAAAAGTGAAAATTTGTATGATGGTAAAGTGTAATATGCCTATGATCAACGTTGTGATAAAATATCTGTAAACAATGTAAATCTTGTAATAAAACAACAAAAAGCCTCAGGCAAGGAATACTGTATCTCACTAACAATAGCTCCCCTAAAAGTGAAAAATTGTATGATGGTAAAGTGTAATACGCCTATGAACAACGTTGTGATAAAATCTCTGTAAACAATGTAAATCTTGTAATATAACAACAAATAGCCTCAGGCAAGCATTTCTGTATCTCACTAACAAAAGCCCCACTAAAAGTAAAAATTTGTATGATGGTAAAGTCTAATATGCCTATGATCAACGTTGTGATAAAATCTCTGTAAACAATGTAAATCTTGTAATAAAACAACAAATAGCCTCAGGCAAGGAATACTATATCTCACTAACAATAGCTCCCCTAAAAGTGAAAATTTGTATGATGGTAAAGTGTAATATGCCTATGATCAACGTTGTGATAAAATATCTGTAAACAATGTAAATCTTGTAATAAAACAACAAAAAGCCTCAGGCAAGGAATACTGTATCTCACTAACAATAGCTCCCCTAAAAGTGAAAAATTGTATGATGGTAAAGTGTAATACGCCTATGAACAACGTTGTGATAAAATCTCTGTAAACAATGTAAATATCTTGTAATATGACAACAAATAGCCTCAGGCAAGCATTTCTGTATCTCACTAACAAAAGCTAGGCTACATGTGGAAATTGGTGTGATGGTAAAGCTTAATACCCCAATGATCAATGTTGTGATAAAATCTCTGTAAACAATGTAAATCGAAATTGGTGTAATAGTGAAGCTTGATACCCCAATGATCAACTTTGTGATAAAATCTCTGTAAACAATGTAATATAACAACAAATAGCCTTAGGCAAGCAATGCTGTATCTCACCAACAAAAGCTTCACTAAACGTGAAAATTGATATGGTGGTAAAGCCATAGATCAACATTGTGATAACATCTCTGTAAACCATGTATATCTTGTAAAAAATAGCCTCAGACAAGCAAAAAAATGACGGGAGACAAGTAAATAAAAAATTTAGGAAATTTGAAAGCAAATATAGGGATTGTATAAAAAGGAACGGAGACAAGATTGGGACACAGACATGTTATGATATATCGACGTACCCATAATGTTACGTTGATATAACATAACATGTCTGTGTCCCAATCTTGTCTCCGTTCCTTTTTATACAATCCCTATATTTGCTTTCAAATTTCCTAAATTTTTTATTTACTTGTATATATATATATCATCTCATATATCATGTATATACAATGCAGGTCCAAAGATACATGTAGGATTGTAAACCTAGAGTTCTCCAGTGAAAACCGGCATGGTATTGCTATAGCAACAAACATTCTCCAAATATCAAACACACAACAAAAGGCTGCAACCTCCAGCAAACATTACCACAATGGTACCACACATACAGTACAACCTCGGTTATCTGAACCGCGATTATCCGAACTCTCGATTATCCGAACAGGTGCTGACAAGTAAATTCGCTTAATTAGAACAAGTTATACGCAATACTACAGCTCGCGCACCGTAGGCAACTGCACGCGTTGTTGGAAATGCCGTCTGTCGCTGCTTACGGACTCCATATAGCCTTGTAAACATGATGGCCTCGTATCACACTGGTCGAAACTGCCATCCTACACGCTATAACCACGCAAATGCGAACAGGCGCGTAGATTCACTTATCGGAACAAATTGAGTTATCCAAACACTGGAAATTTCATTGAGCCCAGAGGTGTTCGAATAACCGAGGTTCTACTGTACTGAGCATTCAACAGTAGTTCAATGTGCAGTTTAAAGATGCTTAGTATACATGATTTAATCATCCATGAGATGCTTAGAAAGACAAGGCAAGGCAACACAACACAACAGAAAGACAAAGCAACACAACACAACTCGCCTAAAAAATATTTTGTATGCACATGTACATGTACATGTGTTGTATATACACTTAATTGATGACCTGAAAGCATAGATGCATTAAGTCTTAATATGGCCAACAGCAAGCTACATGTACATGTAGCTATATGAACAGGCTCTCTATAATGGAAGGTGACAGCACCTTTTTCGTCATTCAGATCCTCCTCCTAAATGCATTCCCACCTGCCTAATGCAATCATGATATCAGGTGACTGTACCAACACAACAGAGGTGGCAGCCTCAAGATATGCTGTAAAGAGTGCGTGGGTAATTACACTGTGTAGACAGCAGCTGTCAAAATTAGTCTGCACATGGGTCTAGCTTGGTTCTCCGGCTCCTTCTCATTCATAGAGGCGGGAGGAGCTCGGAAGATTGGGTCATAGACATGTAATGCTTTGACCACAACATTCATAAATATATTTTGCCCGGACATGAATGAACAAATGCAACCATTGCTGACCTTTTAAGAGACCTTCTCAGTCAGGTATGTAGATACATGTACATACATGTAATATCTACACACAGGAGCTACACTGTAGCTACACAGCCATGGGAATAATGCAATTCAGTACACTTGGACTATTGAGTGCTAGAAAGCAATGCAAAAAACAAGTTAGTTAGTTGATTGATCCCAGTGCACTCATTTGCATCTCTCAGCTCTATAGCCCTAGATGTACATGTAATAATTAGTCTACGCCCCTTGCTCTGCCATTCCACTTGCGGCAGGTCCACATCATATCATATTTCCTTCCCTGGAGGGAGCCAGTAAATTAGAGCAAGCATTTCTCAGGACTGCATAACATGACAAGCCTTGCAAAACAGAGGTTGTCGTCTACAAGTGAGGTACACACATGTATATGTATACACATGTGTTAGGCTAACTCACCAGGGACAGTAGCATAGTACACATTGATCTGTGCTTCATCTCTGATTAACTCTACTACATGTACATCATCAATGCCACCACGCAAGATCCTGTTAGCAGCATTTGTGGTGTTAGCAGTGTCGGTGGTGTCAGTGGTGTCAGCAGTGGTGTTAGCAGTGTTAGTGGTGTCAGTTGTGGTGTCAGTAGAGAAATGGAGGTGCAGTAAACTGCCATCAGGGGAAGGGCAAGGTAGACGCACATTCAGCCTTATTCCACCCTGCGAACAAGTATTGAAGATGTATACATGTACATATCAGAACCACAAATGCACACAATATACGTGTACATTTGTACATGTATTATGTCGACACATTGCTCAATTACACATAACATGTATAGAAGTCCAGTCACAACACATCTTGGTAGTTCATACACTGTGTACATGTACACACACCCCCTCAGGCATTCACTATATGTACACTGCAACTCTACATGTACATGGCTCAGTAGTAAGAGTGTCTGACTAGCAATCAAGGTCCTGGGTTCGAATCCCAGCTGGATCCTGAGATCCTTAATAATGACTTGGCATTGATGTTGTGTTTCCATCATTTAGGCCATTTGATAACTTTACATGTACACACCCCTCACATGTACATGTATGTATTATGTAAATCAACATCACAATACACACATGCATACATGTATATGCATACTTGCACTAATTAATTGTAAAAATAATTGCAGCAATTAAGTGTGTATAAACAGGTACACAAGCCACTTTGTTTAAACACTTAACCCTCTCAACAACACACTACAACATCTATCATGTGTATTACATGTGCCTAATTACTATGCCCACATGAACTAGTTACTTGTCCCTGAAGAGGAAGGAGTTATGCTAGGTATGTGACTGAACAAACAGCCACATGTAAATATGAATGTACAGAATGATGCTAAACACATACATGTACGTATCAATTGTCGGTCCAGCTGGAGACTATAAACCTATTGCACACATGCATGTACCTATAAAAGTCTAAACACAGGCCACAAACCAAAGCAATGGACTGAAAGTCACATATACACATACAATGTATATATACGTGTTAGTGTATTTTAGCTAATGTAAAACAGTATTTGTCCAGAATGCAGTGTGCTTTGAAGTATGTATATATGTATATGCACACACCACTCTTTGGCAACACATGCTGTACATGTACATGTACACGTACATTGCTTGTACTACATACAGGTGCATGTGTACATGTATACAAATTATGTAAAGGAAAATCAAGGCTTTCAGAAAGGAAGCAACAGTATACACAGGCCATTGTATAGACTGTTTACGTAAAAACTGATAAAGATTTTCCATACATGGTAAATAGCCATAGTGTCAACAACAACTACTACACACCTACAATGGGATTTGACCTGATGGCTTTTTCAAGGTTTAGTCATTGGATGGATGGAGTAGTGTCATTAATTAATGGAACAATGGAATGTTGATGTCATATGTGAGTAGTACAAAATATATTATAAATTGTGGTGAAGTCACATGTACAATATGTACAATGTACATGCATACTATGATGCCTAAGTACTTATCATCATACTTGATCGATACAAAGCATTGTGGGGGGAGTGTGACCAAACCCACCTATAGAGCTAGAAAATTAACCATGTGCATATGCACATGAAGACAAAATCTTGATACAGTAACATGGATATTTGGTATTTGGAGACAATACATACGTGTACATACACATAGAAATTTTCTAGCTGTACAACTAGGCAGACTCACTCCAGCACATCCAAATTTAATTAGCATGTGCACATATATAATGAGCATATGTGTATACTCATATACACAGTGTAGGTACATGTACATGTATGCATCTTGCAGGTGTATTACATTTGTGTATATATGTGTAAACTGAAATTATACACTCAATAGTAGCCATTAGTGACCATCAGGAGTAGGTAAGTGTTTACCTTTATAGTGGACTGCTGGGGCCAAATGGAAAATTCACCCTCCATCACCACGTCTGTAAACACACAAAAAACAGTACGTGTGGCACAAAAATAGGAAGTACTCCACATGTATATACATATGTCCCACTGTGCACATCAGAGAGCTCAGATATTACATCTCTACGTACAACATGCATTAAATGTACATGTAGTTCTCAGTGAGTTCATGGCACATTGCAAATGTTTATATACATAGCACGTAAGACTCTAAAACTTGTAGTAGATGATGTGATATCTCTACACTCGCATGTAAAAACACGGAATAGTGTGCTTACAATGGTAGGATTACTGTATATCATTCCCAAACCCAGCAGTTGTAGGAAACAATGAACGAAAACATACACTAACGTACAATAAGGGAAACTACATGACATTGTTCTAGCTCAGGAAAAACTGTGTCCACTTCTCCATCAGGGAACACAGAGGAATTAGATGAGATGAGGAATCAGATTAGTCCTGTCAGCTATCAACCTTGTAAAGGTATGAGACCTAAAATGTACATTTCAATTCGAACCTTGATGCACTCTAATCCTAGCCTAACCGCATGCATATTCACATACAGCATTTCCACACCCAGCCACATATCCAGCGGTAGACGCATGTAGACTGCAACACTCCAGGCATGTGTAGTTCACAAGACAGATGTGGGAAGACAGTACCACTACATGCTCGACGTAGTCACCTGGAACTACCTCTGACCCTACCTGCCATGCCTTATGACAGTAGACTTAACCCCTCCTCTGACAAGCTACATTGTACATATGGAGTCATGCACTACCCCACTCTGTACATACATGCACACATGGACATATACATGCATATGCAATGCCAAATGTACGTGTACATATATACATTCATGTATGTGGCTGTACAGAGGCAACTATACCAAGCTGCATGGCAGGAGTCTACATTCAGGACAGTGACACTCATTCAGCCAAAATCCAACACACCCCTGTATCCTCAATGTACCGTGAACATTTTATGGCGGGATCTCCACAGGTGTGCAAAATGGATTCCTGGCAACTTGTGAGAATGTGATTTTCCTCCAAACATTCATGTCACACCGAACTGGTGTGGGTTATACTACTTTCATTTTGTTAATGTCATGTGACTGTTGTGAGCAGCCATTGGCCAGCTACAATGTACTACTGCCATGACTTGGACTACTGCATGACTGTATGTACACAGATGTACAGTATGTTCATCACAGTGTAACACTGTACCTATACACACATGTACAGCACTTTCTGCAATTAACTACATAAAATTAGAGGAATGAAGAGCATTGTGTGACGAAATATAGAAGCTGGAGTAATTGAGCCTGTGCATAGCCTGTCGGCCTCCACGGGACCAAAACATGAGACATGGACACAGATATATGACAGAGTCAGCATTGTGCCTCACAGATGGGGCTTGTCGTACTACTACACATAACAGGGGGGATTCACTCCTGTTATTCATGGACCACACTGAATTCATGATACGTGTACATGTATATCAGAGGGGCTGACATGTGGTATATACAGGTAGTTCCAAGAAGACATGATGTAATCAATGTACATGAAAGTGAACTTACTCCACCTCTACATATTTACTTGTATATATGCATCCACATATGTATACAACCTTGAAATGGTTCACATCATAGTGTAAATACCAATTACAGTAGCAAGCCTCTCTGAGGAAACAGTTGGTCAGGCTCCACTCACCCCCTACCCTTCTAGTATTTCAGTCACACTCACCTGAGCCAGCAGAAGACATGGTCACATTCCAGCTGAACAGAGGAAAGGTTACTGTCTGAAGTAGTCCTTCTGTCAAGCTGGTAGTCACTGTAACTCTATGTGTAGTGTTTGGAAAATGGCCTCGAGTGTCTCCTCTGGCTCAGGGTGTGTGGCGGCTGTATATTACGAGATGAGCAAGCTCCTCCACAGTTTGAGGGGTACTGTATTCTCACTCCAACAGGGCCTTCACTTCTCTTCGACAGTTTCCGCGTTGCACAGAGGTTCACTCCCCACTCCGTAGTCTCCCCTACCACCACGATGCCTCCATATCGGTACACTGACGTTTTATAACAAAGTTTTGTGGCAGTGGAAAAATTGTGGCAGCTTTACGGCAGGTGGAACACGAAACAGCAGGATAGCTCAGAACTTGGTGTTTCTACTCTACGAGAATGGGTGTCCGTGATTTCTCTGTGTCCCCAAGATCTGTTTGCAAAAATAGCAGATTCCGAAAATCCGTTCGCATTCGGATCCAGTACCCGATGGCGATGCGCGCGGGGGCAGTCGAAATCACGCGCATGCGCACATCCTGAGCGTCGCGTTTGGGTAGGTACAAGGATTACTTCTTAGGTTGTTAACGATGGCCTGGACACTTAATCCCAACCCCTGTCTACCATACAATCCTCCTTCGAAGGCCCACGACGCTCAGGATGTGCTCATGCAAGTGATTCGAATTTTCACGATTGCCAAAATTCCCTAATTTCCTGTATGCATGCTTATGACAGTGTCTGCTCGTGTCGTTTTTGCATGCAACTACTGTAGCGTCCACGTTTTGTAGTAGTGTTTGCACATATTATATGTGTTTATATGACTCAATCTTCGTGTGCCTGGGCTGTATGCTATGGCCGGCTCTCACAACTTTAATACTCAAGTTGTACTCTCCCTGATCATAATCTGTATTGTAAATCATAATCGTTAACGTTATGTTTACAAATGTAGTAATCTCAACCTCATCTGCTCTCGTACGTATATGCATTATAAAATTGTTGTTGGAAATGCCAAATCAGTTTTGTGTAGGTCAGTATAGTGCAAACAAAGGTCTCAAACCAACCATTGCTAAAATAGTGAGAAATAAGAGTCGGCATTGACATTTGCAAGATGCCTAAACAGTGTCACAATCAATGGAGGGGACACTCAATGATCATATAAATGAACCTACTTCCCCAGAAGAGCTATAGAGAGAGCCCTAGGAGCACTGAGAAATAGCACTCAGTCAGTGTCTCCATCTGTAAATTGCACCCACTGGTAATGTTGAGCAGTGATTCAACATGGAACTACTATTGTCTATTTATCACCTATCAAATATACTCGCACTCATCTTCTGAAGGAATTTGGTTATGTTTATATATTACCAGTATGGATTATATTTATAGCTGATTTTGACTGATGATCACGTGATTAAAATCCTGATACAACATTATAACTGACGTTTGACGTGATTTTGGATCAGAAGCAATTATTTACTACATGGATGAAAAATCAGGGATAGTGGTTGTCTGAAGTACCGATAGGTACCTGCATGTTTTAGTACAAGTGCATGCTAAGGTGTGTTCAAAGCATGCGCATACATTAGCAGAGGATTTGTCAAATAATAAAGTGTGCTCTGACTGAATCCATCTCCACTCCCATGCATGGTAAACGCCTTATCTTCTTCAACTAACTTTACCTACACTCTTACAGAAGCACACTGGAGTCCCGAATACAATCTGCACTATGACAATATTCAAATGTATTTTGCCTTAGTAACCTGTAACTGATGACTATTCTTCTATTAGGATAGTGGTCCATGGACTACTAGAGACTGGGGGAGACTCTAAAGACTTGGGAAGACCAGGGGAGACTCTAGAGACTGGGGAAGACCAGGGGAGACTCTAGAGACTGGGGAAGACCAGGGGAGACTCTAGAGACTGGGGAAGACCAGGGGAGACTCTAGAGACTGGGGAAGACCAGGAGAGACTCTAGAGACTTGGGAAGACCAGGGGAGACTCTAGAGACTGGGAAAGACCAGGAGAGACTCTAGAGACTTGGGAAGACCAGGGGAGACTCTAGAGACTGGGGGAGACTATATAGGGGAGACTGATAACCTAGTAGCACCCTGCATGTTGATTTGGTGATGTTCATATCAATAATACATATGTATATGTCTCAAATCCAGAAATGCATGCATATGATCAATTGTTTCTTAGTGTAAATTATATAGACAACAGCTTGAGTCTACATAAGAGACTAGACTGACTACTAAATATATGCATTGTCACAGTTTATACTGTACTAAGGAAAGCTAATTATAAATCAATTGTCTTTTAGATGTGGATCATCATTCCTGGAATATAGTAGTAGCTTTAGTTTTGAAGACATCCAAGGCCAGATACAGGTAATGCACCCCCAAATGAATTTGTTGATCTTCAGTAAGTGCTGCACCCCTCCCCCTGACAGAACCATGATTTTTATTGACAAGTGCATCCTTTCCTGAGTAGAATAGCAAACAAATGACACTCTGTTCATAATGTAGGACTATATACTGTCCAAACTCACCAATGGCTCTTATCATGCAGGCCTCTCTAGTACGTGAGTCATCCTCATCGTCACAACTAAAGAAATGTGCACCTATGACTTTTTCATTTGAGCGCCTGATGGCTGATACGCGATTAATCATTAGTGGCTGATGAAAAGGAATGAGTAATCATGTACATGTACAAATATTTCATGACAATAACATACATTCTCTTTATCTTCCTTCAAGTATAAGTGTTCAAAGGACCTCTGTGTATCAATGGCCCAATTTTTGTCATTAGTAAACCTTTGTGTCCCTTTCCCAACATAGAAAATTGCTTCCACGAACTGCTTGAACCGCATCTCATTAAAATCATCTGGTAGTTTCCTCGGATCAAGAAGTAAGTAATTATAAAACTTCTTGTTTGTGTCATGAACATCCATTCCTACATCCTGCCAGCCGTTTGGAATTTTAATAAGGCTTAATTTCCCTGTATTCATTACATCCTGCATAAGTCTTGTATAGCCTTTGGGAATGAGAAACATACCATAGTTGTCTGTCTCATAAAAATATCTGTTGGTTGCACAGATTGTGTGTAGCTTACCATAAACTAAAATGGAGGAGTCATTCACAGTGATGTAATACCGCCCTTCATCAACTTTCCAGCTGCAGTCCAATTTATACTCACAACCTTGGATTTGCACAGTGAGCATGAATCCTTCTCCAAATGTTACTGGTCACAAAAAGCATTAAAGTATTTTTTCAGTGAGTGTATATAACAGTATATGAATATGCTACTATAATTTTTGTATGGAGTTAAGATAACACAGAAAGGTAGTCCCTGCTAACCAGTAACCCGTAGAGCAGTCTCTAGCCTAAATCATACCGAAATCTTCTTTCTATACCATATTCACCACTGGTGACTTAGTGTGTGCTTTTAGGTTCCACAAAGTATATAGGATTGATTTCTCCGCTTGTGAGAAAGCTCAGATCAACAGTGCTTCACTCTAAGAACATCGCCACAGGTTCTTCTGCGAGCAAGTGAGACTCAACTGACTGGCTGTGACCCTTGTTGCACATGCGCACCGTAAGTCGACACATGCCTCAACATGTGTATACTGAGTATGCCAACCAGGTTTGATAATTATAGACATCAATATATAATACCGATGAAGATGATGAACAAACCTGCTCAATACCTTGGTCATGGATACTAATCTAGACTGAGTGGCGTGCATAGCTGCAAAACAGCAAGCAATTACCTATTGAGGCAGACTTCTTACCCAAGAGTTGTTATATGCCTGCATGGGGTCACCAAATTCTTGGGAACTTGGTTACCCATGCATGTTCACTTGACAGGGTGTCTATATTTTGATGACAGCCTGCCCATTGAATCTATATACCACTACTGAGTGTACCTAGGGAGCTATCTGCACCACAAAGAACAGCTAGACTCACCAGTCAAGTTTTTAGCACCCTCGAGCTCCATATGTGCCTCCTTAATATCCTCTTCGCTGCACGACTTTGTTGTAAATGCTCTGCCTGTTTTGGCTTACTGCATGGTCACTGGTAGCTGGTGCTGCCTTTATAGCAAGGACTAACCTTCGACTAGCAGGTGTATGGTTTCAAACAGCCCCCTAAGACCACAAACTGTAAAGATAGGTGGGATATCCTAAAGGAAATTATGACAATACAGTGGCGTAGGAAGATGATTTACTATAGGGGGGCGCCAACCTGAATTTTGAATGCGCGCGCATGCGCTCGCGCACATAAATTTACGCACGCGATCGCGCGAATACGTACCTGTCATCTGAACGCTCCTGGCCGACCCACAGTCTTGCGTTTACACCTAGCTAAGCATGTAATCGAACAGAAGATGAAGGGGTCGCTAGCTATCTAGCAGAAAATAAAGGGGGGCGCCAGCCCCCGGAGCCCCCGTGGTTCCTACGCCACTGCAATAAGACCCCTCCCCTGGCATGTTAGCCCAATTTCAGTTTCGCATGTCATATTGTAACAGTGTATTTTATATACTTTACAGAAACACTCATAGAGTACGTGGTATGTGTGTAAAAGGCTTATATAACTTCTGCATTTGGGAGTTGTGTGTGCGTGTCGGCGCCATCCCTACATAATCCTTGACAATCAGGGACACGATATTTATAGTTTTCTTGATAACCAGAAGTGAGGGAGGGATCAATATATTATTTGGTGAGCAGAGCAAGCATACTTAGGTAGTCGTGACAACAGGCAATTGGAAACTGTCATGTGCACATAGTATTAGAACAATTTTGCCGTAACGAATTTCGCGCATGCGCAGTTTACAATCATTAGCGATGTGCAGAGACAAATTTTTTGGACGGCGCACACGAGAGATAAGTCCTTTGCACATACGTATATGTGTAATATTTTTAGATCGATCGCCGATAGTTCTCGCGCAAGAAAAAGTCACCAGTGTCGCAAATGTAAGGAAAGCGCACCGCCCGCGGCTGGCCTGGTCCGCGCCTGCGCACGATAACTTAGCCTCGAAAACAAAACCTGACCGGCCGGAGCGGCGACGCAGCCCCTGGTATGTACAGTGCAAGTCACATTATACGTATAGAAAAAACAACAAGAATTTCCTCCTCCTGAGACTGGGAAGATTTACTGACACAATGAGTGGTGAGGGGGGTCCTTTCCTGTTTCCTTTTCTTGACAATGAGAAACACTACAGTGTTATAGTAGATCTAGAGTTGCTGATTGTCAAGAAAACCATCCCCTTACCCATTGTGAACTTCCTTAGTGATGCATTCCCTTCTCATGACGATATGAAAGAGATGCTACACTTGCAGTAAAATTGAAATAGCCTACTTACCAAAAATTGTTTTTCTGCATGGCTCATAATTCCCACAGAAAATGTTACTGCTGTTATGTACTGTTGCCCTGTTCCTAGTGTTCTCTCCTTTTTATTCCATACAACTATTTTAATATTGGTGCATCATGTACTTGTGGTGTATATGCAATAATGTTATGCTGTCATTTTCAATTCACCTTACCTTTGCTTCAAGACTTCTTCTGTCTGAGGATTGGTCGAATTGACCAAAGTATGCAATTTGTATTTGTAGATCTACAAAACATGAACTTATATATATCATAGGGGAGTGTTTAACTATGAGCCATGCAGAAAAACATGTTTACTGCAAGTGTGGTGGCATCTTTCATATAATCCTCTTGACCATCACTATATTATATGCATCACTATAAACTTAATTTTACACAATGGGTAGGGGATCAGTTTCCTCAACTCTGCATATAGTGTGTCAAGGAAAGGGTCAAGGAAACAGGAAACGTTCCCCCCCACTCATTGTGTAAATGTTCCTAGCCTCAAGAGGATGCAGCCAGTAAATATTTTGCTGTGTGGCTCATGCATTCTAATTAGGACAGATTATTTTTTTCCACTGTATCTTCTGTTCCCCTGCTTCCTATATTCCTGGTGTTCTCTCTCCTCTTAGTGTTTTCCCAGTTCCCTCTGTCCCCAGTGTTCTCCCTCTTCCCTCTGTTTCCCCTGCTTTTTTATTCCATGATACCATAGCAGGAGCATTGCTGTAGGCCTCGCAACACGCAATATATATGAAGTTGTATAAAACTTCAACATTTACACATTTTCATTTAACTAGCGCCTCTCGATCTGATCCAAATTTTATTGCGCAGCGGGCGCGCGCAGAGCTAGAGGGAGGAGCGCTCTGGCCGATGTGCGCGGCGTTGGGCATTATTTAGGGGTCTTGGAAATGAGTTACGTCTTCTCTAGAGGCTTGCGTCTGGTTGTGCCATATCTGGATACATGTAGAGTTCGCGTGAAAGCAGCCTGGGTGGGAAGAGAAATACAGCAAGTGCGCCACATCTACATAACCTTGAGATTGTTTTTTTGCATGCAACCATCTAGGCGTCAACCTGTCGTTTTTTTTGTAGCGTTTGCACGTATTAGATGTATTGTCATGCATGGTCCGGTCTATATACTGTGGCAACCTTTTACATCTCACTTTATACTATGGCCTCTGATCATTCGTAGGTAGGTAGTTTTCTGACATTATGTACAGTACGTTGTGTGTCAGTGTGTGTGTGTGTGTGTGTGTGTGTGTGTGTGTGTGTGTGTGTGTGTGTGTGTGTGTGTGTGTGTGTGTGTGTGTGTGTGTGTGTGTGTGTGTGTGTGTGTGTGTGTGTGTGTGTGTGTGTGTGTGTGTGTGTGTGTGTGTGTGTGTGTGTGTGTGTGTGTGTGTGTGTGTGTGTGTGTGTGTGTGTGTGTGTGTGTGTGTGTGTGTGTGTGTGTGTGTGTGTGTGTGTGTGTGTGTGTGTGTGTGTGTGTGTGTGTTGCATATAGATTTCCTGTGCAGGTGATACCAGAACATTTGCCATTTATGAGTGAACCAATGCTATCTTGTGCATTTCAAACATATCGAATACTGGTAGATGGGAGTCCAGTGGAGCCCTCATTCACACTTGCCCTGGGACAGACTTGGGAGATGATATACCACAAACATGAGATAGAGGTCAGCAGAGGTCATGTAACAGCTATCTTGAACCAGTTACAAGAACGTGCCATAGCTACAAGTCATGACCCAATAACCACCTTGGCCTCATGTACTTGTTTCAGTGTACAAGAGCTGAAATGCTAGTGTTTAAAACAGTGCAGGTGAAGCGCTATATACAGTGTATCATATTGCTAATTGGTTTACAGCTAGCTGACATGCTACTATATTCTTCCACTATTTGTGTGTCATGTTTTACATGTTTGATAGGTATTGGACCTGCCGATGGATATTCTTCATGTGGATGAGGATCTAGTGGTTGTCAACAAACCTCCTTCTATCCCTGTCCACCCAAGTGGTCGATACAGAGTGAGCATCTTACACCTAGAGTCCTCATGGCCTTGTTCCCAGGCCCTCTTCCTGTGCATGCAAGTACGAGGCTACTGTACATCATTCATTTAGCTAGACCATGATTGGGGGATTTCTGTTAAGGTGGATATGGTCATTACAGTCCAGTAGCAGACTGATTAACCATGAGAGGAAACATTCAGTACCAAACTTTGGGAATGCATGATGTGGGGAGTGTAGAGTAGAGAGTGTGTGTGTGTGTCTCTTTTAGAAAAATTCTGTTGATATGATTCTAAGAGAAGAACATCCTGAACTGCTGCTTGGAGGAAAATGCCTAAAGCTTGTTCATAGGTAGCTCAACACTTTCTCAGTGTGTGTTGCTCCACATCCTTCTCTCCCCCTCCTTCTCTTCAGACTAGACCGCCTGGTATCGGGAGTATTAGTTATAGCCAGGAGTACAGAGAAGGCTGCTCTATTTCACAAGCATCTACAGCAAAACTTCATTGTGAAGGAGTACATTGCTAGAGTCAAGGTGAATCAATGATGGATTTTGTGCTACCTGCATACATGTGTTTAGGTGATAGCTATATATCCTTCCCTGCATGCCCATGACTGGTTTACAGGGTGTCTTTCCTGAGGGGCAGGTAGAAGTGAAGGAACCAATAGCCAAAATACAAAACCACCCTCCTGTGTATAGTGTTGTTAAGGCAGGTGAGTGTTTGCTATATAAAGTGTGCTCCCATTCTCTCCCTCCTTCCCTCCGTCCCTTCCTCCCTCCCTCCATCCCTCCCTCCTTCCTCTCTCCCTACCCTTCTCCCTTCCTTCTCCTAACATATGTACGTAAAGCTGGTAAGCCATGTCACACAGTGTTTGAGCGAGAGTGTGTATCCACTGACTCTCAGCAGTCTATAGTACGCTGTAGACCTATCACAGGCCGTCCACACCAGATCAGAGTACACCTACAGTGGCTAGGTCAGTTCCCTCCCTCCTGGCCCTGTCACATGTGATGATATTACTACAACTCTATGCAGGTCATCCAATTGTCAATGATTACAAGTATGGCGGAAAATTACTAGAGAAGAGGTACTGCATGTACCAGTCTCTGTACTGCTGTGAGTGGTGCTTTACAAAGGCTACACACATGCACACAGTCCGTGCATTCCTCCTCCTAAGCTAGAAGGCTACAAGCGTGAGGTGTGGTGCACTGAGTGTCAGCAGGGAGAGAGGTATGTAGGCTCTGTCTCTAGAGAAGAGCTCTCAGTAATGTGCATCTGGCTACATGCCATTAAGTACTCTAACACTCACCCTCTCTTTGAGTGGACATTTGAGAGCCCCAGACCACCTTGGGCAAAATTAGAAAGTTGTCGATAAATAATCATGGAAAGTGATGTTATCACATACAAATTCATGTTCGATTATCTCTGATTATTTATGGAATAGTTATATATAGTACAATGCAGGATCATAACATGTACATGAATTTAAAACATAATGTTGAAGGATGTAGGGATGGCATTGCTAAAAATCATAGAGACAAGCTTAAGGTGCACCATTCAAGAAATGATGATGTGCAACCATAATAACATGTAACCCATTTAGTAATTACAGGTGTAGGGATGTGGTCCCCACAAGGGGAGAGCCCCCCTGGAGGGGGGTGTGACAGCACTCCTGACCACTTTCTCCAGAGTGGCCTGCTGCAGCTCCTGTCCTCGCAGTCTCCGAGACTTGCACGTGGGTCTCTGAGGTAAAGGCTCGGAGGTAGCCATGTGCAAAAACACCAATAATACTTCCCTAGTACTTTCGGTGATCAGTGACCTTCTTCAGTGGAAAGGCATGTTACGAGTAAGATTTGTTTTTGCCCATGTTGCTACACACAGTAAAACCCAGTGAAACATCAGAGGATTGAACCCAAACATAACCTATATTCCCTGCCTTGAGGCAGTAATAGTGATAAAACTCCAGGGGATCTCCCTCCTCATTGCCAGCTGTACTACCCATGACGAACTACCTTTGATATGAAAAGTATTGAGCTGAAGTGGCTGCAGTTAACTCTCAGAGCAGAATTTTCGAAATATAGATGTCTGTTATTCGTATAAAGGTATGCTCATGAATGTAATAAACAATTAAGGTAAGATGAGAAACTACATGTAGCTTGTGACTTGCAAAGTATATACATGTGACTTAGTGGGAGCAAACCAACGTAATTGTAGAGCTGGACAATGTGCACATGAAACTACATGTAATCAGTATTGGCAACAGATGCATCGTATAAAAAATAATTCTGCACAACTAATTATTGTGTGTTTATTGGTAGCTGCCAACATCTTGCTAAAAATACCTAATATCTTTATGTACATTGTGCATGCACAATGTCACATACATTTTTAAGTTAATACTCTGCATTGGGAACTTCTTGTATGTTCTTAAAATCTGTTTTATAGAGGTTTGTTTTCGGTGTGGCCTTGGATTGTTGACGACTTTGGTGTGTACGTGGATTAGGATCTGTTTCGCTTCTTGGGGATGGATTCACATGTTCAGGTGTAGCAGGAACTGAACGTGAACGGCTTGCAGGCTGAGGGTCAAGTGGATAGGTGTAGCGATATGTACTTGGGAGCGTTGTGAAGGCGTGATATAGGCAATTCACCCCCAAATGTATTTGTGCCGAATCGCCAAGTGTTTCATCCTTGACTGAACCTTCTCTTTCATTGACAAGTCTTTCCTTTCCTGAGGAGAATAGCAAAAAATATATACACATAATTATTATATGTATGTACATAATGTAGGACTCTTGTGTCCACATTTAACATTACTATTGTCCAAACTTACCAATGGCTTTGATCATGCAGGCTTCTCTAGTACAGTGGTCGTCCTTGCTGTCACAGTCAAAGAAATGTGCAACAATAATTTTTTCACTTGATTCCGTGATGGCTGTGATGTAATCAATCATTACTTGCTGATGAAATGAAATATAATAATATAGCAATGAAACAGAGAAGTT